>JAIUCT010000131.1:38528-52400 GCA_021307375.1 Tetraneura akinire
TTATTATTATTATTATTATTATTATTATTATTATTATTATTATTATTTGTAAAATGTATTTCTCTTACCACAAAAACCAGAAAAGTACCGTAAACAAAAAAAATATTAATTTATTTTTCAATTTCTCATTTGCTGGGTGAAAATGGATTTGATAATATTATACTTGTATTATATTGTCTTACTATAATAAATGTATTAATAATATCTCTATAAATTAAAATAATATTTAATACTATGAAAATAATAAAATATTTTATCTTACAATGTGTAAAATAATAAAATAATTTAATATATCGGAAACGTAATTATGTGTTGTCTCTCTTCTACTATATTTTTATAATATCTTGTATTTTAGTTGGGGAGGACTTTTTTAGTATTATATATTGCATAATAATATTCTTGTAAGTGTTTATAAAATAAAAAAAAAATACATATTTTTATAACTTTGTTGTTGTTAAATTAATTTTTTTCTAACAGAAAACATTACATCAAATAATATATCATTCTACTTTATTTTACAAACTTAAAAAAAAAACATGATAATTAAAATAGAGAGTAATGTACTCTATATATATTTTACTTGAATTTCAATACTTAATTATTAGGTATAGGTAATGTATATTAATAAAACTGTTGTTGTATTACCTAATAGAGATAATAAGTCGACTAGCTAGATTTTATAAGTTTTATTTTATTATTCTGCCAAATAGGCGTTTGAACTAGACTTTTGAGTCTACTCCCGGATATTTGTGCCATACGAAAATTAATAATTAGTCAACATCCATAAAAAAATAATAAGGCAATTAACCTCACAATAGTGATAATAACAATAGTATGGAAGAATACTCTCTATAAAAGGAAGGACTAGACTTAGAAGAGACCAGTGATTATTACACACATTCATACAATACTTACTATTTTTTTCTTGGTCGTAGCCTACCAAAGTTACATTGCCGCTAAGATTCTTTTCTAACTTTTAATTGTTAGTGTTCAATATTTTTTTCTAACTCAAATCAATTATTAGATTATTGTATATCAATTATTAAAAATACTAATAATGATCCTAAAAATACATTAAAAAGTGTAAGTACATACTAAAATTATTTTATTATTTTTTTTAAAAAATCTTGTGATATATGATATATTATTATACCATATTATATTTTCTAGTATTATAATATTCATGTGTTAATATTTTTCATTTTTTATTTTTTAAATGAGTTTTTTTCTAATTAAATGGATAATAAAAAGAAATACATTAAAAAAACAAAAAAAATTTAAAAAATAAGGTATTGTTATTACATATGTTAAGGTTAAATAAATGATATATAAGAAATATAAATTTTTTAGAAAGAATTATGCATAGAAAAATTGGAAGACCAATGTAAAACAAGTGATCCTGTTAATAAAAAATTACAAAATATTTTACAATTGAGATCAACAACAAAAAATTATAATATTAAAATTCCAACTAATGAAGTTAATGATGATTATTTTGTGTTACAACATTAACGTTAGCGTTAAACATAAGTTCTCTAGTAAAGGGGTAGCACAAGCAGCATAAATGCAACACAAGAGTCATTAAGCATAGGAAAAACTTAGAAATTCCAACTTAGAAGCTACTGTTTCAATAGACTCCTTTGGGGTTCTCCCCGAAACAAATCACGAACAATGGGCCTAGAAAAAACCGATATTCTAACTTAGCGGGGTCACTGAAATAGACCTGTTTGTATTATGATCTTGTTTTGTTTTTTTTATAATTATAATCATTTTATAATAAAAATTAAACGGTATTCAGAAGTTGTGAGGAAAATAGTTTCCTTTTGAGGAATTGATATGGTTTTTCTACCCCTCAAAATATAATCATAATAAATATTAACTTTTAATCAATAAATATTAAAATAATATCAAGTGCTGCATATTAAATAATATATTTCAAATGATAGCATAATCAGTGTGTAGTGAAAATTAAACGATTAATTCACAATCATTAAAAAATAAGATGACAATGTAATATAATAATACTAATAAACTATATTATTTACTTTGTGTTCTTTAAATCAACATATATAATTGTATAGTAAAAGTACAAACTAATTTACATTATTTGAATAAACATAATATAGTATAAATTTTTTTCTTTCATTTTGCAGTAGAGATACTACTAGTGATTTGATTGTTTTTCCTGTTCTAAGTGATTTTGTAACTGTATCATCTACATCGCGTACAACAACAAAACGTCCAAGAAGTGTTAATGATCCGATAATTACAAATGATATTGGAACTCAAACTCTAACTAAGGTAATGATAAAAATATTAAATATAACTTTTATAACAATACGTTTTATTTAGTTTTACACAAAATGTATCGATCATCGATCTATCGGGAGTAATTTCCCAAGTGGTTGACGATAAGACATCGCAGCGTCATTGGCCTATGTCTTTCGACAAATACTCCACGCATGAATGTAATATATAAATATATAAAAGCACATCATTTATTGTATGTTAATAATAATAAATAAATACCATCTGATGTTTTTTGTGACATTGACATTTGAAGTGCCATAGTAGTTTATCTTGTGAAAATAAATAATAATAATAATAATTATACATGAATTTGTTGATTTAAATTATATTTTAATAAATAAATGAAATATTACCCATATTGACTATCAATGTTAGGCATTTTATATATTGACTAGTCATTACCGATAATGATTGATTTCCAACATTGACAGTAACAAATATAACTATAAAACAAATATATTTTTTGATTTGTATAATTCAAAATTCGTTATATTTCATAAATTTCAAAAAACAATTGATTGTTGATTTAATAAGTAACTATTAATTATATTATATAAAATTAAATTGTAACTAAGTACTAAAAATTATAAGATTTTAGGGATAACAAACCTTTTTTTTTTTTTTTTTTTTTAATACCTTACTGAAAATAAAATACGATATGTAATAGTATACTAATATAAGTATATATTAAATACGATATACAGATAAAACAAATATCATGCATAGTAATGAATGTCTATATAAAAAATGAAAAGTCATTGTCAGGGGAAAACCTGGTGGAATACCAGATATAGATAAAATAGATTAGTGTCTTAAGCTATTGTGCCAGTCTAAATCATGTCCAACTCTATATACTATATTTATCAAACTATCAACTGTTTAAAATATAATAACTTGTTTATTTTCAATTTAGTTGATGTATTGTTATATGGGCGTAAAGAAATATTGTAACCAAGGATTAAAACAACTAGTTCGAGACTTGAATAAAACCATTCAATACATAGAAAAGTATCCTGAGTTATGAAAATTTGTTTGCTAATAAATCTTAGATATTAAGCATCATATTATTGTTTTCAGAATATTTTATAATAAATTATCTATATTATAATAAAAAATATATATTTTTATATACAATATTCATTTTATTTCTATATATTTTAATAAATATTAAATAATATTATTACTATAAGTATCAACCTTTAACTTATGATACAAATTTACTGTTTAATGTTTATATGAAAAAAGAACATATTGTATTTTCAATTTGACTTTTATAAAAATATAAATTCTACCATAATATAATGTTAGTGATTTCACATTTAAATATAGCATTAAGAATATTTTAATGTAACAAAGCAAAAAATACAGTTCATTATCAATAACTTGAAAACATGATTATTGTAATAATAAGTTTGTTATGGCAAGTTAATTATTATAAAATATTTTAATAAATATTATTATATAATATAATATAATATAATATAATATTTTATATTAAATTGTTTACGCAATCAGTAAACAATGCGTTTTAGCAAAATAGTTTGGTACAATTATTTACTGTAACCAATGCACTTTATAGCAACCTGGTTGCCCGTTTTAATAAGTATTTTATGACAGTGATAATTATCAATTATGTCAAATAACTCATTATCAATGTCGTAATGTGATAATCATAATAATATAGGCACTAGAAGTTTCAATTGTTAAGGACTACTGCATAGTGATGGGTGGTATTGAATAATTTGTACTATCGATTATTATTCGATTATTCATACAAACTTGAAACTATCGAATAATATTATGCACGACTGAATAATCAAAATTATCCAATAATTATTCGAATAATAAAAACTATCGAATAATTATTCAAATAAAAACTATCAAATAATCGAATAAAAACTATTGAATTCGATCAATCAATACTAATTAGTAGTAATTACTAATGAATATTTATTGGAATATTATTTAGGTATTGTGGATGAAATATATTTTAAAATTATAAAATATTTTGTATACTTAAACGATAAATATACAGAGGTCGAATTGGTGGAGGGGATACAGGAGGATGCCATCCCTTCACCTTTTTAAATAAACAAAATCTATTCCAACACTTCTTATGCCCATAAAAAAGCATCCCTCGTTAACTTTTTATATCACCAATCTTCTACTTCGCCTTTTCTCCCAACTATTTGTGGTCGGCCACCTTAGTCCTATGCCTCCACTTAACTCTATCTTCCGCATCCTCATCACTTATACCCTTATACACCTTCATATCACTTGCCATCACATCCCCCTACCTCAATTTCGGTCTTACTCTCCCCCTTTTTCTATCAACATAGATTTCCTTTACCAATCTTACTGCCTCTGTCTCTTCCCTTCTTAATACATGCCTGAGCCATTTCAATCTAATCTCCCTCATCTTTTCCACTATCGAACTATCCTACACTCTTATATACTCATTCCTAATTTTGTCTTATCTAGTCACTCCACTCATCCACCTTAACATTCTCATCTCTACTACACTCATTCTTTGTTCTATCTTTCTATCTACTGCCCAACATTCCGTTCCATACATCATTACAGGGTGACTTGTAAAATTTACCCTTTAACCTAATAGGGATTCTTTTTTCATATAGGACGCCAGAGGCTTCCCTCCAATATAAAAATAATTATAAAAATAAGGTTCAATGTATTTAAATAAAATGTATATTTATAAAATGTATTACTAAATATTACTTATTGTTATTACAAAATTTGTTAAGTTTACAAAAAAAATATAAAATTAATTTTGATTTGAGTTTGTAATGTTTGTTTGTTTTTATAATAGATTTCTTTAATTATTCTTTTAACTTCTTAAATGTTATAAAATATAAAAAACTGAACATATTTATTGGTGGTGGGGGGGGAGAAGTTATCAATGGAACTGTAATGTATAAAAAATTATTAAGTTCCTATAAATAGGTGGGCATCCCTCCACTTGTTTTACCCCACTTCGACCACTATAAATATATATATTAAGAAATGCACTATCAACACAAAATATTCTAGTTCTTCTGTGCTACCATGAAGTAAATCACTTATAAAGTACTTAATATAGCTGTAAGTACATTTATAAATCATTTTTATTAACTATTTTTATAGATTTTTCTTATAAATATAAATAATAATTTAATAATAATAATTTAATAATAATAATTAAATAATAATAATTTAATAATAATAATTTAGTTATATTTATATCTATCAGGTGATAGATAGTAAATCATAGTTTTATTTATAACTTTCCTGAAAAACAACAGATTAATTAAAAACGAAGTATGATTTCATAAACTATCTTGTTTAACAAAAGTTTCTTGTGACATGATTTCAACTGCTTTTGAAAAATTTCTTTCTGAAAGTACTAAGGTAGCAGGGATCACTAAATACTTCAATGCTAAGTTGAATAATTCGCCCAACAGTATTTTGTGTTTTATCCAAAAATCAATTGGCCTTGATTTCCTATTGGAGTGTGGCCGTGCGTATTATTATCGGTATTTTTGTTTTGACTAGTTTTAAATAGAATTACAACTACAATTTAAATTCCTAAGAATTACCGATTTACCAGTTATTTTAGTCGATTAATTTCATTTATTCATATTAGTTAGTTGAAAAAAAAGTAGTCGAATTTTTCGACTAATTTCTTTGATTTGTATATAGCTGGTGGTGCAAATTATTAGTCGAATAATAGTCGGTAGTACGTAATGAAAACCGACTAATAGTCGGTAGTATCAGATAGTCGTTTCTGCCCATCACTAGTCGCCGCCTCGTGTCTTCTCTTTTGGAACAGAGTATAGACTTTAAGGATAGGTTGTGTAAAATATTAATTAACATTTAAATAATACTATTGTTAAATAATTTATAAAATGTAGATGAGGAAATTGATAAAGTTTCATATTTGGGTTTAACTGAAGCAATGATAGCAGAACATTTACCCAAAATTGGAAAACGGTCAAAATTTACTATAAAGTTTTTAGAATTAAAAAATAATAGTCAAGTAAGTTGAATGTTATTAGATCCCATAAATTTAATATAGTAAAAATATTTAAAACAAAATTAATAAATATATTTATTTAGAAAATATTAAATATATTGTTTACATTTATTAGCTATAGATAAAAACAAATAATTATAAAACACCATTTAAATTAAATTAATAATTCATTTCAGACTATCAAATTATTGTATAGGTATCTTGTTAAATAAGAACTTTCTGAATACTTGCAATTTGTATAATTTAGATAGATATAGGTCAGTGAACAAAATAAATATAGATTTTAAACATTGAACGCACAAATACCTATAGCCCAAATATTCTGTTTTATTTCATAAAAATATAATATTATTTTTATTTGTATTACCTACTTGATCTAAAATACACATTATTATCTATTAATCTTTAATAGGTAATGTTTCAGTTAATTTATTTAATATATCATTGATTATTTTGTTATAATTATAATAAAAATGAAATTGTATTAATTATTTCCACAATAGAAAGTTTCCATAGAAAATATATCTGACCTAACATAGTCAATTGATATTGATAATATGCCAATTGAAATAGATGGTTTCCAATCAAGTGATTTATATTTTAATGATGAACTTTGTGGACTTGGAAAATATTAAATACTAGTATATCGTACAGTTGTACTAATATAGGTATGAATATTCACAAACACCCTTATATGTATATTATTCAGTAATACTATATATCCATATTTTAAATTTGTATAGACAAATGTGAAATGCCTGGGCAGAAATCTGAATTGATTAATCCATATTCTCCAAAGGTATTATAATTTTTAATAAAATATAATTAAAATAGGCATCTACTGATAAAATAATTTTTACTAATTAAGTAACCTATTAATATTTAGTTCATCAGTTGACTAAGCATTAAAATATATATTACAAAAATATATTACATATATGTATTTAATGATTAAGTATTAAATATTATTAATGTTATGAAATTATTATTAAATAGAAAAAATTTATTTTTCAAATGTTCTATCAATAATTTTAATAATTTTTTTTAATCTTAACTAAAGTGACAATTTGCTGAATTTATTTGAATGCTCTGTTCGACAAAAGATATATATAATAATTAGGTTCATAATGAAATAACAAAGATTTTAAATTTATATTGGGATGGAAAAATAATAATGAAATATTACGAATTAAACAAAACATTAAACAACTGAATGCGAAATATTTTATCAACTGTAATAATAAAAAATGAATTAAAAAATGATCCTGTTACAAAATTTAATAAACAAAGATTCGAAACATTAGCTCAAGTTATAAGTATTATAGTAATCAGTATTTATATTTTATAATTTTCTGCTATGAATTGTGTGCAAAAACTTATAGGTATTGAAGAGTTTTTTCATCGTGAAACTAAAACCACCTATTTTATTGGTTATTCCAGAGAAGGTCCTAAAGCTAGAAAGGGAAAATTGTATGATAAATATTGCAATATTAGGAAAGAATTTAAAAGAATTTCACCAATAATAAATATAATATAATAATCTCAAAAACAGCAATCTAGCTCTTCTTCAATCATATCCTCTGAAGGTATAAATGAATGAAAATTTATCTGGATTCGTTTATTAATTTATTTTATTATAGAGTTTATTGAAGAAATTGGTTTGTTAAAAAATAATACGGAGCCAATTGAAACACCTCATTATAATTGGAAGTTGACTGCAACCTATAGACTTGACTCTTTAAAAATTGAAAATGCACTAACCATGTTTCCAGCATTAACATTAAGTTCATCATTAGGCCCTACTCTTGTTAGTTATAATTTTATTTAATAGAATAAATAGTTTTATATTTCACTTAATATTATTGTTTCAGATTGAATTTGATTTTAATTAATTATATAACGATAAAAATATGGCATTACTCGTTAAATTTGAAATATTTATTCAAACATTTAAGAACTACAGGTATATTAGATGTTAATGGTATCAATTTTTGTGACAAAGGTTTAGAATATATTTCAGAGTTAAATAATCCAAATAAGCATGGAAAGTATAATAAACACTTAGTAAATTGGAACGTATATTTTTTGATTGGTGGATAGTTTTTTTTTTTTTTTTTAAGAAGAGTTTGATTAGCTAATAATATAAATAAAATAATATTTTAATTGATTAATTATTGTAATAAATTATATAGGTACTTTCCTATCTAGTTATTAAATATAGTTATTATATATTATTATATTTATATTCATTTTAATTATATAATATTTTATTATAGATAATGATATCTGTGCTGCTTCATGGTTGTTACCATAGAAAAGTAAATATAATAGAAAGAGCACTATCAGCAAATAATTTTTTGACGCATTAGGTCTCGTGTACATTGGCGAGCGGCAAGCGGCAAGCGGCAAACGGCCACCGACGAGCGGCGCGATGACGATGAGCGGCGAGCGGCAAAGTGTGTACATTGAGGCGCGTTATTTTCAGCGGCATGCTATATTATTATAAATTTGTCTTCAGTACATAGTTGTATTTTGTCTGAATTCGGTGCGACGTGCGTGTTATTAGAATGTCGTTCATCACAGTACAACATCTCTCGTTAATTTTGGATAATCCATTTTTACGTAGGAAGTTACTTAAAAAAAAAAAGAGTTGCTGTTCATCCCTTCATCCCATAAATCGCCGAAGAAAAATTTATGGAGAATATCATCATTTATATAATGACTTAAGAAAATCACCAGAGAGATTTTTTGAGTACATACGAATGTCAGAACTAGACGTATGATTTTATTTTAAGTAAAATCATTCATCGTATTAAAAAGAAAACCACAAACTGATGCATATAGTTAGATAATATAGTATATTTACAAGAACAACGCGCGTCAAAAATCGAACATGTTTGATTTGTGTCGCGACGTGTCGTGACGCGCCGCTACCGCTCGCCGCTAGTATTCAATGTACACACTCTAATTAAAATTATATAAATTTAAATTTTTTTTGTGACGCGCCGCTTAACGCTCGCCGCTTGACGCTTGACGCTTGCCAATGTACACGCGGCCTTAGCGCTCACTGTGGTTGTCTAAAGTATAACTAATATTTCATAATTTGTACTTTGTACTATCCATGGCTATTTAGCCAATAATGTACTATCTACCAATCTACCATATTAATCTGATACAATAAATAATAAGGTATACCTTTTACTTTATAAAAATAAATATATTATATAAATTAAGAGAATTAATATATTAATAAAACATATATACAACAAATAAAAATATATAAACATCAAATTACAAGTTTCACTAGTTGTGTACAGCTTATTTTGTAAATTATAAAATATTAATTATGATTTATGAAGTAATAAGTTTGTTACAATTTTTCAAAATCTTTTGCTTTTTTAATTTATTATGTTTATAATATTGTTCAGCAACACCAAGAATTAGGTCACTTTCAGAACATGGAGATTTTAACTTTTCTCCTTTTAATAATCTATTAACATTAGATATAAAAGCAAACATTAAGACTCGGAATGAACAATTTAAAAATAAAGACTTTGTATTGTGAATTGTGCATAAATTATTAAATTTAATTTTAGGTTTAATGATACTATGAAAAGTTGTTTAATATTTGGTTGGTGAAATATTGTATTAATGTTAGAATTGAATTCATTTAAAATTAAACTATATATATTAGTTGAAATTATTGATGGAGTCTGTAAATTAGAATTTATATATTGACGAACTTGAATGATTTGATCATTTCTTACATTATTTGAACTTAAAATTTGCATACAAAATTTACAATTAGAAGTTTTTTTTTTTTTATTTGATTTACAATTGCACCAGCTATATATGCTTGAAATGCTAAGGCTAATTTTGATTTTGGAGAGATTTTAATATTTTGTTTTATCGGAGTATTAGATACTTTATGATTTGAACTAATTACTGCATTAATAGATAATAATTGTTTAAGATTAGTTAAATTTTCACAGTTGTCTGCTTGGCAATTTGCTCCTACCGAATGAGATGATATTAAATTGTTTATAATTAATGATTTGAAAGAACTTTGAAAATGGAAACATGTTGGGTTTATATTTCTTAAACCATGACTGCGAATTTGACAAAAAAATTTTTCAATGGGATCTTGGTTAAATGATCGTAAAGTTATGAATTTAAAACCTTGATTTAGTAATTTTTTACATAAATATTTAAAACCTTTTATTGTTCTAATCCAGTTTTTAATGGTAGGAGGAACTTTAGTTTTCAAATGCATGGTTTCTAAAACCATCAACACTTCATTCCAAAATGTCCAATGGGCTGATGTAGCTGTTACAGCACTCCTTAATTCTTTACCCGGTTGTTTACTTGTAGAATTACTGTTCACACTATTAAATAGTTTATCAATAAAAAGAAAAAGTTTTGATTGCTTCTGTATCGAGTTTATCTTTATCACCTGTAACATATAAATTAGAATACAATATAAGGTATAGAATTTAAAATTACTTAATTTGTTACTAACCTGACCATTCAGAGAGCAAAAGCATAATGCTTCCAATTCTTTGGCTGAACACTCGGCTAGCAACTGACACTTTCATCTTACGTATCTTGTCAGGATATATGTGTGAATCAGTTAATTTTGGAGCCATTCTTTCACCAATTTTCAAACGACATTTGTCAATTTCATAAAATCGTATTATATCTTTCCATCTTGCAGTTCTTGCTATATCATCAATGGAAAATGTCAAATCTGCAGTGATTAAATTATTTCGAATTCCTTTTAACAAGTGTGGGGGATCGAATAATGGAACTATTTCTTTATTTTTAATTTCAAATCCAAAAGATCTCTTTTCCATACCCTTTTTATTATAATCTTCTATAGTCTCACGCATTAGAATATTAATAGCTGCTATATTAGTACATGCTTGGTCACATACAGTAGCAACAATATTCAATCCAGTTGATTGAATTGCACAGATAATTTCTTTAAGTGCAATTACAAGATCAGGAGTTTTAATACCATGCTGAGTGAAATAATATCCTATAGGTTGTTTGTATTTACATTTAACTCCTCTAATCATAAATGTAATTGCTTTATCAGCAAATTTCATTCTACAAATATGTTTTCCAATGTCTTCAACACCTATTACCTCATCATTTGATTCAGAATATTGCACTCCAGCAGCCAAAGAAATTTCATCAAATAATAAAATACATGTTTTATCCAAAGGATTTTTAAAATAACTGACTGTTAGATTTATGTGTTCAATTATTTGATCATTTATTCCAGGTTCTAATGGAATTCTCCGTAGTAAATCCATCAATGTTTTTCTGGATGGTAAAGCAAAAACTTTGGATATTACTCTATAAGCCTTTGCACTACTTTTGTATACAGAAAGTGCAAATATTTTGTCATCTAACGTAAATCTTCTACCACGAGGACTAACACTCTGCGATTTTAATTGACTTGTAATAAATTTCTTTGTAATTTCATTCATATTGTTCATTAATAAATTATGATCTTCTATATATTTATCTGCTTTTAACAATCTCTCTTTAGTATTTAGGTGTCTTTGTTTTACTACTGATAATGTTTTTTTTTTTAAATTTACAATAGCCCTGTGAAGTATCTGTTTTCTCGGGGTTAAATTTTTACTTCTTGTTATGTTAATATCCCTCAAATAGCTTCTTGGTTTCTTTTTATGAATTGAAAAACTGCCTTCATGTGTAAATGGATATTTATCAATTTGGCCAATTGGCTGTATACCATGCAGATCAATTTCTACTGAAACAATGTTAAAGGTTAATGTAATATAGATACATTTACTATATAATATTATAGATTATAGTATAATACTAATCATTACTGTCGAAAGATGTCTTTACTTTAATACATCTATCAATATTATTTGAGTATCTTGAACAAGATGCAATTTGACCATTCAAATCAAATTCAATTGGTTGTATACCATCAACATCAGAATTCATATCATTTGTTAATCCTAAAGAAGCAGTGGATTGTTCAAAACCTACAAATTTTTATAATAAATAACACTGGCCATTTTTATTTCAATTTATGCAGATTATTAAGGTAATGTCAAGTTTAAAACTACAGACAAATTTATTACCACCAAACTTTAAGCGTAGGTATAATAAATTAATAAACAATATTAAAATATATAATATTATTATTAGTTATTATTATATATAAAATAAAATGTTAAAATGCATTCAAACTATTCCAAGTTTACAAAAAAAAAAGCAATAACAGAAAGTTATTTAATAATAATAAGTAATTTAATAAAGCAACATAAATTAAATTCCAATTAGCAGAATAATGATTGGATCATATTATACTAATTTACATTTAAGACTTAAGTTCGATAGATTTAGTAGTTACTATATACATAATATTAAATTAAT
This sequence comes from Tetraneura akinire, assembly GCA_021307375.1. Lineage (NCBI taxonomy): Eukaryota > Metazoa > Arthropoda > Insecta > Hemiptera > Aphididae > Tetraneura > Tetraneura akinire. The sequence continues at coordinate 51,289 of JAIUCT010000131.1, forward strand.
ATATACACATTTTATCTAAGTACAACTATATACGTATATTAAGTATTAATAATGATATAAATATATAAATAGTAATATTAAATATTAATATTTAGTAGCAATCGTGTAAATATATTATATAAGTAACTATCACAATATACAAGGTGCAATTATAGACTATACATGAATTTTGGTTAGATTTAGTAATTTCAAGATAAAAAAAATAAGATAAAAGCTAAAATTCAATCAAATATAAAGTAGATATAAAATATATAAAATAATATAAATTGACAATAAATAAATAAATAGGTAAATTTTTAATATATTTAATTTTTAATAATAATATAATAGTAGTCAAAATAATAATAATATAATAGTAGTCAAAAAAATAATAATATATTATAAATAATAAAATTGTTGAGTAAATCCAAAAAATAAAATTACTTTAAATTAATAAAGATAATGATAACGCATCAACACGATAAACGCTATGATAACATGATATGATTAATGACGCGGTCGTCGATTTGGGAATACCCATTCGACGATCCGTGGTCGTCTCTTATCGTCCGGTCGGTCCGTTCGCGGGAAGTTTCCCCGCACGACGTGAGGATGGGGGATCGCGACGGCGACGGCTAACACCGTCGTCGTCGTCCTGGTCCTCTGTCTTTTGACATACGTCGTGCGACTAACATCTCACTCGCGGCATATGTAAAATATACTTTCAATATTATAATAAACTGTTTTGTCTGTTATACATAAATTGTGTTTACTTTATTTACCAAATACCTTTAAACCGTGTCATTGGCGCAGTCGGTAAAACTTTTTTCTGTTTTTTGTGTTTTCTCTTGTGTTGTGACTCTGCTTGTTTTACTTTCGCAAGTGAAAAGCGTGGAAGAGTTTTCAAAGGGGAAAAGAAAGCGGAAGAAAGAGGAACAGTTTCAAGGTAAGAAATTATATAAATTTATAAACAGAGACAAAATTACGTACGGAACGTAAATCAAAAAAAAAAAATTTTATTTTTTCTTACCGGGTACTCTCCCGAACACGTCACGGGTTGACGGAGCTAGGGCGAATTTTTCTTTTTTTTCTAATAGAAAATTATCGTTTACGGTCTTACGGGTAGGCAGAGC
>JAIUCT010000131.1:52410-220918 GCA_021307375.1 Tetraneura akinire
GAACGGTTAAGAAAATTCGTAGCAAGTCAACTGACGTGTAGAACACGATTTCGAAGGAAGGTAAATTGTTAGACGAGCTCACAGTGCTCGAATTAAAAAGGGAGTTAGTAAAAAGAGGGTTAGAATCCAAGGGGACAAAACCCGAATTAGTTTTAACGTTAGAAAAATATATTAGGGAGAACTCAAAAGGGGACCCCCTAAAATATGTATTTTCAGCGAAAGAAATATCTCCAACACCATCAAAAAACCAAGCAAGCCGAGCGGAAAGTCCCAAACAAATAGACGACGAAAAAACCACGAGGCAAATCGGAGACGTACTAGGGGAAATCCTAGAACGTCTGAAACGAGTGGAAGCAGTCGGAAATTCCGACAATATGCAATCAGCAATCGACAAGTTACTAACACGGGTAAACCGATTAGAACAGTCAAGAGACCAAACAACGGGAAACCCCACTGATACGACAGGTGTCAGCGGTCGGGGAAACCCAGCGGAGCAGATAGAAGGTATGTCACGGGATTTCCAAACGACGCACACGACAGTCCAAACTGGGAAAACCATAATAAACAAAATCGATGATCGACGGGTTTATCCAACAGTGTCGAACGACGGAAATTCCTATTTACAATCAATACCATGCGTTATGTGTGGGGCAATCCCCACAGTACAACAACAGTTACGAACGTACAGTCAAAAATCTCGGGTTTTACCAATAACCTATCGCAGCCGGGAAATCACACATCAATGGATAGACATTGGGAACCCCCAAAAAGTCTCAGTCCGGATTTCCCCGATATGGTAACAAACTCATACAATGTTCCGCATGACAAATCGTTGGGAATAACCCAACATACTACGCAACGGGAATCCCAAAAGCAAACAAACATAAGTTTCAACACCGAAACTCGGGAAAACCCACGTAGTCAGCATATGGGAAATACCCATAACGAATTAAACAATGCTTTACAATACGACAATTTTGTAAAGGATTGGCCGGAGAATTCGAATCTAATACCGCGAGAAAACCTGCAAGCGGCTAAAGATTCACTACCCGAATTCGCGGGTAAGAAGGAAGAAAATCCGGTACGCTTTCTAAGTACGACAGTCGACGTTCTGATAGAGGCGAAAATCCCACAAAAAAGATGGGTAAAAGTAGTTGCACCGCAACTAAAAGGAGAAGCTGGAACGTGGTGGGGACGAATAAGAGTAATCGACCCCACTTGGGACGAATTCAAAAAAGAATTTGTTACCAAATTCAACGGGCCCCAAGTTCGAGCAAAACTGTACACCGAACTTATGGGGTGGAGACAGCTTCCCGATCAAACTACGGGCGATTTTGTATTGCAAAAAATACAATTATTCCGTAGACTGGACACCGGATTGGATGAAGAAAATGCGGTGGCGACAATCATTGAATTGATGAGAGAAGAGCACCAGGGGTTAGTTCGCGTCCAAAAACCGAAAACTTTTATGGAACTGACCGAAGCCGCATACGTCGTCGAAACTCCGAAAAAGAGAAAAGAGACGAGAAAATTAAAATTCAATCCGGGTGCTCCCGAAGGAAAATCTCCGACCAACGCAGGTAAACAATATAAGTGTTGGAAATGTGGCGGACCACAAAGTGCTTGGAAATGCACCACGGAGTTCCCGACAAAGTCGGGAAACGGCAAGCCGGCCGGCGGGAACGGGAAAAACCCACCGGTCAGAAGGTAAAAAACCCGGTAAAACAAAAACAAAAGATCAAACGTGAAATATGGGGAACCCCCCAAAACACGAACGATAATGATCGCCAGGTCCTAGAAAGTCTACTATTCGCTGTTAAGACAAATGGAGACGTCAAAATACCATCAGGGGTGAGACGTACTTCGGACACGGATAGTTTGTACGAACTACGACAAAGGTTCACCGCACACGTGGAAGCGAATTTACGTGGGAACTCCGGTACGTGCCCGGGTCACTCTCGTGCTGTAGAATACAGTAGAGTGATGGCACAAGCCACGACGAAAACCGATGACCATGGGCAAGTGCAGTTGACTGAGAATAGTCACGTGCTGCACGATGGAAACCATCAATTGCTGGCATCGGTTGAGTCAGGAGCCCTTAATTCGCCACGTAGTAGGAATGAGGCGGCGGAAATACCAACACCGGCGGTGGAGTTGGAATTCCCCGACGGAATCGTCGTCGCTTTATTGGACTCGCAAGCCGAGAAAACCTACATGCGACCGTGGATTGCCGACAAGTACGGACAAACAATAGACTGTCAAAAACTGACAATCAGGATGGCGGACGGGCACACCCGTGAGGCGGATAGAAAATGCCGTCTCAAAGCTCAAATTGCGACGATCGAGGTGGAATTTGAAGCAATAGTCCTAAAAGAACTTATTGCCGATATATTAATCGGTCATGAGTTTCTGGTAAAACAACAAGTGGCATGGGACTATAGTGCAGCCACGATCTACCTAGGCGCAGAAAAGCGAACAACAGTGTGTTGGCGTAGACAGAAATTCCCAACAGTGGGAAAACCAGATCTGTCAGAAATGGAATTTCCGATTGGCCCGGACGGGGAAAAACTCCGTGAAGTACTGGGGAAATACCCATCGGTATTCAGCAATTATGTGGGAAGAACCCGCGTAGTTGAACACAAAATACGTTTGAACAACACGAAACCAGTCGCATTAAACTCTTATCCGTATAGTAAGGAAAAAACAGAGTTAATATCTCAAATGATTCGAGATATGGAAGAACAAGGACTCGTCGAGCCGAGTAGTTCTCCATGGGCGGCCCCAATCGTATTAACGACAAAAAAAGACGGGTCGAAAAGATTGTGCGTCGACTACCGACGTCTCAATTTACAAACAGAATCAGATGCACACCCTATGCCGGACCTACACGAAATGGTCCGAGGGATGGGCGGCACAAAGATCTTCAGTACATTAGATCTTAAATCGGGGTACTGGCAAGTCAGTCTATCCCCAGAAGCACGTCCATTGACGGCTTTCTGGACGCCTAGAGGCCTGTATCAATTTAAAGTGATGCCATTCGGTCTAAAGGGGGCGCCCGCAACATTTTGTCGTCTCGGAAATGAAGTATTCCGCGGCTACATCGGTGACTTCGTATTGGTCTACTTAGACGATATCGTGGTGTTTTCTAAAAACATGGACGAACATCTAATACACTTACAGAAAGTATTGGAACGATTGGAACGATACGGTCTAACGTGTCAACCAAAAAAATGCAAACTGGGTATTCCCAAAATACATTTTCTCGGACACGTAGTAGACGGAGATGGGATCGATAAAGAAATCGATAAATTAGAATTTATAACGAATTTTCCAACTCCAAAAAAGACGAAGGACATCCAGCGGTTTCTGGGAATTTGTGGTTGGTACAATCAATTTGTACAGAACTATTCAGATATTGCCGCACCACTTACTGACCTACTCGCAAAGGGGAGAAAATGGAAATGGTCAGAACGAGAACAAACGGCGTTCAACCGACTTAAAGAAGCGGTAACAACAGCACCGAGGCTTTCCCCACCAGATTACTTAAAAACGTTTTGTTTACAAACGGACGCGAGTGAACTCGGGGTAGGAGCCGTGTTGTTTCAAAAGGGAGAATCCCAGAACGATCGGAAAATAATTAGCCATGCTAGTCGTAAGCTAAACACGGCGCAATCCCATTACCCAGCAGTGGAAAGGGAATGTCTAGCAATAATATGGCCGGTCGATAAGTACAGGCCGTACTTGGAATCCGGACATTTCGAACTGTTTACGGATAATGCAGCCTTAAAGTGGTTGGAAACAGCCAAACATAATAATAAAAAATTATTACACTGGGCAATGCAACTAGAACCGTACGACTTCGACGTCATACACGTACCAGGAGTCGAAAACGAAGCAGCGGATGCACTATCCAGATTTCCCCAAGACGGGCCGGAAATCGACGAGCAGAGTTTGTCGGAGAATCTGATAGAACCACCGACTAGTGGAAAAACCCACGAAAAAACTCAACACACACTTGGAGCCATACACGACGATACACCAGTGGGAAATCCCCATATCACACTGGAAGAAATCAAGGAATGGCAAGATGGAGATCCCGAAATCCAACGGATTATCAAAGATCTGTCAATGCAAAGGCCAAGTGCAAACACTAGGGGAAAAACCCAGCAGTATAGTGTTATAGACGGGATATTACATCGGCAAATGTTTCAACCAGAAGACGGGAAAAACCCAATGGTAATTCCGAAACACATAGTCAATCGAATACTATGGAAATACCATGATCACGTACTGGTCAATCACCCGGGATGGAAAGAAACTTACCGTACAAAACCGTTTTTATTGGAAAAACATGCGTAATAATATTTATCAATACGGGAAGGATTGTCATGTATGCGCATGTACAAAACCCGTGAATAAAAAACCTGAAGACGTAATGACGTCAAGAATACCAAGGCAACCATGGGAAGTGCTGAGCATCGATCTGATGGGACCATACCCAAAGACGGCCAGAGGGAAAACCCAAATATTGGTTGTGACGGATTGTGTCAGTCGTTGGGTCGAAGCATATCCGATAGGAACTGCAACGACAAGAGTGATCGTCGACACCATCGAAAAAGAGTTTTGTTCAAGATTTGGATATCCGAGAGTCATACTGTCTGACAATGGTACTCAATTTGTGTCAAAGTTAATGAAGGACACATTGAACAAGTGGGGAACAGAAGGATGGACAACACCCATATATCATCCACTAGCAAATCCAGTAGAGCGAAGAAACCAAGATATCAAGAAAGGCCTTCGATCACAATTACTGGGAAAGCCCCATAGGTCGTGGGACGGGGTATTACCATCAATAATGTTTGCAATCCGAAATAGGAAAAACCAAAACACTGGGTATACTCCGACAGAGTTAGTCCTCGGTAGGGAAGCTAAATGCCCGGGGGACTGGATTTTTCAGCGGGGGGGAGAAACTGAACCAACCGTCAAAAACACGTACGTAGGGAAATCCAAGTACAAGGTAGGCGATTGGGTTTATTATAGGAACCACCCACTGTCAAAAGGGGACCAAGGATTCCACGCGGGTTTTGCCCCGAAATGGTTAGGTCCAGTGCAGTTAGGGAAAAACCTAGGAGGTGGAGTTTTCACCACACAGGGAAAATCCCCCCTAAAGCTACACAGTTCCTATTTCAAGGGATGCTCCCAACAGGGAGACAACACCCGACAAACAGGTGGCCCTCGACAGAGGGTTGGTGGTCGCGACCCCCAACAGGGCGACACGCACGTCACCACAGCGGCAACTGGAAAAGGGGACGAGGCCCGTACGGACAGTGGGACCTCCCAACCAGGAGGCCAAGCGGAGAACAGTGGGACCACCCAGGAAGGAGGATCCAGTCAAGGAGCGGATGGCGGAACCACCAATTCCCGAGAACACGGTGTCGGAGCTCATCACCTGGGACGAAGACGGGGTGCTCCAGTTGGTGGTTGGTCCAGAGGAGCTGCCGGACATTGACTTGCTGTCAGGAGATCTCCAGGACTCAGATCCGAAATTGTAAGGGTGAGAGTGTGGAAAATTTTCCCGACGTACCGCCCGGTCTGGTGGGGGGTGATGACGCGGTCGTCGATTTGGGAATACCCATTCGACGATCCGTGGTCGTCTCTTATCGTCCGGTCGGTCCGTTCGCGGGAAGTTTCCCCGCACGACGTGAGGATGGGGGATCGCGGCGGCGACGGCTAACACCGTCGTCGTCCTGGTCCTCTGTCTTTTGACATACGTCGTGCGACTAACATCGCACTCGCGGCATATGTAAAATATACTTTCAATATTATAATAAACTGTTTTGTCTGTTATACATAAATTGTGTTTACTTTATTTACCAAATACCTTTAAACCGTGTCATTAAATTATATAAAGGCGGGAATTTGAAATAAGCCAATCAGGTGACAGTAGTCGCGTAGCAATGTACAGTATGTTAATATGCACCCCGACACCGTTCAGATAACGGCAGCCTCAGACCTTTTTCGTGGAAAATGCCGTTTTTTCGTCATTTTTTCGCCGTTTTTTCTACCGCTTAGGGTCAATTTTGAGAAATTCGAAAAATGCCCTAAATAAAGTACCAACTAGATCCACTTTGCTACCGGAAACATACCCAATTCGTGATAATCGGAGCATTATTTCGGGTAGTAAAAATGTTTACAGAATAAAAAAAAAAAAAAAAATCACACATCATTGTAAAACCAATACATTCTTCGCTTCGCTCAGAATCTAAAATCTCAGGACATGATCCAAAAGAGACCGTCAGTAATCTCGGAATACTCAACTGACATTGATATACAACACTGGTCCTGTCTAGATTTCGAGAAAGAGCTCGAGTTTGATAACATCTGTGATTTTACGGAGCTATTATCTGATACTGCTATATCCCCTTATCGTGAACATTTTACGTCTGTGTACAGTCGAGATTGTTTAAATATCCTTCCTGAATCAAGGAAAGAAAGCAGAAGAACCTTATTAGAGATAATTTCTCGACTTGATTTTAGCGTCGAGAGTATAAGATCCAAAATAGAGACAAACCAGATGCCGAAATCTCGGTTTGTAGTAGGGTTGCACTCTAAAGAGAGAGAAATCAAAATAAAATCCAGATTATTTGCTATGATGGTGTTAGAAATGAGGATGTATTTTGCAAACACTGAAAAGAGCTCGGCTAATGGGGTAATGCGATATCTGCCAACTCAGACTATGACATGGTCTGAAGCTGAGTTATCTAAAAGTTTAATACAGATGACTGGCCAATCAACTGACAATGACTATATTATACCCCGTGGCATTTCCACTAAATTACACAAAGTTTAACCAGAGGTGGCGATACGAATCTACTCTCAGTATCTTTAGGACGTTTGACCAGCTATATGGAACTGGGAAGCTCTACCAGTTCTCACATAAGTTCTTTGAGTCAGCATTGTTTTACCTATCTTCTAATCTATCTCCTCCGAATTTGATCAAACGCCCAGATGATATGGGGAGAAAATTAGGAGAAGTAGTAAAAAGGCCTGTGAAATTTCTGAGCCCTGATGAGCAAGACACGGATCGGGCAACCCGGTGGGTGTGAGGGATTAAGACAAATGGTTGGACATCAATTGTAGTTGCTACTTTAGAGTTGAATAAATTACAGACAGGAATAGAGAGCTCTCAGGTCGGCCAGGGAGATAATGTAATTATTATGGCAAAGATCCCAAAAATTTATCCCCAAATGTCTGATAAAGAATATATCAACAAGATGAGTGACCAATTTATGGCTGATTGTAATAAATATCTTGTAAACCTTAAACGCATCTCTTAAGGCCTTGGGATGGTCATTAAATAGAGGAAACCTGGTTTAGCACGGTTCTCCTAAATTATGGGAAAGAAATATTCTTTGAAGGAGCTTATATGTCAGGAGTTCTTAAGAAAATAGGACGGTTTTTCCAAGATGTTAGTGATGCATACCCGTCTTTAGCAAATAGAGTTTCATCTCAATGCACTACCATGCATTCATCAACAATGAAAGGTTTCGACCCTGTTATTCCCTACTTTTTATCCATGTTAAAGCTAAGCCTCCTCTTTAAAAGATAGCACTACTTTAGCTTGAATCTAGGACGCATGGTTAATCAATCTATGGATACTCTGAGGCTCACAATGGATCATTCACTCATTCTTTTTTTCTTGATATACCCTAGTTGCTTTGGAGGATTGCCTTTATGAGTCCTTTGGAATTGATATACAGGGGTCATCCTGACCCTGTCACTTCAGAGTTGTATTGGCTAAAATGGTTATGTCTTGAAGGAATTGCACTAGCTAAATACATAATGATTTGGATAACTCTTAGAAATGGGGTCTGTAAGACAGTGAATTATAAAATGTTAATTCAAGATCCACTGGCTCTAAACTGGGCTCGGCCACAACAGGCTATAAACATAATAAAAGATATCTCTTGAGATTGCATTGAGTTCTAAAGCAAAAAATAGAGATATCAAGAGATTGCTAAATACTTACAATAAACGTAGCTATGATAATATGGTAGTGTACTTAATGAGCCTCAGACCATGCGTCCCACGAGTTCTAAATGAGATTTTGCGGAACTCTCCTGAAGGTGCTAAGCTGAACTTTTAAGGTGAACTAAAAAGTCCACTTTCATAGACATGAGGACAATGAAAGGAGTCCTAAATTATGGGACAGCATGGAATTTGATAGAGTCTTTGAAGCAGTCGGATTTAAACCAAATAATACACATGTGTGAGTTATACAAGCAGATAGATAATACAAACTTTTTGAACCAGATAGACATTTCCAACGTATCGTTTGGCGGGATTCGCCAACATTTCTTGAGTGGTGCGGATAGTGTTGCGGAAGCTGAATCATTATACAGAAATGTTTCTAAGGTATTAGAATCAGGTTGCATGTTTCTCCGCAAATGGTGTTCTAACAGTGAACAGCTACGTACGATATTCCAGAGTTCTTCATCAGAATCGCATTATGCAATTGATTTAGGACCAAATGAAACTACTTGTTCATTAGGATTGAAGCTGGGTTGGGATGACAAATTGCCAATTTATATACAAGACCGATGGTTAAAATTTGTTGATGATGTAGACAAGTTAGATGTATTAAAAATTCCTCGTTCAGCAAAAAAATAGTTTTGGGCATGTCCAATTGCACGGATTTTGTGATGCCTCTCAAATAGCTTATGACGCATGTATTTATATTCGACAAAGGATTAGTGCTACAGAATGGAGTGTACGGTTATTATGTGCCAAATCCCGGGTGACAACCACCAAGAAAATTACAATACCCCGTTTAGAGTTGGCCGGTGCATTGATTTTAGCTGAATTGATGGTTCGTGTATCCAATTCTACTGGTATATCATTAAACGATGTGACTTGTTGGTGTGATTCAACAGTAGTCTTAGCTTGGATAAGGAGTATTCCCGCACAATGGAAGACATACGTAGGCAATCGAATAACACATATCATTGATGCTGTTAGCTCTGAACATTGGCGGCACGTTAGTACAGCTCAAAAAAATTAAAAAGAATTATGCATAATATTTGTATTCTTGTTAATAGGAAAAAATGTTATTCTAAATTACTTATTTTGAAAATATGAACGTAGGAATAATAGAGCGTCTAATGTTCCATCTCCTAGTCTGCTTCTCAGCTTATTCCCTATATCCCTATATCCCTATATCCCTAGTTTGCTGCTGAAAATGCACGTTCGGACTCGATACTAATAGGTGGAGTAGACATTAAATACTTAAATGCTAGCTCTAAATGATGCCCGTGAGTCCTTCATTTTCAAATAAATTCATTTCTTTGATGACTACACTACTAACTTTAAAAAATTGCAGAGCATCAAATGCTCACCTATTCAAAAAAAACACCGATCACTATCAAACTTGTCATATAAGCTGGTGAGCTTTATGTCAACAAATTTTCAAGATATTAATGTTACCACTATAGGAGCTAGAAACAAATTCTCGTTATTTAATTACCACACCTCGTATATAAATATTAAAGTTTTATTTTTTTGTTATTTAAATATTTTGACATAGGTTATATTTTATTTATAATAGGTACTAATGTAAATAGTATTTTTTATTATATGTGTAGTACTGATGAGGAATTTAGTTTCGATAAGTACATATGTCATTTGCCAATAAATTTAACAAATTACTGAAATTGAGGGGTTTTCAGTAATATACGGTATTTCTTGGATATAAATAATTTGTAAACATTACAGATGCGTCTTAATGCAATTTATTTATTTTTTTTATTTTAAAACTCACAACTTTATCTATAGAGAAAATATTATATTGAAAATTATGTAAAATTGCATAATTTTTAATGACGCTCTTCCGAACTAAAAATTTGCACTGAATAAATAAATTTTTAAAAATTATTGTATATTAAATGAAAAAATAGCGAAATATTGCGATTTTATATTGCTATTTATGGCACGAAGGTGAAGCACACATAGGACGAAACGAAATTGCTCCTTGTCTTTTCAAATTTATCCAAAAGAAATCTTCGGAGGATAAAATAAAAATAAATTCATTATAAGCTTGTATCAGTAGTCAGTACTAGTGATGGGCACTATCGAATAGTGACTATCTCCATATATTTTTTTTAATATGGTATACGAGAGATAATATTCGTTTAATTTTTGATTGTGTTTTGGCAGACTGAAGTAGTGTCTATTCGATTAGTAGTCCGTCATATTCGAACTATTCGATAGTCTCCACATAACCGAATGTTTTCGATAGTATTCGAATATTCGAATGTTCGATAGTATTCGAAAAACCGAATGTTTGGATAGTATTCGAATATTCAATAGTATTCAGTGTATTCACTATTCAGTATTCTCTATTCATTATTCAAAGTATAATATATATATATATATATATAAATATATAGATATAAAATCAAAAATTAAATGTAATGTTATAATATAATATAATATTATATTATTTATCGTATATATCTTTTTATATTAATATCATAAATTAATTATTTATTAATTATCAAATTGTATCACACAGTAAACAGTTGTCAGTTATCAAATACTATAGAAGTTAAGATCTTATCTAATATCTATTATATTTGGATTCTTGTACGATGTACCTAGAGGCCAGAAAATAGAAATGATATTATTATATTAGTATTTATTATATTACATTGTTGATTAATAGTTGATTCATCTAACACTCATTACAGTTGTTAATTTGTTATAGTTCATAAATATTGGCAATGGTCAATGCCTCAATGGTTACCTAAATGTCTCTAGGATCAGTTAGACATTTTTAAAATCAAGTGTATTGTAATTACTAATTAGGTATATAGTATTATAATAGTTAATAATTTAATATATATTATGTGGTCATGCTTATAGTATAATCAGATTATGTAGTATGTACTATTGTTTAATTAATAATGTAAGTTGCCAAGTATGTATTTTTTGAAATAATAATAATTAATAATTATAAATTGTATAATAGATATATTTATAAAAAGAAACACAATAATATAATAAAAAACTATATAACATATTAATGAATAAATAATATTAAAAAAAAAATAAAAACTTATCCTGATAAATAATAAAAAAAAATTATATATAATTATATATACCTATATTTAAAAAAAAAAATTGTTATAAATATTATAATTCCAAATTTTTGTTTAAAAATATTAACATATCAACATTTTTAGACGATAACCTATTTCTTCGTAGGCTTACAATCTGCCCGGCTTTGGAAAATATCCTTTCTGATGGGACAGAAGTAGCAGGAATATATGCGTATTTAAATGCTACTTCTGTCAAAGGATCTAGTATTATGTTATGATTTTTCCAAAATTTAATTGGGTCGTCTCCCAAATTTAAATATGGCAGGTCTATATACTGCCTGATTAGTGTCTCTGCTGTACTTGTGTCAGTAGTTTTTGACTTCATCAAACCAACTTTTTCTTGTAAATAATCTAATAAATTTTCATTTTCCGGATTATTTACAGTTATTGTTTGAGTTGTAGTCTGTTGCCCCGAGGATATCACTTCAACCCGGTCACAATTTGGTCTTGATGCTAAAATTACATATTTATATAGTATAAAGTAATTAAATTGTCAAGATTAATATTTTTTTAAATTTACAGTTGTTTTTTAATATATCCGAAACTTCAAATTGCACTGCTTGCACGGCTCCATCCGCATGTATAGTACTGGTAAATGCAACTTTTTTGTACCGTAGATCTAATATTGTTGCCTTGCTATAAAAATGTGATGGATTCATCTGCTCAACTGACCCATAAGCCTTCTGGACATTATTAACTAATGCATTCTTCAAAAATATACCACTCGCTGACTTCGGTGTTTTATTTGTAATTGAAAGTTGAAGGCCTGGAATAAAATATGTTAGTAAATAATTAATAATTCAATTGTACAACAAATCTGTAATTACTAATTACCTCTTATTAACGGAATCACTTTTCCTAGAGTTGGCTTGTTCTCATATGACAGCTGAACTGTCAACGTCTCAAATGGCTTCAACAACATTATTATAACTTCAACAATTAACCATTGGTTATTTGTTAGCATTGTTGGACAGTTCTTTATGTTCAATGAAACCACTGTTAAAGGCTCTTTGACCTCCAAAAGACGCTCGAACATGGTTAGTGTGCTATTCCACCTTGTAGAAACATCTTGTTTTAATTTTAAAACAGTAACACCCATTTGTTGTTGTTTTTCTACCAATTTTCTTGTATGTACTTCACTGTGCTTAAAATTACCTACAATTGAACGACATAACTTGACCAAAGTTATAATTTGTTTATGATCTTCAACTATTGATTCATCATGGATATCCAATTGTAGGGAATTTTTAACAATATTATTTAGTTTATGGGCTGTACAAGGAATATGTTCAATACCCAACAAACGAACAGCTGCCTTGATATTTGCACCAGAATCAGTTACCATAGCACAAACTTTTTTTTGGATATTCCATTTATTAAAAATTACTTGTAAAACTTCAGACAAGTATTGACCTGTATGATTATTTGTCAACTTTTCTGTAGTTAATACAAATGTTTTTAAATTTAAATCTGTATCAAAGAAATGAATATTCGTGGTTAAATACGACTGTATTCATAGATGTCCATACATCCGTCATGATTGCAACATGTTTTGCAAATGAAATTAATTTGAATACTTTTGATTTTGTATTTTCGTAAATATTCGGTATGAAAGTTCTTCCAATTGTTCTTCGACTAGGAAGTTAATACCTAGAGTCTAGAAGTCCTACCAACTTTTGAAATCCTTTGTTTTCAACTATAGAAAATGGTTGCATATCTTCAGCAATCATTTCTACAACAGCTCTATTGAATTCATCAATATTTTTTTCTGAAGGGACATTAAACCTATTTATAAATAAATATATTTTTTTTAATTTATTTTCTTATAAATGTATTAATTATATTTAAACTGTGTATAAAATAGATAATAAATATTAAATACCTTGAAAACAATCTCATTTGTTTTAATTTCTTTGTTGAATGTTGACTGGTTTCAATAACTAAATCACTAGTATTACTAGATTTCGCAAGGCTAGGAGCATTATGTGATATATATCTGTCCAAAGTTCTAGTTTGTTCAGCAACATATATGCCTATTAAAGTATTAAATATGTAAAATATATCTTTTATAGTATAGAAATATCTACCTATACCTATATAGTATATACCAGTGGCGGATTTAGTTCTTATACCGAGGACAGAGGCAATTTTTTTTTGTAATATATTATAATCAAAAAGATTTTAATGGAGATGTTACATGCATTTATTAGGATAATACAATATTATGAATATTATTATGAACATTAGATTCATTTCATTTAAATTTAAATTTATTTGCTACTTAACAAAAAAAAATTCTCAATTGTAAATAAAAAAAAATGCCTTGGAGGCATGGCCTCCCTTAAAGCCGCCACTATATAATATACTAGGATATTAATAATAACTATAAGTATTACTGTATTAGATTCTGTATGAAGCGAAAAATGTATTGGTTTTACAATAACGTTAATTTTTTTTTTCTCTAAAATTCTTGTTTTATTTCTATAATGTTTGATAAATAAAATTGGAAATTTTGAGTTTTAAGGTCTGAAAATTTTATTGTAGTATCCTCACATATTGTTTGGTGTGTTACCAAAATATTAGAAAAATCGACAGGCTACATTTTTTTTAAATATGTTTAAAATTGAAATTTTAGTAAAATTTGATACATTGCATTCAAATCTTAATCAAAATACAACATTACCTTTTACATAATTGTATTAGCTAGATTTTTAAATATTAAAAATCATCGCCTTCGAAAAAATGATTCTGAGCGAAGTTATTAGTAATGATTATAAATTAAATATTAAATATTAGTACTGATTATAAATTTTTGATAAAATTTTAACATATTTATTATTCACCTATTACAAATTTATATTGCTTTTTCATTTAAATTTTGATTTCAACGTAAGTGTTCCCAAATTATCAATTGAAAAGGTATAGTACATCAGCACCTATGTGAAGTGAACAGTAAACACGAAATAAAATTTCAAATCTCTGTTTAATATCTTTATAGTTACGAGTTACCGTAAAATATAGAAATCAATTTCGTAAAAATTTCGTATTTTTGTCACTTTTTGGTAGTTTTTCCTATCTCATAAGCTCAATTTTGAGTAATTCGAAAACTGACTTAAAAAAAGTACCAACTACATCCATATTGTTATAGTAAACATAATATGCTATTTGTGAAAATTAGAGCATTATTTCTGGTCAAAAAAGTGTTTACATACAAAAAAAAGTCACAAAAGTCAAAAAAGTGGTCATGACTCATGTGGTACACATTAATACATTTATAATACAAATTTGTTTATTCGATTATTTTAATTCAAATGAAATATGAAAACTATTTTTATTATTAAAATAATTGTTATTGTAATAATGGTTATTGTAATTCGAATGAAACCTATTCGGTTATTGTAATTCGAATGAAAACTATTCGGTTATTGTAATTCGAATGAAAACTATTCGAATACTTTTATTCGAATGAAAACTATTCGAATACTTTTATTCGAATGAAAACTATTCGAATACTTTTATTCGAATATTTTAATCGAATAAAAGTATTCGAATATTTTAATTCAAAATTAAAACTATTCGAATACTTTTTTGAATAAAAACTATTCGGTCATGTAAAAAAATATTCGAATGAAATATTCGATAGTTTATGGTAACAATCGAATATTATTCGATAGTCAAAACTATTCGATAGTGCCCATCACTAGTCAGTACGGTATAATACAGTAAAATTTTCAGACCTTAATACCGAAAATTGCTAATTTTATCAAACATTATATACAAAAAAAAAAAAAAAAACGATCTGTTACTCCTACAGCAGGGATATAGGTGTGCATATCATAGTATTTAATTATAATTATAATTTAAATGCAATGATAAACCCTTGCATTCGAAAAAACGATTCTGTGCGAAGTTCTGTCAGATAATGTAGATATTGATTAATATATTGTCGTTTCTTCGTCATTTTTTTCGTTGTTTCTTCGAACGCAATTTTGAGAAATTCGAAAAATGACCTTAATTAAATACCAACAACATCCACTTTCCTACCTATATGCTATTCGTGAAAATTGGACCAAGATATTCAATTTATTATAATAATATGTAGATTAGTTTAAAATTGGTAGTTAGAAAATTCAATACTTATATAGTATACGATAGTAAATTTTATAGATTTTAACTGTAACTGAAGTGGAATCAGTAGAGGTAAGTTATATTAGAGTCTATCTACAATAAATTTAAATAAATATTATTAATATTTATTAATAAATATTTAGTATAAATACATTTATTAATTATTTAAATATAGTAAATCTCAGAGAGGAGAAAAAAGAAAGAAAACTCCATATATTCTGCTACAAAATTATTATTGGAATTATACCAAACGTATCCATCCAATGGTATCAAATAGGCAAATAAAGATATTTAAAAAAATGTGGGAAAAAATCAGATGAATTAAATGAAAAAAATCATAGAGTTGATTTAGAACAAGTAGAAAACCATTTTAAAACATAAAAAAGAAATTATGTTGATATAAAAAATCATAATAAAAAAAATGGAACTGGAAGAAAAAATTGTGCTTATGAAGAGTATGTGTTTCTCTTGTACAATATACAGTTATAATACAGTTTGTTTTTCAATATTGTAATAAGCATTTATTGTTTTAAATTTTATTAATTAAAAAAAAAAATAAATACTTTTATACATAATTAAAATTAATATTAATCGTTATAATAGTGAATTGCATGGTATTCTTAGGAAACTTCATAATATTAATCCTACCTACTGTAATAAGTGACCAAATAGGAATTCATGTATTTCGATCGAATACAGATAACTCTCTTGATAAGTGAGTTATTAATGAATATTAATAAATAGTGCAGTATATCAATAATATATATTAATTAAAAAATAAAATAAATAAATATTTGTATTTTTTTTTTTACAATGATTTACCTTAAGTATCAGACTGTTTAGAAATATTTGATTTTAGTTCTTCTCATAATTCTTTGATATCTTCATGTCCAAGCACAAGTTCTACAAAGCAGAAAACTCTAATTACTACTGACAGTTTGCAACTTTGTAATCAAACTTTACAAGAAATGAAAACTGCTATAATTTCACGTCATATCGAACGCCATGCATTTGAAAAAGAATTACTTGTAAAATACACTGAACAGACTGAAAAAGCAGAGAATTTTCATGAAAATATCTTAAAAATTAAACAAGAAAAACTAGATTTGATGAAAACATTGTTAAAAAGTAAAATTATGTGCTAATAATCTGATTATATGTACATTTAGAATTTTGTAGATAATGATTTGTGTTTATAAAAGTAATTATTTTTTTTATTATTAAAAGAGTAAGATTACTCATGTATAATTATGTATACTGTTATTCATAGTTTAAGTATTGACTTGTGGATAATATATTTAAATAAATAAAAACCCAAATCCACAAAAATTTACTTTTATTTTAAGTAAATACGTATTTCGATAACAAAGTTACCATCAGTGCAAAACAGTGACAACCTGAGTCGGCGTTTTGCACTGATGATGGTAACTAAATACGAAATACGTATTTGCTTAAAATAAAAGTAAATTTTTGTGGGTTTGGGTTTTTATTTATTTTATTTATAATTATTTATAATTATACTATCATTTATAATTTAAATCTCATTTATATATTAAAAATGGATCTTGAATAAGTCTGATTAAAAATACATATTTTTGTTCTTTATTCACTGTTAATCATATAATCTCATTAAATCTTAAATAGATATTGTAAAATATTTTATTAATAAATGATAACATTAATATATATATGTATAATATATATATATATATATATATATATCTTCGGTTAAAAGATCAATTGATGTAACTCTCACTTTTTTTGAAATCGACATTATGATTGAATATGATAATATGGAAGTTAGGTTACACATTATGGCAAAATGAAAATATTGTAACACTCAAATGATTTTTTCTTATAGAAATTTAATATTTAATTTTAATTTTTAGTGTAACTCACATCTATATTTACATTAGTTTTTAGTAAAACAAATTCATTATAAGGTAGTATTTGATATTCATCAATATCTACTCTTTTTATTAGTTTATTTAATAATATAAAAATTTTTTACAATTTAGTTGGTAATAATATTAATATAAAATTGAAACCTGTTACCAATCAAACATCAACATCAGTAGAACCAATGGCTCATAATATTACATCTAGTAATAAAGTATTATCACAGCCATCACTTAATTCAAATGTTGCCAATGGTAAAAATATGTATTTATTTTTCACTACAAAAAGTTTAAATACAATTAATTAATGATTATTTTGTAAACATATCTTATTATAATCAAATAATTACAGATGTGACATTTAGAAGTAATATTCAACTTCAGTGTGATCTAGCTGTAGAAGTAGAGAAAAAGTCTACAAAGAACTAAATGGTTAATGTTGAAATATTTAAAGCGTCACTATTGTTAACAAATATATCCCATATTAATAATTATAAATACTTCTTTAAAATATAATAGTAGAATTTATACTATCATATTTTAATTTTTGTAAATTAACCTAAATGACATTATATAATATCTGTTATCACTTATTATTTAGATCAAATTCCACTAAAAGAATTGCCAAAAAAATTCAAAATACTTCGTGATATGTACAATAAAGGGAAAATTAAACCAAGATCAGGATCAGGAAGATCAAAGTGTCAATCATGTCCTGTTGCGGCAGTTTTAAGTTTTTTGGATGCACCTTCAGAAAATAAAAAGTAAATATCATTGATGATTTAATCTAATCTAACCTAATTTGAATATATATAAATTATTTTTGTATTTATTTATATTTTTATATTACTTCTGATAGTTTTATATTAAGTCCTGATGATGGTGAAATTGTATGTAAACCTAAATCGCATACTAAAAAATCTAATTCAAGTAAATTAATTTTTAATTTACAAACCTTTATTTATGTTTATTTTTTGTTAGAGAGATCTACGTTAAAAGATACAGATAGTGATAAAGATGATCTTATAAATTTAAGAACAGGAATTTTACATGAATTAAAAAAATCAAAAGAAACTCCATTAGGAATTATTGATACTTTTTCAACTTATTTAACTGCAGTAATGAAATCTAGTGAACTTGAAATAAATACTTTAAAGTTACAACATGATATACTAAGTCAAGTATTAGCTTCAAAAGAAAAGAA
This sequence comes from Tetraneura akinire, assembly GCA_021307375.1. NCBI lineage: Eukaryota > Metazoa > Arthropoda > Insecta > Hemiptera > Aphididae > Tetraneura > Tetraneura akinire. Next base: position 70,797 of record JAIUCT010000131.1, read on the forward strand.
AATAATGTAATATTATTTATTTAATTTAATAATGATATATTATAAAGAAATTATTTTGTTACATATTGAATAATATTTTCTTGCCAGGGTAAAATATCATAATTAGTAAAATATTTAGTTAAAATATCACGAACATGAGCACTGTCTGACGTATAAGAATTGGCTGATGCTCTATTTAATAAGACAATGCTTTTAGTGACTCTTGTCTTCAATTTCCAGGATTAATAATTCCATTTTCATCTCTATCCAATAATGATGGTACTATATAATCATTAGTTTGTTGGTTTTTAATGAAATTATATAGTACAACTGTTGCTTGAATTATTCCTAAAAAATAATATATTAATATAATTTCCTTTATTAAATTCTTTTAAATTAATTATTAATTACCTTTAACAGTATTTGGCGATGCAATTATTTCAGTTCTATATATACGCCATCTTGAAGCTAAAATTCCAAAACTATTTTCAATGGTTCGACGAGCACGACTTAGTCTATAACATGGTTAAATATTTGATATAGTACCTACTATAAAAAAATAAATTTAAATTAATACCTATAGTTAAAAATTGCTTTAGAGGTCTCTAGATTTCCAGTTCCTCTTCCTGGATAGGGTCTCATCAAATAATTTTTTAATGGAAATGCTTCATCCCCCAGTCACCCACTAAGAAATATGGAATTTGATCACTAATTTGATGATGAATAAAGTCAGGATCTGGAAAGTTTAATGAACCTGTAGCTAAAACATTACTCATTTCTGTACTACGAAAAATAGTACTATCCCCTTGACGACCAGGTGCTCCAATTTTAACCATAGTAAAGTTATAATTAACATCACAAGTTGCCATTAGTACTAAACTATGAAAACCTTTATAGTTATAATTTTCTGATCCAGTATTAGGTAATGCCTAAAATAATTATTTAAATATAATATTTTATAGATGTCTATGTAGAAATAGTACTATTGATTATATTCATACTTGCATTCTAACATGATTTCCATCAACTGCACCACAGCAATGTGGCATATTCTATTTTATTTCAAAATCATGTGCTATCTGTTCCCAATTTTCACGAGTAGGTTTAATAAAGTCATCCTCGAGTATGTTCCATAAAACATTTAAAGTAAAAGATATGATCTGACATACTGTAGAATGACCCAGTCGAAATGAATATGATAAATTTATCATACTTTCTCCAGTTGCAAGATATCTAAAACTCATTATAATACATTAAATGTGACTATACATATTAATTTTAAATTTTATTTATATAGGTACAGGTATTTACCTTACAGTAACTGCTAATTTTTCTCCAGCAGAAATAGTATCAGGTCTAACAAATTTCACGTTATTTTTATTCTCCAATGAAGGCCCAACTCTACTAAGTAGCAATTCAATCAAAGCTACTAGGTGACATTTTAAAAAAGTTAAAATATTTTTCATGATCTCTGAGAACCATTTCTTTGACCAAATTGTGATAAAATCCTTGCCTTTTTAAAACAAAATATACTTAAGATTATTAATTTTAACATTATATCAGGATAGGTAAATCACTACATTAAAATGTACAAATAAAATGAAGATTATATTTATATAAAAATCGTACTCGTTTCGTTCTTGAAATATTTCACGAACTTGTCAACAACGAGCTTTTCGTGGTCTTATTTTCTTTTATAATTCGTTTTTGTAAAACACTAACTACAAATATAGCTGCACTATGTAAATAATAATCATAATTATTATTGTTCATATTCATATTATTAAGTTTTATTATAATTATCATTAATAGTTAAAAATTTAAAACGAGTTAAAATTCGAAAACGAGAATACGCGTTCACGTCTACTGTAGGTCTCATTCGATTTTACACGCTATGATTATATCAGTATATCACCGATATCGTATAAAATATTATGATAATGATAATAAAAAGTTAAACTTGAACTAGTATGTCCAGCGATCAAATTTAGCGATTTGTTATCACATAAATACTTCCTTGTGATTAGTTCATAGTATAAGTTAGCTTTTAGAAGCTAAAGCTATAAATCCGACATTAAGGTAAATAATATTGTCTATTTGTTTAACAAGTATAAATTTGATTACAAAATTACAATATAAATTTGATAAAAACGACCTTAAATAAAATGGCGACTGATTCTCTCTTATCGCCTCGCCGCCCGAAAGTGTCACGAATGGATCGTTGTAGGAACTATTCCCGACGTTCCAAGGTCCTAATGCTAATACGCATGCGCGTATAATTTATTCTAAAGGCGCTATTCCACTGCGACGTGTTCGCGTACGACGTGTTGGCGTACGGCGTATTTGTGATACTAGAAATATGGATATTGTGGTTAGTGGTATGTTTGATATCACGGTTTAAGATATACAGGTTACGGAACGCTGAATAGAAAACGAATTGAAAAATGAAGGACAAAGTATCCTATTAAAAAGCAGCTGATTAACACAGGAAGACATATCTCTAGCGCTCCAAGTGCCAAAACAATATACTATTATCACATAATTTAGAATATTGTAATAAACTAATAACATAATATTGAATTATACTTATTACCTTATGTATTTTATTATGCGAATAGTTTTTTTTTTAACATTAAACCTCAAATTTATAATATTGTAAATAGGTACCTATACCATTTTATTAAATATATGCACATTTTATTATATAGGTATGACTTATTTTTTAATATTAATTAATTTTTGATCATTTGAAATTTAAATATGGTTTCAAATAAATGTTGTGTTCCTGGTTGCTCTCAGAGTACTACAACTAAATTTGGAGTACCTAAAAATTTGTATCAAGTTAATTATTATTTCAATATTTTACTTATATTTACCTATAAATCACAAATGTTTAATATATATTAAAAATAAAAATTGTTATTCCAGTATTTGACTATTTACTTTTTACTATTTAAATTTAATATATTAAATATTAATTAATAATTATATTTATTATTTACGAGTATAAACTATAAATATTCCTTTTTGTTTTTATTAGAAAAATAAATTATATCATAAAAGAAAATACTAGACATTATTAATTTACCACTGGAGCGCTAGGTGTACGTCTCTCATGACTGTAATCAAAGAGATACTTTGTGTTTCAAAATATTTAACTACGTTTCGTAACCTGTATATCTTAAACCGTGTTTGATATTGATAGTAAATGATAATGATAATAATCAAACTAATAATCAAATTAATAAAGTTTATATTACAGAAATACATATTTTGATATTTTCAGAGCATCTTATACTCCATATTATATTAAACTACATGATTAAAATAGCAAAGTAATTTTTTTCTAATAAATGTATTATTAGTTGTGATCCTACGTAGTTACAAGTTTATGAATAAACGAATAGTCGAAAATAAGCCAAATATAATTCAATTATTACAAATAAAATTTATATTAAGTGACATTTTATTAAGTAAGTATGCCAAATATATTTTATTTTTCTATTTAATACTCGTATTACAATTATTAAAGATAATCATTTATTATTCTTATTATAATGAATCAATATATTTCATTATATTAAATTAATAAGCAAACAATAAAATTTTATAATAATAAAATTATATACCTAATATATTTAATTCAAATTACGAAAATATTTTTTTGTTTATATAAAATAAATAATACTTACTTAGTTATATTTTAATATTTAAGGATGTTGGATACATACATTTAAGGAGTATGATTTAGGCAATATTTGATTATAACTCATTTTTAATGTGTTTTATGTTAGTGCTAAATGATAATGTAGAGTATTCTCTTGCGCCGGCATGTTTAAGTATATTAATTATTACGACATATATTTATATTTACTTTACATTTATCAAAACCAAAAAGCTAATCAAAATTTTAGATATTAAAAACAAATAGATTTTTATTGTGTAAAAAGTAATAAATTTGAAAATGTAATGATTTATTTACTATGTTTTCTAGGTAGTTTTGATATAATATTATATAAACAATATTATTCAAAATTCTAATTTAGTAATTATAATAAAATAAATTATATTTTAAAATTATTTTTAATCAAAATATTTAATTTCTGCTTCTTAGAAGTCTTAGAAGAGTAATCAAGGATTTTCAATTTTTTACAGAATCGTAATTGGATTATTATAAGTATCTTCAATTTTGTCCAGGCTTATTGGTCTAAACTCTAAAGTACAAGGTGGTATCCAACGCTCTTAATAAAGAAAATTGAAATCAATTTGTTTATTTGTTTCATTCGTTTTAGAAAACTCAAAATGAATAATCATTTGTCGAAATTACTTATTGCCTTCAATGTTGGTCTGCGGCAACAATACATTACTTTTGAAAAATGGATAATAAACAACCAAACGTTGAAGTTGAAGTGGATGCTCCATTTGTAAATTCAATTATAACAGTTAGTACAGGTACAGTTCAAAACGATACGACATAGTTATATAAAATTCCAGAAATACCGAGCGTATACCTTATTTCAGATAAAACAGATGTACCAGCGGTTACAGTGAAGAGTTCTAAAAAAAAAGACATGGACCTCAAGTCAAATCCGGAAAGTTTGGAGGATCAGTGCCCACAACACAGAAATAATTCAAAAAATTCATCATCTATATAAAATACAATTTTATTTATTTATTTTATTTTATTTTCTTATGAAATTAAAATTTCTTTATATTATTAGTCTCTTCGTAGTTACTTGTTCGAGCTTCTTTAATTTGAAGATTTTGATCAACTATCGATTGATTTATTTCATTTTGTGTTTTAATAATTGATTCTATGTCATAATATACTTTTAAAACAACTCTCAAAATTTTTTCAACAAATCATCTACAAAAAAAATTTATTTATATTTTAATATTACATTTTACTTATATATTTTAATCTTTAAGTCTTTCATTTCAATTATTTTAATTCAAATTTATAAAACATCAAATAAATAATATTATTACTCAAATACTCAATTACCTATGTAAGAATCTTATTAAAACATGATAAATATATGATATAAAAGTATTTATTATAAGTAATGTTAATTGTAACAAATTTAAACAGAAATTTATATTATGTAATTTTTGCTTATGGTTAACTTATAAAATATATTAATATGTTATAAATAGGGTTAGGATTTATATGGAATTAAAAATAAAAATAAATTTACATTATTATGTGGGTAATTAATTCAAAATATGTATAAAAAAAAATTAAAAATATGTAATAAAAAAGAAAGTACAAATATAAATTAATACAAAGAAATTAAAATTTAAATATTATTCATTCAATTCTTTTTTGTGATTTTTATTTACGTCGTAGTTGCAATGAAGATAAAAATGATAAAAAGTTGTCTCTTTAAATAGACTTGTAACGAATAAACGAGTGTTGAACTTAAACAGAAGTTATAGGAGCGTATTTTATATTTGTAATATCTGAAGGATCAAATCATCTGTTATCTGTTATCCTTATCATGTATCTTTTGTTTCACATGTAACTCCGCAATGTATATTCTCTATTAATTAAATTTTTTTAAAACCTGGCTTTTTATCCAGTACGTTTTTTAATTTTGTCTGTATTAACGCTTCTATTTCTCCATAATATGTCACAAAAGTATTACTTTGTTGAAAAGCAATATAGATAACTCCTAATTTAATAAATAATAAATTTGAACTTTCATATATTGTTGTATAATTTTATCTAATTTTTAAGAAATATGTAGCAAAATATGAAATGATTTTTAAAATATGTAACAAATGCAATTTATTTTAAAATATGTAATTTTAAAATTTGCTTAAATTATTGAGTATAACGTGACACAAATTTAGAGCTTGTCATATTTCATTTATATACAAATTTTTTATTATTATTTTGTAAAGTTTCCTCCTGAATAGAATGTATTTCATTACAGCATTTAATAATTTGTTGTAGGGGTTTGTTCATGTTTTCTTAACATTTTTTTTTAAACTTTTAAGTAATTTTCAAAAGGGAAAGGACTTATATTATCTAATCAAAGAAAATTTTTATAATCGTCACAAATATGAGAAGTTCATGAACATTAAAAGACATTAAATGTTTACCATATAATATTTCAAAATTGTGAACAAAATAATTGTAAGAATATTAGAAATAATACCGTTCATTGAAACAAAGTACACTTCTTTACGTAGTTTTAATATACTTTTAATAAAATAACAACAAAAGACTACAATTTTTACAATTTTACACTGTGATAAGATAAATGAAATATCAACTAATATTTTTATTTGTATAAGTATTAGCATTGATTAAATTATAATATAATAATATGTTTATAATATTTTATTTTTTATTTTTTGCAAAACAAACATGAGAAACATTATATAAATACATAAATTAATTATAGCAACACCCCCTATAAGCAAAGCTTGTGCTGGGGGAGCGGTTCTTAATTTATTTTATTAATAAATAATTTATTTAATTTATTGAACCTGATCATTATACAAGATATAAACATAATATAAACATATGCCTACCTAATTATAATAAAGTTTTTGTTCAAATGGGTGTTTTATATAATGGTCTAAAGCTGTGTCAAACCTTAAAATTCAATATTAACCATTTTAGTAATTTGAAGTCATTCAAAAATTATGTAAAAAGTTTTGATCTGTCCTCTATAATATAATCAATAAACATATTACTTATTTATTTTCCATCAAAAATTAAATCTGTATGTTATTAATATATAATTAAACAGTTATTTTATTTTCAAAAACTTTCCTATTTTTTTTATTTTTAATTATACCTATTATATAATTTATTATTATTTGAGCGAGTACCTATATTTTTTTTCACGTGTTGCTTATTATACTAAAACGTTGTACAAAATAATAACTTTATTGGCTATTGACAATAAAACGACGTTTCTCATAGCTACTGGGATACACGATGATGTAGCAGATTTTTAATAGTATAGGAGAAAATAATTTTTAGAAAAAAGTGTTTTTAAAGAATTTAAATTTAAAGTTAATAAAAATTTCAAACGTAATGAGTACCGGGATAATGTCGGAAGGTGATCAAAAACTGGAGGAGGATTTTTTATTCTATATAGAACACTTTAAAGGAGCTTTCGATGGGTTGAAATCCGATTGCGAAAAAGAAATATGCGTAGTAATTATTACGTTTAATCTATTTTTTATTTGCCTGGAATAATATTTACTGCGAGCGCGTGTTTAGAAATGGCTAGACAAATTGGCAGTTGAAACATACAAGTCAACGTTAGAAAAACAAGCACGTAATATATATCTGGCACAACTAATTTTAAGTATGAACGAAAGAAAGCTCTCAACTCCATTTAATTGTGCTCCGAAATTGGGACTATTGTCTCTGGAAGGTGTCTTTAAACATATTACCTCGAAACCCGACGCGGAAAAGGAAAAAGAAAAGGAAGTATGTATAAGAATTCATTAATTACGTAGTAAGGGGAGGCGATCGAAACGTCGATAGTCATTATATTATCGACAGATCAAAATATCGACAGATATAAAACGTCGACCAATTAAAATATCGACTGGTACGAAACGTCAACAAATCAAAATAGGTACGAGTATAATAATATTTATGGCTTTACTAGTTGTGATTTTAATAAGTACTATACAGGTACCTATACTGTTTTTTGTTATTACATAATGCGAATTAAGATAACAATATAATAAATTAGATTAGGTACCCTACCTGATTATACTAAAATTTTTGTCATAAAATAATCATTGTTTTTATTGAAACGCTTACAATTTTTTTGTAAAATTTTAAATTTCAATAAGTAGCGTGTTATGATTTCATAATGTTATTCATTACGTATTTAGGTATGCGTCGTAATTAATACATTTTTGAAATTTTACGAGAGTGTGATTAATTAATTAATGAAAAAAAAATTGAAAATCGTTTTTCTTTAATAAAAACAAAGTATACTTATCATTAAACATTATCATTGTGAATGTCGGGTCCGTCTAAATTTGCATTGTAAAAACAAAAAAAAGATGAGCTGCCGATGATACTCCTGCCGCACAGGATACAGGTATGCGAATCATAGCGTTTAATTTTAATTATAATTTGAATGCAATGATAAACTATTGCATTCGAAAAAACGATTCTGAGCGTAGTTCAGTCAGATTATAATTTTCGTTTGAACTAAAAATATCAACTTAAAACAGCTATAAAAGAAAATTGAGATTAGGGATTTTTCTAATATTTTAGTATGATGTTATGTAATATGTAAGTATACTTCAGTAAAATTTTCAGACCCTAATACCAAAAATTGCCAATTTTATCAAACATAACGAGCATATACGTAAAAACGAGAATTTTACGAAATATACATTAAATAAATGTCCAATATTTTATAGAAAAATGAACGTAACGGTTCCAAAATTTTACCACATATATATAATAGCTATGTGAACACCCAAAAAATTTTGAAGTCTCTAACTTAAGAATTGCTTGAGTTATAGTGAAATATTAAAATCGAATTCGTCGAAATTTCAGTTTTCGTAAAAAATGCAGTTTTTTCGTCATTTTTTTGAAGTTTTTTCTACCACTTATAGTCAATTTTGAGAAATTCGAAAAATGGCCTAAATAAAGTACGATCTACATCCACTTTTAAATCTGAAACTCGCTATTCGTGAAAATCGAACCGTTATTTCGGATAGTAAAAGTGTTTTCAGAATATTTATTTAAACGTATGGATTCTAAGATTTTCGTTTTACTAAAAATATCAAGTTAAAACAGCTATATAAAAAAAATGTGACTTGGGATTTTTATAACATTTTGATATGATATTAAGTAATATGTATATATACTTCAGTAAAATTTTCAGACCATAATACCTAAAATTGACATTTTTATCAAACATTATATACGTCAAAACGTGAATTTTACGAAATATTCAAAGTCCTATATTTTGTAGAAAAATTAATGTAACGGTTCCAAAATTTTACCACATATATATAGTAGCTATGTGAACACTCAAAAAAATTTCAAGTCTATCTTTAAAATTGCCTGAGTTATCGTGAAATATTGAAATCGAATTCATCGAAATTTCATTTTTCGCGGAAAATGCCGTTTTTTCACCGTTTTTTCTACCGCTTAGGGTCAATTTTGAGAAATTCGAAAAATGTCCTCAATAAAGTACCAACTAGATCCACTTTGCTACCGGAAACATACCCAATTCGTGATAATCGGAGCATTATTTTGGGTAGTAAAAATGTTTACAGAATAAAAAAAAAAAAAACAAAAAAAATCACACATCATTGTAAAACAAATACATTCTTCGCTTCGCTCAGAATCTAAAAAAGACGATCTGACACTCCTGCCGGTGCATATCATAGTATTTAATTATAATTAGAATTTGAATGCAATGATAAACTATTGCATTCGAAAAAACGATTCTGAGCGAAGTTCAGTCAGATAATGTAAGTATTGATTAAAATTTTGTCATTTTTTTATTAAATATTTAAAACGCAAAATTTAATCACACATATAGGGACCATAAGGTACACATATAGTACATAAATGAACACTTGATATTATTGTGTTGCCAATTAAAAAAAAAATCCTGTTACATTCTATGACAAAAATAAATACTACTATTAATAGTCACCACAATATTTAAATAAAATAAAATATCTGTTCTAGTGATGATCAAAATATTAAATATTTTATAACCATCAATGATACACTATCGATTTCTTACAGCTAAAAAATTGGAACATTGATATTAAGTTCTGAAAATGTTACTGAAGTATAAAAATAAACAAAATATAAATAAAAAATAAAAAAAATAAAAAATAAATTTTAAAAGCTAAAAGAAAATTGAGACAAAAGTTTACAAAAGTATATAGTAGCTTTGTAAACACCCCAAAAAAATTTCAAGTCTCTAACTTAAAAATTGCCCGAGTTATCGTGAAATAAATCAAATAAAATAAAATAAATAAAATCAAATTTGTCGAAATTTCAGTTTGCCGTTTTTTCGTCATTTTTTCGTCGTGTTATTTCTACCGCTTAGGGTCAATTTTGAATAATTCGAAAAATAACCTAAATAAAGTACCAACTACATCCACTTTCCTACCGGAAACATATGCTATTCGTGATAATCGGAGCATTTTTTCGGGTAGTAAAAATGTCTTCATACTTAAAAACAAGAAAACAAAAAAGACACATATCATTGTAAAACCAATACATTCTTCGCTTCGCTCAAAATCTAAAATTAATCGGTACATATATTATTATTTGATAAACTTCGCTCAGAATCGTTTTTCGAATGTAATGATCCTAATAAACCTAACCTGTATCGCTTCCACACCAGTATCCCTTCCCTTTTTATTTTTACTTTTTAGAAATAATAATTCTTTTTTAAATCAAAGTGTACATTATTATTAGGCAACTACCAATCTGTTATTAGGTAATAAATAAAACATTGTAACCACAGGTCTACCACGAAAACATAATAACCACTGATGATATTAGATTCACGATAGTCGATTATCGTCAATGATAAGTGAGAACTAATAAAAAAACTAAAAAATATTCGTTTTTAAAAATTTAAATAATGCATACTGTATAGGTACTACCAGTAATTATCTAGCCAGTAGTCTTATTTATTAGTATTTAGTAGGTACACACTTTTCGAATCCGTAGTGCACATTTTCAATTTCGGATTACACACTTTGTGTCGGGGTTCACTACAAAATAGGCCCTGCTATGTAAGTACCATATAATACTAATAGTACTATAGTAGGTCTGTCTTGAGTTACTATATTATATTAAAGTACTATGTACATCATTTTTATTATTATTATTATTATTATTATTATTATTATTATTATTTTTATGTAATTAATAATTATTGTCAGTAATCACGAGGCAAAAAAATGACGAGACATACAGCTGTAATTCTCGGGTTATTTTATAACACGATATTAATAATATGGATATTTTAAAATCGAGATAAACGTATGTATATAGTATAATATTATATACAGGAGGGTGACGGAAAAGAAACTTATTACAAAAAACGTATTTATTATAATATCACTTTACCGTCGTTTTCCATATACCTATACAATAAGAAATTAGTATTATTATTATTATATACCTCCTAATAATACGTACCTACCTAATACCTATATAATAAAAACGTTCGACGCATGCGTATCATGTATATAATACAGGTATATGGTGCTGCTCGGATATGCGGTCTACGGACGGGACGGTCGTATATCTAAACGTCTAGGTATAAAAATATGTATATAACATGGTATAACATACGGAATTACCAGTATATAATATACATACGTACGACAATCGGCAGCAACAGCATACTTATTTGCTGCAAGTCTATATATAACATATATATATGTATGTTTATGGGCGGCCGAAAACCGGTATGTCGACGAAAAGAATTTTCTATACAATATATTACTTATAGTTATAAGGTACACTCTCACACGTATATGCCACATTTTTATATTATATACCTGCAGGTATTTTTTTATTATACCTATATATTATATTATACCGCGGTAATTTCCATTAACCTGATCAATATATAAAAAACAGGTTTCCACGAAAAACGTATACTTAGGTATATAATATACGTATATATTATATATATTGGTATCCTCCCGAAATCTGATGCAATAATTTATATTATGTATATATAGAAACCCGACAGAATTTTCGACCTTTATACCGACGATGGCTGGCTTCGGCAGCAGCTGCCGACATTCACAATGTGTATATTATATATATATATATTATAATATTATATATGTTTAGGTTTATAGAATATATTATAATAATATAACGTGTACATATTATACAAGTTTATCGTTTTATCAGATTTTTCGTATTGCGGTATAAATTCGTTTATACATTAATTAATAATTAGATAATAATATAATTATAATAACGTATATACGTTTATATAATTATATATATATATGTATACACACACCGCGATACATCGTACACCTGTAGAAAAACAAAATGATATATAGTACAGAATTTCAATGTTCCATTCACAATATCTATATAATTTTATTAGTTATGTACGTGTTATTCTGCAGATTTTCGAAAAATGGAGTTTAAAAATTAACGTAACGATTCCAAAATTTTACCACATATATATAGTAGCTATGTGAACACCCAAAAAAATTTTCAAGTCTCTATCTTTGCTTAGCTCAGAATCTAAAACAATAATAATTGGTCGACGAAAAGACTTAAACAAAGTACTTAAACGTGTTTTTAAACGGTGTTTTTACCGATGATATCTGTCTACGTGTCTGAGTCCAATAATTTAATTAATGTATATTAATAATATATAAATAATTTACGTAAACTAAATAATAAAAAGAATATAGAAGTTATAATAAGAAAAATAATATCTAAGAGTAGTAAACACCTGGGTTTACTACAGTAGGTACTACCTGAGAAATACCGTGCCGCAACTTACCACTTACGTATGTTGTTATCGGAACCTTTTTATTGGGACGCAACTCACATTTACTGCATAAAACGACATAAAACACAACATGAGAACAATAATATATCGTATAAGTACCTAATATACTACTATTTGACGTGAACAAAAGCTTTAACTTTAACTTAAACTTTATATTATATGTGTATAGGTAAATACTGAATACACCAAACGATTATAATTATTATTAGTGGCCCGTCAAAGAAAAAAGGTTGGACATCACTGTTCTAAAAGGAGATATCCTAAATTCGTAACAAAGCATATTATGTATATCATGCTATATTAGGTATAAATTCATAGGCGCCAAGTACACGGGGCACAGTCCCTAATAATTTATTGAAAAGAAAATATAATTTTATAGGATTATCTACATTAAATTATTGTGTTTTATTATTTTTTATTTTTTTATTTTATTGTATTTATTTCTTTAAGAATTTTGAATTTTGTTATTATATTATTAAATTTATGGTAGGTATTTAAAATATTTAATTTATTTAGATAAAATTGAGAGGTGCCAGGTGCGAAATTTCAAAAGTTATAAATTAATAGCGATACTATGATAAATCAGTAGGTTCAGCCACCCACGGTATTTTCAAAACCTGGCGCCTATGGGTATAATACAGTGGCGAAGCTACCTATGAGACAAAGAGACATTGTCTATCCATTATTTTTTAACTGATTGCACATATATATTTTTTCAATATCTGTTTATATATATCTAGAAAAACATATTTATTTTATTATACTTTGGTTTATAACAATATAAAATATAAAATATTTTAGATTCTGAGCTAAGCGAAGAATGTATTGGTTTTACAATGATGTGTGTCTTTTTTTTTGTTTTTGTTTTTTTTTTTTTATTTCTGAAAACACTTTTACGACCCGAAATAATGCTCTGATTATCACGAATAGAATATGTTTCCGGTAGGAAAGTGATGGATGTAATTGGTACTTTATTTAGGTCATTTTTCGAATTTCTCAAAATTGACCCTAAGCGGTAGAAAAAACGACGAAAAAATGACAAAAAAAAACGGCATTTTTTCACGAAAATTGAAATTTCGACGAATTCGATTTTAATATTTCACGATAAATCAAGCAACTATATATGATGTATATGTGATAAAATTTTGGAGCCGTTACGTAAATTATTCTACAAATTATAGGACTTTGAATATTTCGTAAAATTCTCGTTTTTACGTATATAATGTTTGATAAAATTGGCAATTTTTGGTATTAAGGTCTAAAAATTTTACTGAAGTATACTTACATATTACTTAACGTCATACTAAAATATTACAAAAATCCCTAGTCGCAATTTTTTTTATGGTTGTTTAAAGTTGATATTTTTTGTGCAAACGAAAATTATAATCTGACTGAACTTTGCACAGAATCGTTTTTTCGAATGCAATGGTTTATCATTGCATTCAAAATCTAATTAAAATTAAACGCTATGATTCGCACACATGTATCTCATGCGGCAGGAGTATCAGCTCTTTTTTTGTATTTTATTAATTATTATAAAGTATACGTCATGTATTAAACTATTAACAGATATAAATAGGCGCTGTCGAGCGTCGGCCGTCGGGTAAAATCCACACAATAGTCAATAATATTGTTCTTTGCTATACCTATATACTATATATTATATAGTATATAATAAAGACAACATGAATATTGTATTATGTATTTTTGATATGCAGGTGTGGTGGGTTCTTAAGCGGGGTATCTCGCGCAGTGCAAATGAGACATGTCTCACTAATATATTTTATATCATAAATTTATGGAATGTACCTACCCGCATCACGATAATACTTATATATAGTAATATTATTATTCGTATCGAATAATAATAATAATACATAATATTTAATAGCCGTTGCCCGTGTACTTAAAATAATACACGATACATTTTAAACTAATCAAATCTTTTAAACATATTTTAAATTATTTAGTTATTGTTTGCCTTTAGAACGTGCAATTGCAGTTTTTTTAATTTAATATGGAGTGTTCAGATATAATTAGTGATATTTTAACAGTAGAAATTCATAACTATAGTTATCTATGTATTTTTGTTCTATAATTCCTTTCTAAAAAAAATTTGTCTACCCTAATCACAAACTCAAGCTTCGCCACTCGTATAATATATTATAATATTATGTACCTATGTATTATAATATGTATCTACACGGAAAGACATATTTGTATTATCGTTGTGTATTCGACGAGATTGATAGATGTGTATTAGGATTAACATTGTCGCGACAGTTCTTTGTTGATTATAATCTCTTATTATTGTACATAGGAATGCCTCCCGAGACCAAAACTCGTTTGTTGGATGTATTATCATAGTGGCGACAGTCATTTATGTTATCTGTCTTCTTATAATAATTGCTGTATAGGAATGTCTCGCCGAGATTAATACTAATGTGTCTTGTTTAATGTTTGTATTATCATCGTCGCGACAGTTCTTTGTTGTCTCCTCATAACTACTATTCGATGACGTCGCGGAAATTCATTATTGTCCCCTTATAATGACTTTACGGGGACGTCTCGCCGAAACTTAAACTAATGTGTTTCGTTTGTTCGAAATTGTCGCGACAGTTCTTTGTTGATTATAATCTCTTATTATTGTACATATGAATGTATCGCCGAGACCAAAACTCGTTTGTTGGGTGTATTGTCATAGTGGCGGCAGTCATTTTTGTTATCTGTCTCCTTATAATAATTGCTGTATAGGAATGTCCCGCCGAGATTAATACTAATGTGTCTCGTTTAATGTTTGTATTATCGTCGCGACAGTTATTTGTTGTCTCCTCATAACGACTATTCGATGACGTCGCGGAAATTCAT
Source organism: Tetraneura akinire (assembly GCA_021307375.1). Taxonomy (NCBI): domain Eukaryota; kingdom Metazoa; phylum Arthropoda; class Insecta; order Hemiptera; family Aphididae; genus Tetraneura; species Tetraneura akinire. The sequence continues at coordinate 86,171 of JAIUCT010000131.1, forward strand.
TATTGTCCACTTATAATGACTTTACGGGGACGTCTCGCCGAGACTTAAACTAATGTGTTTCGTTTGTTCGACGAAACACACCTTGAAACCTGTATATAGGTATAATAATATTATGTATTATATTAATGAAAATACACCTACGCGATCATGTTATGGTCAAGGGCGTAAAAATGATAAATAATGTAAGCCGGCAAATGTCGTATCCTTAAAAATTGAGAAATTATGTCAATTTATAAAATTATTTATTTAATAAGCCTAATTTTTTGCATAAAATTAAATTATATATAACATTTATTTAATTTTATTATACATTTAATATTAGTTATTATTCCAAATATTTTATATAACATATTATTATGTTTAAAGAAAGTATACCTAATTATTTTTAATTATCTTTTTTCAATTATAATATATAGGTACATACTTTCTGTATAATACAGTCCCCTAACAGCTATGTTTGCCCTGAGCGATATTTCGACAATACGTAGTACGTACTATAGGTTTTATATATTATAAAAATGTAATATTTTTATTAGTATTCTTTATTAAAGCAATTTAATTTCAATATATTTTTTTAGATTCTGAGCGGAGCGAAGAATGTATTGGTTTTACAATGATGTGTGTTTTAATTTTTTAGGTTTTTTTTTGTTATGTCTGAAGACACTTTTACAATCAGAAATAATGCTGCCATTTTCACGAATAGTACATGTTTCCGGTTGAAAATTGGATGTAGTTTGTACTTTATTTAGGTCATTTTTCGATTTTCTCAAAATTGACCTCGCGCGACAAAAAAAATGACAAAAAAACGATATTTTTCCTTCGACGAATTTGATTCATCAGCTAAATGATTGATTATAATAGTAAATTAGTAACCATAGTGATAATATAATTATTATTGAAACTAATAGCAACTATTAATAAAACCAACTATAAACAAAAATTTCAATATTCAATCGTAAATCTCATAATACGATATAATCTCAATTTAAGCACCTCTCGGGGGTTGGCACATCACAGATCAAAGATCATAGATCAAAGACTAAGGTCTATAATGAGAATTAACGAACCATTCGGTGATATATACATAATAGTGTTAGAAGATTTTTTCTAATACCACTTGTATTGTCTACACCAGGGGTCCACAAGTAATTTATTTCTTTTGGAATCCTAAAGATTAAAATAATATATCAATGAGGTTCAGTGAAAAATATCTTTTTTAAATCTTTATATTTTAAAAATAGCAATATAAGGTAAATTATTATACAATAATAATAGTAATAATTTGTTATGAAATTTAATGTGAAAAATTATTTAAATTAAATATTTGATATTTGGTATTATTTCGACTGGGCTGTCGACCGATAACATTATAATATAATACAATAACAATATAATAACAATAATTAACAATAATAATAATAATTAATAATAATAATAATAATAATTAACAATAATACGATAACAATATAATATATTTGAATAAACTATTTAAAATGTTAGCTATTAGGTATTAGTACAATAAATAGTTGTATTATTAATTAATATTATTGTATATTTATATCGATAGATAATTATTACGAAGTTTCAGATTTTTAAAGTCAATATTATAATATATATGTTAACGTTAAGGTAAAAGTACGAATACCGGTAAAACTAGTATTTATCGATATTCATATTTTTACCGAAACACAACAGAAATAATATAATACCTGGAAGAGTAATATTCACAAATACATGTGCATTTGATACATTATCGTCACTCATTATGGTATGTTATTTATTATTTTAATATAAAATAAAGATTTTACTTTATATTTTATAAAGTAACTACCTATATACTGTAAAAATTTAATAATAAAATTTACTTCAAATAGTTTCATGTTCTTTATGTACCTACTTGTATTATTATAATATTATGTATATAGTATATATAATATATATATATATATATATATATTTGTATACAAATTAATTTAGTTATTTTAATCTAAACATTAGGTAAGCTTATTTCTTATATTGATGATATTAAACATTGAATTATTGTATATAGAGTGATCAAAATTTCGTGTTACAGAAATAGTGGGCATCGCATATTCGCATTGAATAGTTTGTAATCCCCAATATGGCACTATTTCTGTAACACAAAATTTTGATCACACTGTGTTTATATATATGAATATATAATATAAAAATTATTTTATTTTAACATAAATAATACGTAAAATATATACATATTATTTGTAATATTATGATTTATGACATATTTTTATTCATTATAGACATCTTATTGCGATAGTCCGACTTATTCAAATAAAATTGAGTCGACTGAAAAAACAGAATACCTTGATTTTGTTTCAAAAATTGTAAAACATGGAATCACATCACATACGTATTCCCAAAGAGCTGATTTAATTCTTACACATTTAAATCCTGAGCAACAAAAACTAGCATATGATACTACATTAGTTTCATGTGATACAACTGTAGGCTATGTATTGAAAAGCTTATTGGAAATGTATCCATCAGCACATGAATACGTAAAATGTTCTAACAATTGCAATTCAATGGAAAGAAAAGTAATTAATTTAACATATCAAATTAATTCTGAAAAAGATTTATGGTAAGTACAATCATTCATGGACCAATTGTTGACTGTAGAAGAACTTCCATGTAACAATAATAATTGTCAAGGAATAAAAAAAATTACTACAAAAATATCCGATATGCACTTATTTATAGATATCCTTTATTGGGAAGGTAATATAAAATATACTATTGTAAAATTTAATATTTACTATATTATTTAAAAAAAAAAAAGTTTTTAATATAAATATTATTTTACAAAATAGGAGAAGATGCCATTTCCAGTTAACGCAGCAAAGAAGCGGCAAAAATTGTAAAAGTAAAATTGTGTGATATACCAGAAGTTTTAATTCATTAAAGTACAACATATGAATTAAGAGGCGTTATATCATTCAATAAACCAAATAAATCTTTAAGACATACAAGTGGACATTATACAGCGTATGCTAAAAAAGGCACACGGAACTGGGAGTTGTATGACTTAAAAAAAAAAAAACCAATTCTAATAAAAAGTGAAACCATTGTACAGTCCGAATTTTTATATTTAACACATTTAAATATAGTCATTTTAAATTTCTAAATTAATATTATATAATATGATTATATATGTATTACATTTAAAATTTTACATCCTTCTTTTACATTAGTACCTACATATATTATATTTTAAATAAAATAAAATTTTGATTAAAAAAAAATAGTTTTATTACAATAGTACAATACCAACATAAAAATAAATGTAGGTAGGTACATTTTTGTATTAAATATTGTTAATAACATTGTTACTAAAAAAATGTAATCACTTAAATGTTTATATTATTATAGGTAATGTAGATCAAATTTTGATTTCATTCATGAAAATTTAAATATATTGTATGCTATGCGCTTATGTAGACTTGACGATTTTTTTAAAAACGCGTGCGTGAGATTTTTTTGATTTTTTGATTTTGATTTTTTTGACTTTTTTGAAAAAGTTTAATACTATAGAAGTATTTTATTATTTTATTTTATAATATAACTTTGCACCAAATTAAAAAATAATAATAAATTAAATTAATAATTATTATCATTTTATGAATGTGGAATCACTCCTTCCCAATATTCATACCTATAAGAACTGTGAAATTTGTTAAATTCCATAATATTATGTCTGAACATATTACTGCTGTGCTAATCAAAAGCACAATATCTCCATTGTTTTCTGCAATAAAAAAGTAGTATATCCAATGATTAATATTGAGAATGAGCAATTTAAAATAAGAAAATTAACAGCAAGTCCATATTTTTCGTTAAACTAGAAGCAAAAGTACAATAAATATCCAATAAAAGGCGAATAAGCAGTATGTCTCATGATGTTACTGTTATTTCACTAATTTTCAAGGCATTATAAATATGTAATAAATGAAACGACAGTAGGTATCTGCATATTTTATTTGTCTACAATGATATTAATTGAATATTTTATTGGTTCTAACCACGATTAAATTATCTTTTCTGATCATAACGTACAAAAAGCTAAATGATATGATTGATACTAAATTATTAACAATAGTATTTATTACTAGTATATATTTATTTAATTTTTATATTTTTACATATAAATATAATTTCATAAAAATAAAAACATTATATCACTGGAATAATGAAAATTATGTTACAAAAAAAGAAAAAAAAACATTATCTCCCTAGAAATATATTATATGCTGTTATTTTGCTTCCAAGAGTGCTTAACAATTAAGGTGTAAGTCCATTTTAATGAACAAGAAATAAATGAAAACATTTAATAATTAAAAAAATGAATTTTTTGATATAAAGTTAGTACATTAACATTAATTTAAGATTGTAGGTTAATGGAAACATGAATGTTGGAACATGAATCAGTTTTGTGTCTAAACCTGTTCAGTAGACTTCCCAACATTTTGATTTTTGGAGATACTATTTATCCACTTAGCACAATAAATAAGACTAATATCAAATGTTGAGTGTTCAATGGTGATATGCATAATAGGTATGTTTGATATCTGGAAGTCTGAATTATAATATATTAATTAACCAAATACTTACTTAGGAAATTGGAATTTAGTTCATGTGTAATAACAACAATATTATAATAACAATAAACATTGATAATAATAAGTAATTAAAATCAATTTTAATAACTTATTATGTATCATTATCAGAGTGAATAGGTAGTTAATCAAAAAACAATGACTTCATAAAATATTTAACATTAACATTCAAATAATAATAAATTAGAAGTTATTTGAAATAAATTTTATTTCATCCAAGTAGATACTTAATGTAAATATTAAGCACAAGTACATATTATGTTGTTTTAATAATTTAAAAAGTTTTTGATTATACTATTTTATATTTAATTTTTATCATGTATTAGAATACCTATAATTATGTCATATACATTTCTTTAAATAGGTATTAATATGTTCATAATATAATAAACTAATTTATACTATAATAATCATAGTTATTAAATACTCGAATATAATACATAATATGTATAATTTTAATTTTAATTTTTATCTTATTTCCATTAATATTATCCTTTATAATAAGAATAACTATCAATTGAATAATGAATAATAAATTTTGATTTTCTTTCAACATTTAATTGATCAAAACCTCAGTATTTGTACATAATTTATTATTCAGAAAATGGCACATCGGTGCCATTTTACTGTTGTACTAGCGTACTGCACATGTAATATATAAATGACCAATGTGCTAAAATATTGTGACATTGTGCTAAAATAATTTACAAACATATTAAATATCCTTGCTTGTTATTTTATGTCTGGTAAGAACAAAAAAATATGCATTCCGATGAATGAAACGTAGGAACGCAATAACTGATTTGAAAAGTACCACTTTAATATTTAAGTATTATGTAATAAACTACACAATTAGGTATAATGCAAGTTCATATATTTTCGACCAATGTCCATATTACAACATAACAATTCACGGATTACTTGTAGTTTTTATCCTAGTAAAATATGAATTATACGTGCACACGACTTATAATATAAAAACAGGAAAACAATTTTTTATTGTTTTCAACGCGCATGCACAACTCTCGTTATGTGTAAACACAGTTGTTTATTTTTATTATCCCAAATTTACAAACGAACTACTGCGACTCGTAGGTACTTTAGTAAAATAATTTTAATACTTTTAATTATTTTATATTTTTTATAGTACGTAAGTGTTCATTTCAGTTTTCACTAATGAAATATGCGTCAAACCGATTTGTTTACAGTAAAAATTGACACAAAAGCCTTGTAATATTCAAATTGTTCCATTATTATTATTATTTGTATAAAAGTTAACAAAGTTAAAAATGACCGCTAACACATTACGATCTGCGTTGTTCAAAACTAATCAGTCAAGCAGTCAACATAAAAAAAAAAAAAAACAATTGAGTTTTGAAAATAATTCGTAACGTTTTATCTGTCACCGTTACGTCCGTAACGTTTATGTATCAGCTTACCATCATATCATATTCGAATCAACCGATAGGAAAGAAATAAACGATTACATTTTTATTTTGAAGTTTTACATTGCGCCGCATTTCGTTAAATATTTACTATTAAATAAGTAAAAACCTTTTTAAAAGTAAAAACAGAATTGGTCGCCGTATGTATGATAATACAAATTATACGTCAATACGTCATAAATTAATGATTATTGACGTAAAGAAGTCGATCGTATACAACCGTAGAAAGAATAACGGTAGTGCCGTAGTGAAATATTAAATTTTATATTTTCGTCTCACGAATATTTTGAGCACTTCACACGGTCGTATATGCCATCGTAAGATCAACTGCTGCTTGCTTCGGCTAGCGCGAAATCGCTAACGAAAGTACTTTTTCGTCGTAAACACGTGCAGCAGAAAGGTTTATATTAATAATAATTAAAGATAAATTGCCAAGGTTTACCCACGGATGTTTATTGAACCAATATAATTATGAATTTATGAATATAATGAAGGAAAAAGACTATCTATGAATGATCGGTCGACGAGCATAGTTCTTCATAACCGTTCTTACGTGTTCGTTTTTGAAAAATATAAATATTTCATTCAATTACATGCCGTGTCATATTCGTCGTCTTATTTGAAATATTTGTGTTTGATTTAAATCAACCTAATAACCTATATGTGCATTATTTCGGTTACTAGCAGGGCCGGATTTACCTAAAATGCGCCCCTAGGCTAATAAATAACAAGTGCCCCTTTAATACTTAATATTTTATTAGAATTAGATGGTAAAACATTAAAAAATAATCGAGCTTTTTCATTTTTATCATTATATCATCATGTTTATCGTCTTTTTCTTTTTGTAATTTTCTTCTTTGTGCACCACTTAATTTATTATTTGACATTATTATATAATTTTTAAAGAGCACCTGTATACAAAACTATAATCAACAGACTAATGAGTAATAAGCATAACCAGTCACCAGTATTGAAAATATTATAAATACATAACAATATCATCATATACATATAAATACATTTATAAGGGTATTTTAACGAACAGTATTATTTTATTATGGAATGTTCATATGATATTAATTTGGCTATTCCAGGCAATTTTTATAATAACATAATATCGAACAACTTCCTAATATATAAAAATAAACATTATTTTATTCTTAATATCTGTAATTTAATATTATCATTAATTATAAATTATAAATACTATTTATATAGGTATTTATAAATTATAAATTTATAATCAATGATATTATGTAACTATATCTAATGTCCAATAATATTTTTGTATATGTATAAATTATTAAATTTCATTTTAGTAGATGTAGTAGAATAGTAGATAGTGGCGGGGTATTTTTTCTATTCTCGATAGTGTTTATATTATACGCGTTATGTACAAAAAAAAAAAGCAGACATCATTATACGAATAGTACATAAAATGAAAAGTCCTGCCGGCCCGGTGCCCCTTACTGACGTGGCGCTTCTAGGCTATAGCCTAGGTAGCCTACTCCTAAATCCGGCCCTGACTAGTGATTTTACGTACTGTAAGGCTAGTCGCTGACAGGAAATTTTCAGTTGCGCGATAGTTTAATCACATGAGTGACTTCCATAGTGATATATGACAATGCTCACATGCAACTAACCAGTATGTCTAACTAATTATTTTGTGTTTTGTCTAGGGGCGTAATTTCAGTCAAAATACTGGGGGTGCTAAAGCTCCGCTAAAATATTAATTCATGAGGATATTGCATATCTGATTTGTAAAATTAAATTGTTAGCCCTCACATGCACATAAAATATATACTACCTACATATATTTTAGATAATAAAATATAATATAAATTTTAAAATTAGTTGTAATGGATCAACTTATTATTATAAAAAAAAAAAAATAGGTACTAAATTATTACATATGTATATGTGTTACATACAAAGTCTGAATTTGTACATTTCCCGAAGTGTACAACGTGCTTATACAAAGTATTTATTTTACTTTGTACAACAAATATAAACTTCGGGAAATGTACAAAAATCGTTGTACAAATCGCGAAGTGTACATTATATTTGTAAAAAAGATAATAATAATAATTATAATTATATACATGAATTTTTTCAATAAAAAGTTTTATTTCAAAATCGCCCCTCCCTAAAACGTGGGCTAGAGACGCCCCTGTAAGTGATGAATGGTCGTATCAAATTTAGAAGATTATCAACACTCATACAATAAAAATTAAAAAAATTATCCGGGGGTAAGACCGTTATACATTATGAAGTTTATAAAACTGTCCATTGATTAATCGCTGTGAAGTTATTGAATGTACCCAATATTTCTTCTTTTTTTAGATTCTGAGCGAAGCGAAGAATGTATTGGTTTTACAATAATGTGTGTCTTTTTTTTTATATATGAAAACACTTCTACGACCTGAAATAATGGTCCGATTTTCACGAATAGCATATGTTTCCGGTTGGAAAGTGGATGTAGTAACTACATTATATAATATAAATTTATTTATAGATTTTTGTGTAATTTAATTTAAATTCTACTTCTACTAATATTTCATATAGATGCAATGAACATTATAAAAATCGTTCTGAATTATCATTTAAGATTTCTTAGTTTCTAAATAATGGAATTTATTATTAGGATTAAGAAAACAATTAGATAAATTAATTTTTATATATTTTAATACTGTACTAATATATAATATACCTATATATATATAATATATATTTAATATATATTTGTAAATCATGGGTGGGTGGGTGGTGGGTCTCTGAAATATTTTGCCCATAGTATATAAATACTTCACCACGCCACTGATGTAGTTGGTACTTTATTTAGGTCATTTTGTGAATTTCTCAAAATTGACCCTAAGCGGTAAAAAAATGACGAAAAAACGGCATTTTTCACGATAACTTAGGTACTTTTGAAGATAAAGACTTGAAAAAATTGTTGGGTGTTCACTTAGCTACTATATTTATGTGGTGAAATTTTGGATTCGTTACGTTAATTTTTCTATAAAATATAGGACTTTGAATATTTCGTAAAATTCTTGTTTTTACATATATAATGTTTGATAAAATTGGCAATTTTGGGTATTGAGGTCTGAAAATTTTACTGAAGTATACTTACATATTACTTAACATCGTACTAAAATATTAGAAAAATCCCATGTCACATTTTTTTTATAGCTATTTTAAGTTGATATTTTTAGTTCAAATGAAAATTATAATCTGACTGAATCTTCGCTCAGAATCGTTTTTTCGAATGCAATGGTTTATCATTGCATTCAAATTATAATTAAAATTAAACGCTATGATTCGCACATCTATATCCTATGCGGCAGGAGTATCAGCTCATCTTTTTTGCCTTCTTTCTTTTTAACTCGAGAGCACATATTGCAGCTATCTCGACAAAATTCATGATGCAACTGAACAATTATTGTTGTATCATGTGCGCGTGCCTAATATGATACGATAGTAAAAGTTGCATTTGTGAGCGTGAGTGTTATCCAACTGTTGCGCAACTGAAAATTGCGTGCCTAAAGGTCTCCCCACACATTGCCCTGGTGTCGGTGGCGGTGGCGGTAACTATCCCACACATTGCAGCGGTAGCGATGGCAGTGACATAATTCTTTATTCGTTCAATATATAGATAATATAAATATATAATATTATAGGTATAATTTATGAATTAAGTTTAAAATCATTGGTTTTTACTTTTTTAGTTACAAATTGTAACTAAATGTTTATTATTACAAAATACATTGTAATATATAAATGGGTTTTCTATGGTTTTTTTTATATAAATGGTTAGCTTTTTCGAATACCCAGAAATTATGTTACATAGAACTTATATATTCTAGATATCAATGCATTTCCCCGAACATAATAATGATTTTAAGACATTAGTAGAATTTAAGATAGTTTACGAATATTAGCTTTCGATTATTATTTACTAGTATGATTTCCAGCTCCAAATGTGGTAGACGTAGAATATATTATTATTATATATATATATATCATACTATATATACTCCTAAATATATAAGTAAATAAAAATTGCATTTAATTACTAGGTAGGTATATTTTATTACCAGTGTTTGAAGTGGAGAAAAAAAAGAAATGGGGACTATCAGACTTTCAAAAAAAATATGCTTAAGTACATGTAATATCATAGGGGATTTAATAATTAGTAGGGGTATGCTAAAAAAAATAAAATAGAAGAGGTACTCCGTCCCACCCGCGTACTATTCATACTATTCCTTAGACCAACGCTGCTATTTTGGTTGTATTATGGACGCAAAATATAAAACAATTGCGAGACACGCTTTCCATTTTTAACACATTTCAATAATTTAAATCTACTCTCAGTGAATCGTGATTTCAAACTGGGGATATTGCACAAAAACAATGAATTGTTTGTATTTATTTATTTATATATTTATACGGGACAACCCCAAGTTAACAAGTGTTACATTATAAAGTCTTAAATATTATATTCATTACAAAACGTAAATCAATTATTTATTGTGTTAAAGGAGAATGAGGGGTTATTTTTGGCGGTCCGCATAAGATGTGAAAAAGGGGAATTATCTAAAAAATTTATAGATTAAAGTGGTACATGAAAACGAGTGGATCGTTTTGGGACTTTAATCTTGATAAGTGATAAGAGAGTTGGAGAATCAACTCGTATTATATTACGATTATATTACGATTAATATACTACGTATTATATTAACTGTATTTATATTACAATATACAATAACAATATAAAAGCTTTACTGTTAAAAAGGTCAATATTTTATACTACTCGTATAAGGAAAGGGAAAAATATATTGGTTTTACAATGATGTGGGTTTATTTTAATTTATTCTTTTTATACTTTATTACATTAAACATGCATAGGTTCAGTTACAATGACAGATTTAACAGTACCTACCTCCAACGACAATTCTATCGTTTTTTATGTCAACTGATTAATATTTTATTAATATTTTATGCAATATTTTACACAGTTATTTTTTTACATTGTTACGTTTTTTTAATTTTATATTTGTTATAATAAAATAATAGTAAACTAAATATTAATATTGGAAGGATTACATGTTGATTTTTACAGTAAATAAATCGTGTTGATGCATATTTCATCAGTGAACTGGAATAATTACTTATGTACAAAAAAAACGTGAAATAATTAAAAGTACGTACCTATTATGCGTGACAAAATAGATTTATTGTTTATCTTATCCATGATTTAGGTATTATAATTATTTTACGATAGTACAAGTAGATTGTTGTAAATTTGGAGTAATAAATAATAAAAACAACTGTGTGAACACATAACACGAGTTTTGCGTGCGTGTTAAAATGTATCGAAATTTTATTAACGTTTTAGATTTTCAGAGAAGCAAATAAAATATTGGTTTTACAATAATATGTCTTTTTTTTTTTAGGTCTAAAGAATCTTTTACTACCCGAAATAATGCTCCAATTTTCATGATCAGCAGATGTTTCCGGTTAGAAAGTAGATATAGTTGATACTTTATCTAGGTTATTTTTCAAATTTCTCAAAGTGACCCTAGAATAGAAAAAACGGCATTTTTACAAAAAATTAAATTTCGATGGATTCGATTTCAATATTTCACAATAACTCGGACAATTTTAAAATTAGAGGCTTGAAAATTTTCTATAATAGGTATATATATATAAATATTTTATACATAAAAACGAGAATTTTATAAAAAATTCAAATTCTTATATTTTGTAGAAAAATTAACATAATGGTTCCAAAATTTTACCACATGTATATAGTAGCTATGTCATATCCCAATAAAATTTTTAAGTCTCTAACTTTAAAATTGCTTGAGTTATCATAATATTTTGAAATCGAATTTTATCGAAAATTTTTTTTTTCGAATTTCATTCCAAATTTTTTCTATCGCAAAAGGTCAAATTTGAGAATTTCGAAAAATGGCCCAGATAAAGTATCAACTTCATCCACTTTCCAACCTTAAACATATGCTATTCGTGAAAATCTGAGCATTATGTGTTGGTGGTGGTGGTAGCGGTGGCGATAACGAACACACACATTGCAGCGGTGGCGATGGCGGTGACATAGTTACAATATATTATATATAGGTAAAATAATATAATATTGTAGGTATACTTTATGCATTAATTTTAAAATCATTGGTTTTTAGTCACAAATTGTAACTAAATGTTTATTATTATAAAATACATTGCAGCAATATATAAATGGTTTTTCTTTAGTTAAGTTAGCTTTTTCGAATACCCAGAAATTAAATTACATAGATCTTATAAATTATAGATATAAATACATATCTCCGAACACAATAAAGATTTTAATACATTAGTAGACTTTATGATAATTTACGAATATTGGCTATCGATTATTAATTATTAGTAGTTTATTACGATTTCCAGCTCCAAATGTGGTAGACGTAGAATATATTATTATATATATCATATATACTCGTAAATATATAAGAAAATATAGAAATTTCATTTAATTACTATATTATATTACCAGTGTTTTAAGTAGAGAAAAAAAAGAAAGGGGGACTATCAGACTTTCAAAAAAATTAGCGTCCCTCTAAAGCCGGGTACACACTTGTAACAATCATGCGTATCGTAACTTTGTCGCGTAGCAGGAACTCATGTGTGGACGTAAAGGCGCAACACTGTCGCGTAACAAAAGATGACACGCGATGGAGTTAAGCCCGGTTCACACGGTCAAATATTTCATCAAATATATGCCATTTATCAAACATCAAATATATGTTTGAAATAATGGTCACACTATCAAATAAATATTTTGAAATCCAAAATTCAAAATCACTTACGATTGGTCCAATTTAACAGCTGTTACAAAGGAGTGTTCTAAAATTAAATCGAAAACTCTGCCACTCTGGAGGAAAACTCACAAATATATATAAAATACAATATAACACATACAATAAAAATACAAAATAAATAATAACAATATAACAATATAACATAATAATAATATATAATAATATAACACATACACGATACAACGTACTATTTATTTTATACACTTATGTTACACTCTTATGTCTTACTTTATCTAAATTACCTATTTTTACTTCAATTGGTAGTTAAAATTAAAACCCTCAAACTTAATAATGAGTTCAGAAAATCAATTACAAAGCTTAAATAATATATTTATATTATGGAAGCTACGTAAATTGTACAAAAAAAAAAATGTATTCGGTTAGGTTAATGTAAAAAAATCTCTTATCAATATTGTTATCAATTTATTTGAAAATATTTGACGAATCATCAAAAATTTTAAAATTAATCATAAAATATTTGATGTTTGATACATGGCAAATATTTGATGAAATATTTGACCGTGTGAACCGGGCTTTACGCCGCGTTCCACCAATTGTCGGTAAATTTGAATCGCATCAAAAGATGTTACTAGATGGGGTTACGAATAGTGTGGACGTCATTGCGCAACATTAATGTGCATTATTACTGATAACTGAATATATATATATATGCTGCAGCACTAATTTGTAAATTATTCATAGTTAAAAAATATTTAAAAAACTACTACCACTACAAAGAATAATCACGGTAAGTATAATTATTAGTATAGTGTAATAGTCCTTTCAAGAAGATATCTGATAGGAAACTGATGGAACGCTATGCAACATACAACTCTGCAACGTGCAACATCGCAACATGCCAATAATGATCACGTAACACGTAACATGTAACACGTAACACTACGGAGTGACGATACGGCGTCACGATACGCATGATTGTTACAAGTGTGTACCCGGCTTAATATGCTTAAGTACATGTAAATATGTAATATCATAGGGGATTAATAATAATATAAGTAGAGGTACGCTCAAAAAAATAAAATAGAAGATGTACTCCGTCCCCTCGTGTACTCCTTCCCACAAATCAAGCACTGTATATTACTTACTGATTACTTACTTGTATATGATACTTTGGCAGAAGTATATTACATAATATAGTATATAATATACAATAAACAAAAATGATATACAAGTATATAATATACAGAAAAATACATACAGGTATTATATTATAATGATAATATAGCTGTCACCGCGTTTATTTATTACCACAATTTACCGTCGCTGTAATGTACCGCGATATTTACCGCCAATTTCACCACGACGGTGTATAGGCATCTTTGTATCAAATACGTGTATACGTGTTTTACCGCCATTGCCACCGCCTTCGAAGGCCTTTAATCATCTGCTATAATTTAGTTATTTTTCGTTAATGAAACACCTAATTGGTTTTTTTAAATTATTTTTTTTTTAACTATTTACTCACCGACTACCATTGAAAATAAAAAGTCATACCAGGAGAGATAATATAAATTTCACGATAGATATTAATAATAGTGCCGCCTAGGTACTGAAAAAAAAAAAAAATAAATTATATCATATACTTGAATATTCCCCCGACCATAGGTAGTGTTAAAAGCTTATTCCCCCCGCTGAACAAAATATCCATTAGGGACACAATAAATGAGGCATAGTCTGGCAAAGATAACCAGTTCATCTCAAAACAGCATACGCGTTGCAGTCCACTTTGATTTCCTGACGTGCTAAGGAGGCAAATAGCGCTGTAATTAGAAATTTCACCAATTCACAGATTGCAATTTAGGTAAGATATAGTAATGTTTAATTAACATAAAATTATATTATTACAAATTATTAAGTTATTTAAATAAAATTATTATTAAACAAATAAATGAGCTTTAATAAATTATTTACGTATGTATATTGTGTAATTGAAGATGTAAAATTCACATCATTTAAAAAAGAAATACCAATTTTAATTAAATAATTACACATATTACTTGGTATATCTGAAATATTTTTCATTTATCTATTACCTTATAAGATACATAAATAATAATAATACGTATTATAGTACGTATAAGTATATATCATAACAAACGTAGAATTTATTTAATGATTTATAAGAAAAAATGAATATATATTTTTAAAAATCAATTTATGAATATGTAGTAATTTAATTTAACCATCACAATAATAAACGTTATAATGTTATATTATGTTTCGTGTGGTTGGGAAATCCATTGACGGTTAGGAGAGTGCCCGTATTGACAAAATATCTACATTTAATTGACTGATTATTATTGTTATATTATTTTGTGTTATGATTTTATGTATCGAATAATAATTTTACGTGTACCCATGACAGTCGCACGTCGTTCATTTTGTAAAACTCGTGATATTGTATTTAAGTAAATCAGTATTTTATTATTATTGATTTACGCGACCTAGTCGAGGTGATCGCGACCCCCATGTTGAGAAACGCTGGTCTAGATAATCCAAACGAGTTTCAATTTTAATTTTAATGTAATACTAAACCATCGCATTTGAAATAACGATTCTGAGCGAAGTTCAATCAGATAATGTAGATAATTATTAAAATTTTAACATAATTTAATAAATATTAAAAACACAAAATTTTCAAGTCTCTAAGTTCAATATATAAATTCTTATAAAATCCCTTGTCACCTAAATGCCCATATCTAACAGAACTTCGCTCAAAATATTTTTTTCGAACGCAATAATTTATCATTACATTCAAATTCTAATTAAAATTAAATGTTATGGTTTGCATATCTGTATCCCTGCAGCAGGAGTATCAGCTCTTCTTTTCTATACTTTAAACCGCTATAAAAATGTAATAATTAACAATAAATTGGATCTGAGTTAGGTAAAATGTATTTAATCTTCAATAAAATTTAAAAAAATTTTGTCAATTTTATTTAACATTATTGTAAAATATTGTAATATAATAAAAAAAATCTATATAAATACATTAAATATTGATTTTACTGAAATTTCAACTTTAAAAACCTATAAAAAAGAATTGAGTCTTGAGATTTATCCAATATTTTGGAAATACATTAATATATACCTATCATTATGATTTAATAAAATTTTCCAAATTTATTGGTTATTCTATAAATTTTAATTTTAAAAGTATTGAAGAAAACTAAAATAATAAGAAGAATACTGATATAGATTCTAAAATTTTCGTTTAAACTAAAAATATCAACTTTAAACCATTATAAAAAATAGTTATCGTGAAATATTGAAAGCGAATTCGTCGAAATTTCATTTTTCGTCGATTTTTCTACTGTTAGGGTTAATTTTGAGAAATTCGAAAAATGACCTAAACAAAGTACCAACTACATCCACTTTTCAACCAGAAACTAGATAACTCAGGCAATTTTGAAGTTGGAGGCTTGAAAATTTTATAGGGTGTTCATTTATGTACTATATATGTATGGTGACCAGATATTAAAATGAAAAAAGAAATATATTTTAAAATTTGGCTCTTTACCTGTCATAATTAACCAATATGCGACATCTCTCTCTCTGTATATATATATAAATTGTTATTTTTATTTTATTACTGTATTTTTTTTCTATTATTAACAATACAAACTAATTATGTGAAATAGTAGTATCACATCAATTGGTGTGTGTCCTTATAATAAAAATATTTTGAAATTTATATAATTTTATGTAAACTTAATCTTAAGTATAAATATTTAAATTAATTTTTAAAGATATAAATAGGTACAAAGTGTAAATTATAAACAAATAAATACCACACTTTATTAATATGTTTTCTACATACCAATATTTTTATAAAAATATTAAATATAAATTTAAAAAATTCCTACATCATTTAAATCATGAAAATAATATGTATAATATCTATATCTATAATAATATAGGTAGGAAAGTACTACTGCTCTGCACCTAGGTACATTATATTTCAGCTGTCCGGTTTTGGTAATAAAAAATGTTGATCTGGTCGTCGGTCCGATAAAATTTATATTATGATTATTATTGTGGAAATTAGGTTTGTATAATATATTATATTGTAGTTCAAATATTATTTATTTTATTATAAGTAATAAGAAATAATATTAGTTAGTGACGTTTATAAGAATATTATACTTGTCAATTATTGGTAAACCACATGACGTGGGTGGTAAGTTATAAAAATAAATAAGTATAGCTTATAGTGTATAAGTAATAATATGTTATTACTGTTATTAGTATAGTGTCTGTTATTTGGAGTTAGAAGATAACAGACAACGATTGTTGGAAATAAAATATAATGGCATATTATAAATTTTTAATATTATTTCGTATCTTAAATTTTCATATTCATTATAAATTAAAGTTATCGTCAAATATTGAAATCGAATTCATCGAAATTCCAGTTTTCGTGAAAATGCCATTTTTTTCGTCATTTTTCGCTGTTTTTTCTACCGCTTATGGTGAATTTTGAAAAATTCGAAAAATGACCTAAATAAAATATCCATTTTTCAACCGTAAATATATGATTTTCGTTTAAATCGGAGAATTATTTCGGGTTGTAAAAGTGTCTTCATACTTAAAAAGTAAAAAAAGACACATAGGTATCATTGTAAAACCAATACATTCTTTGTTTCACTCAGAATCTAAAATAGATAAACTGTGAAAAAAAAAGAAAAAATTAAATATATAACCATGAAATATTAATATAATATATTACTATATAACTTGTATTTATATTATATTAAATTAATATATTTATATGCCTTATAACTTATTTTTGTCATTTCTTTATGAATAAAGGAACTATTATTATATTAAGTATTTAGAATTTAAAACTGATAAACCATTCATTTTATAATTTATTAATTTTTAAGGGATAACAAAATTTTTCGGATATACCACGTACAGTCAATATAATATTGTGTTTATACTCGTACATAATTAATTGTTTTTATTTGTATTTTTTCATAATGTTGAAATGCGTAATAACTAATAATCAAGATTAATACAAAAATTATTTTCCATTACGTATTTATCAATTTTATAGTATTAATATTATTTTATTATAATTAATTTTTTCATACGCGTTGTAGTTAATTATTATTTATATAGGAGTGTTTTTTTTTTATTATATTATAGTATCAAAAATGTTTAAATGTTTTTCTTGTAATATGCCGGTCAACTGTGTCCAATGAACCGAATAAGAAAGAAAGCCAATATAAATTATTCATTATAATCCATTATAATGTAATTTTTATGTTTTCGTGAAAACTATTTAACAATAATAAATTATTTTAAATACCACCTATTAGATTATCGTATTTATAACCTATCAAAATACTGGTTTTTTTGTCATATTTCGGTAATATTTTAATTGTATCTCATTATAAAATCATGTTTTTTTCTACTATAATATTGATTTGGAATGTAACGATGTGTAGTGATGCTCGTAGTCACATTGCCCAGGCCAATGAAGACAGATGCTGTAAACCACTTTTGAACCGGATCTTATTTCTGTTATAAATAAATACATAATATTGCTGAACAATCCGGATCTGAACATTTGTTGTTATTTACGTAACTAAAACTTTTTTCCCATCGAAGACGTCCTTGACCTCATGGATGTCAAGACATTACTATTTCTAATTATTATTTTAAAATTGTTTACAGTTTATAAAATAACATAAGCTAGATCCATCATCTATTTGTAAGAGTTATAAAATAGGAAAATATTTATCAGTTAATTTCTACTGCTTAATTTGAGAAATCTTTCGTTTGTCATTCGTCGGCATTTATCAACAACGATACAATTTAACATTAAATTAATTAGGAATTAAGCTGGCTCTTATCCATCCATCCACCCAGTGGTTCTTACATATTTAATAATAATTACAAGAAAATTCATTAAAAAAATAAAATCCAATTTTCAATTTTATAATATATATAATATAATTTTATTTTTTTTTATCAATTTTATTGAATAAAAATTTCGCTCGTAAGGTATATCATATCCCTGACTATGAATTCATAAAATTAATAATTATATTGCAAGACAATTTTACTGTAGCTATAAATTTCAACTAATCTAGCAATAGGGTCCTAATAATAATGAATTGTCAATAATATGTACAAGTTTTATTAATTATTTAAGTAACTAATACGTGAGATGACGCTATGAAAATATTTTTATCATCTTTATTTAGTAAACTAATCATTAAAAAATATAATTTTGCACTTAATTATTATTTAATATTCATTATCTCTTACATGTTTTGTTTATAATTTTGTTTCTATTTTTATTTATTATTTTTTAACTAATATTTTACTTATTTATTAATATGTAATACACTTAATTATGTCTTATTTGATATGCGTATTAATATAATTACCTATTTAGTAATCACCCAATGAATATAAAACAATTTATTATCTATTTAAACTTTAAAATTAATTGTCTTTAGTTGTAAAATTTAAAAAAATTATATTAGAATAATATATAAGTTACTACCAAATTCTTTAACACTTATCCAACAATTTATCCAATTAAAAAAATGATATTGAAGATATACCTATCATAGATAGTTATTATTTTATTAATTATCATTCTTAATCTGTCTTTATATATCGGGGGTCGGCAAGTAATTTCTATTGGAGTCCTAAAGATTAAATTAATAAATCAATGAATTTCATCGTCCAATAAAAAAAATCTTCTTATAATCTTTATATTTTAAAAATATCAGTATACAAATAAAAATAAATTATTTAGTTTTTACAATTAATTTATATTAAAAACTACAATATAAGGAGTACGAAAAAAAAAACAATATCTAATTATTACAGTAAATTTAGGTTTAAGAATATAAAATTACAATATTAGGTAAATTATTATACAATTATAATGGTAATAATTTACCATGAAATGTTTAATGTGAAAAATTATTTAAATTAAATATTTGATATTTGGTATTGTCGTGACTCGGCTGTTCGCCGATAACATCGTAATAAAACTGATTACCTGTCCGATAAAATATTTGCAATGAATTATGATATATTTTAATCTAAGTTTGATAAATTAAATTAAATAATTATTATCTATTAATAATAATACGATTACAGTAAATAACATAATGAAGCAAGTACAATGTATTAACAGGGTCCAGAGTTTTGTCTTCCGCGGTCCGGATTCGGACCAGACCCCTATTATATATAAATAATACAATAAATACAATACGATACAATATACATCATACATTTCTATTTAGTATAATGTAAATACCATAAGTTGTAACTTAAGGCTTAGAATGTTCATAGTAATGTATATTACAGATGTATTACGGAGAAACATAATTTGTTTTTTATATAAATTTATGTTTAAAAATATTACATATAAAATATAATATTAGCTGTGACATTTTTATTTTGCATACTATATGGCTAATATTTATTTGTAGGTCGATAGTCATATCGATTACATAAATTGTCCGGAGAAAATATTTTATAATGTTGGTAAGTATGTTGTATTAATATTTTCTACAATATAAATTTAACGAGTACCATACGTCCATACCTACTCTATTAAATTACATTATTTTACCTAACTGTAATTCATTTTAATTTTTATTCAACTTGTGTATTTATTTAAATGAAAATCAATAATTTCTCACATCCAATTTCAACTTTAATGTTTGGTACTTGTTTAAAAAAATTTAATTATATTAAAAAATAGACAATAATTGATTGAAATATATTATAAATAATGTATTCGTGTTTTAGATACTACAAGTTGTCTTAATAGGACTTTTAGTCTTCCATGAAGTGTCTGCAGGATTTAAAGTTGACGTAAAAGTATATAAATGGAATGAAACAATTCAAATGTGCTCGCCCGATTTTAATATTCTAGCCGATGTTATCTGCACAAATGACCGCCAGAGAACTGATCGTTAGTATAAATTATAATTTTTATATAGTATAGTTAAAGCATAAAATACACAAAAATCATTAAATCTAGGTTACTTATACTGGTATATGTAAAAATGATAATTTATACGGTTAATACTATTATAATTTCTTCTAATATAAGATAATGAATTCATAACTAATGACTGTGAGTAAACATATTGTACAATAAAATATTTTGTATTACATATATTTTATTTTCAATTTTGTTTAACATAATTTGCAATTCAATAGTAAATTGTTTGAGACAGCAGTATTGAACTTGAAAATGTATTAATTTTATAATATTATAATATATTAATGTTAGTCTTCTACAGTTTTAACGATATAACATAATTGATATTATAATATATAATATTTTTAGGGTCCATGATAATACGAATTAAACGTGGTTCAAAAACGCATTTAAACTTGTATTTAGACTGTTGTAAGAGTACATGTACACCATATGATATATTGACAAAGTATTGTCAACATCCAGAACGGTATGTTTATTTTTGTTTGGTTTTTATACTCTAGATTTTTTTAAATTTAATTATTGTATTTTAGATTTTTAACGAAATGAAAAAATCTATTGGTATAACACTGATGTGTGTCTTTTTGTTTGATTTTTTATTTTTATTTATGTATGTAGACATTTTTTCTACTCAAAATAATACTTCGATTTTCACAAAATTGACCCTAGGCGATAGAAAAAAACGTCCAAAAACCACAAAGAATTCGATTTTAATATTTCATTATTAAATTAGAATGTGATGATGTAAATTTTTCAATTGGACTAAAAAATATTTTAATAAAAACTTATTTTATTTCTTTATAAATTATTACAACATAAGCCTAAAACATTATGTATATCATAATTTAAAAAAGCAAGGGAAGGGATACAGGCGTGCAATAGTAGTGTTTAATTTTAATTATAATTTAAATGCAATGATAAACCATTGCTTTCGAAAAAACGATTCTGATCGAAGTTCAGTCAGATAGGTAATGCCGTTTTTCGACGTGCATTACCCCAGCACCCCCACACTGAAATTGTTTTGCATAAATATTTATTACGAAATTTGTATGAACATTTGCAAAATTTGTATGCCATTATTTTTTTATCCAAAATCCATTAGTCTTGGGCGGTGTTGAAGAAACGTTACCCCAGCACCCCATCATACAAAAAATAATGTTTTCTAATTTTTTGTAATGCCAATATTTAGTACGGAATTTGTATGAATTTGTATGCCTATTTTTGAAATTTGTACATTCATTACTCCACTTCAAATTTGCGTTTTTCGCGTATCACCATTACCCCAGTACCCCTACCATAAAAAATATAGTGTTGTCTAATTTTTTTGTAGTGCCAATATTTTATACGGAATTTGTATGAATTTGTATGTCTATTTTTGAAATTTGTCCATGTTCATTTCTACCATACTAATTTACGTGTTTTTCATATCGAAATATTTGTATATTTTTTTTCTTTCCTTGATTTAGTATGTATATATTTTTTATAATTTTTGTTTTCATTAATTAATACACACAATGTTGATGTAAAATACCTAAAATCTAATAAAATAATTATTCAGATATAATTCTTACTCTCGTGAAAAACAATTTTTGTAATTTTATGTTATATTTGTAATTTGTTGAGGTAGACGATCTGAATAACTAATTTTTTTTTAATATTCATTTACTTAATTTTAAATAAGAATAAATAAAAAAATTAAGATAAGACATCAATTTTATTTATTTATTTTTTATATTTTCCAATTACGTTTTAATAATATAATATCTATATAATTGTATATAACTTAATTTTTAATTGTTAGGATTTAAAATTTATACTTATAATATTGTACAACTTACAACTAAATAATTAAGATTATTTTATATTGTGTAAGAACATTCATTTATAATATTAAAGGAGTATGTAATATAATGAGTATAATATACTCGTAGTAATAATAGAATAATAATATATTTATTAATATTCTATAAACAATAATTTACCTATTAATAACAATAGTAGTTTTCATACGAAAATAGGTATACAAGTTCATACAAATTCCGTACGAAATATTTATGCAAAACAAATTTCAGTGTGGTGGTGTGGGATTTTTTTCATAATATTTTCGATTAACTAAAAATATCAACTTTAAACATCTATAAAAATAATTGAGACTAGGGATTTCTCTAATATTAAAATATGATGTTTAGTAATATGTTTATATACTTCAGTAAAATTTTCAGACCTTGATGACAAAAATTGCAAATATATAAAAAAACAAGAATTTTACGAAATATTCAACGTCCTATATTTTGTAGAAAAATTAACGTAACTGTTCAAAAATTTTACCACATATACATATATAATCTATGTGAATACCCAATAAAATATTCAATTCTTTAACTTCAAAATTGCCCGAGTTATCATGAAATATTGAAACCGAATTCGTTAAAATTTCGGGTTTCGTGAAAAATGCCGTTTTTTCGTCGTTTTGCCCTCTAGATAAATTTTTTAACTTTTATGCAAATTCTTAATCTTCTTTTTGTCTTATGATTTCGGTCAACTCATAAAATTTTAGGTATTTAGGTGACTCATTTAGGAATTTTATTAGAAATTTTTTTTATATTGAAGTAGAGAATGAAATGTAAAAATACTATTATTTATAATAAATAATAATATCATTTATATTTTATTATTATTTATTATGTATTGAATTAATACATATATTTTCTGATGAACTTCGCTCAAAATCGTTTTCACAAATAAAAAAATTTTTCATTATTTAACAGTTTTTAGTTTATATTTTATGATCTATTTATTTGTTAATTTTATGTTAAATCATATATACTATTATATTACATATACAATATAGGTACATATTAATTTCATATAAATATTATAGATATACTTTTTATCATTATGTTTTATTCATTTCAGTATGGATGTCAAAAAAGACTTGAAAGTATATACCATGATTGATGACCCAAAAACAACTACGAGCACTCCACAAGCTACTGGAAGCATCTCAATGAGCAAGGTATTTACTACATTGACAATGATACTTAACACAAAAATACTGATTACAACTCCGGCCATATTATACCGATCGATAAAATCTATATTTGTACAACTTAATTTTTTACTGTCACGATTTAAAAGTTTTTTTTTTGTTTTTTATCGTAATTTTTTAATTTTTTTTAAAGCTTTTGAAAATAAATACA
Source organism: Tetraneura akinire (assembly GCA_021307375.1). Lineage (NCBI taxonomy): Eukaryota > Metazoa > Arthropoda > Insecta > Hemiptera > Aphididae > Tetraneura > Tetraneura akinire. Next base: position 110,351 of record JAIUCT010000131.1, read on the forward strand.
AAATTGAAATTATTTATACAATTAGTATTATCAATATTGTTAATTATGTTATTTACATTCTGACATCATCATAATCCTAAAAAATTATAAATTTATATTTATTGAATATTATTATAAAATATATATATTTTTATTAATATAATAGAAAGATGAAAAAAAAATTAAATGTATTTTTCATTAAAATGTAGTCGAACGCATTAGGAAGAGACGATAGCCATCAGTATCTTTTCAAAATATCCTTTTAGGAATACTTATAAATCATAATACCTATAGTATACTATTTACATTATAGTTTGTTTTTTTTTTAAATATATTTATCTGTTCTCATTGCAGCTAATGTATTGCTTCATGGGAATGGTGCAACATTGTAATCAAGGAATAAACAAACAAGTTGGTAAAATTATTGGGAATATAGGAATTTTAGGATGAATATGTTGACAATGATGAAGATTCTCATTTTTCATCGTACAATAATCAAAACTATATCCTATATTCAGTATTATTTTATAAACTATCAATTATAATAATATATTGGACTAAAATATAATTATAAACGGTCGTTTTTATTTCGATTTTGAATAACCATGGACATTTTAAAAGAGTTACTTTGTAAAACATAAGGTTAAAATAGTTAATTTTGTTATAGTATATAATTAATTGATCCTGACTGCTACAAATACCCTACAAGTGTACAGCTTTTTAAGTATCGAAATTCTTAATTTTCTATACATTAGTATTCATAACTACTCGTAAATGCAAGACAAAATATGTTTTAATTATTAATTATACTATCAATTTTTTTTTAATAATTACCGAATTTATAATATAAATATTTTATTATTTTATTAATAATCTAAAATTAATCTTTTACCAAATAAAAAGAAAAAAATAACCCATGAAGGATGTATAGCCCTCTAGTTTCGTTTTCTAAATATACCTTTTTACTTACGAATACTTTTTATTCGTATTTTTATGTTGTAACGAGCAGATTCCATATAGTATAAAATCGAATCCCGACGTATTATCAAACTCCTTTATATTATCTTTATCAGTTGACTACGAATTAAATGATCAAGAGTATAAAAAAATAAAATGAGATGTATTATAATTATATGTCTAATTATTTAAACATAAATAGGGAAAAATCCAACGATTGAAAAAACCTCAAATTAAAAAACATAAATGTAAACAAAAATGTGCAAAAATTAGTTATAATCTCTTAATACAAAGTAATATGTATTAAGTGTAAATAAAGTAAAGAATTAATAATAATAGTATAGTATAAATATAATATTGCAATAACTTAATTTTATACCGACATTTTCAAATAATCTAATAAACTGACAATTATATAAATTATGTAGCCGTCAAGAAAAAAACACAATGATTAATGAGATTTTAAAGTTAGTTACTTTAATCATTGATTTTATAATATAAAATAATGTGTATAATAAAATCAATGCTTTAACTAATAATTAAAGCTATATATTATGGGACTGCTCTATTTATAATCAAAAAAAAAACAATTAGGTAGGTATTGTTTTTACGTATTTTAGATTTTGAGCGAAGCGAGAAATGTATTGGTTTTACAATGATACGTGTCTTTTTTTTTTTTATGTCTGAAGACACTTACCCGAAATAATGCTCCAATTTTCACAAATAGCATTTCCTTTAGGAAAGTGCTAAATGTAGTTGGCACTACATTTAGGTCACTTTTCTTTCAAAATTGACCATATGCGACAAAAAAAAAAATTGCATTTTTCATGAAAACTGAAATTTCGACGAATTCGATTTTAAATATTTTAAGATAACTCGGGCAATTTTTAAGTTAGAGATTTGAAAATCTTATTGGGTTTTCACATAGATACTAATAATAATAATATAGGCGAGTTGCCGCGTTTGTATAATTTTATACAAAAATTAAAACTATTATTATTACTATTAGGTATAATTATTATTAGGTCGACTCGGCCGCAAAAAATAAAATATTTTGTTTTTATCCGGCATCGGCCGAATACGGCAACGTACGACCGAATTTATCGGATGCAATGTGACCGGTACAAATAAATTTCATACCTATGATTTTTTTGTCCGTATTCGGCCGAACGCTATTCTGTATTCTGACCGTAGCTTTACTATGTGTTGGGGAATTTTAGATTATTATATTTAATGTTAAATCATTTGTAAATAATCTATATTATTTGAAAAATATCTTATTTAAAGTTTCGCACAACGGCCTAAATTTCTAATGCAATTAGTACCAATTAGCGCGATTCTAAATGCTCACGCGCATGGACACTCGCTCTGCATTATAAAATATAATTTGTGAATATTAATTATTTTATTACTAATATTAAAAGCTCTTGTAATATACAAGTTAAACAGGTACTTAAAGTATATGTGTTATATTTAAAATAATTAATAAGTATTTTCTAAAAGTAAAACAATAGTCAATAATACCGTAACACTATAGATACGATTAATATGAAGTCAAATTTTTAGAACGAATTACATACAAATCGTAAAAATTTGGCTAATAATACTAGTCCATATGCCTTAAAAATGTTTTGTGCACTTCAAAATGCTATTTTTCTACAACATGTTGTAATAAGTATAGCTAGTAGCTAGTAGCTTAATTAAAATGTATAAATAATAGTACTAGTACATTAGTTAATATAATGTTAATAATATAGTTATATCTATATTTAAAAATATAATAATAGATCAAAATTAATATAATATTTTAACATATTATGAAAAATTGTTTTTACTTTGCCGAAAAAGAAATTGGCATTTTGCATAAAGTCTAGGTAGGTATTTTATAAAATGCCTAGGTTATATCTTATATGTAAAATAATATTGAAAATCATATGTTTTATTTACATTGCTTGAAATGGGTAGGTCTTATACATAATGCCTAGGAATTTTGCAAACTACCTGAATTATCCATATTGCCAGTAACATATAAGATGTTTGATAAAATTGGCAGTTTTAAGTTTTAAGGTCTTAAAATTATTCTGAAGTATACTCACTTATTACTTAACATTATATCAAAATATTAGAAAAATCTTAAGTCTCAAATTTTTTTTATAGGTGTTTCAAGTTGAAATTTTAGTAAAATATACTAAATTTAATTATAATCTAATTTTTAATTTAATTTATAAAAATTATTATTTAAAAAAAAAAAATTCAGTAAGCCCTCAATGGACTCAATTCTGCTGCGATAAGCGAAAACAGGATACCTCCAGTTAACACGATTATTGAGAAACACCAAATAACGTTTTTAACAGTAAATCAAGCCTAGAAAGAGTGTTTATTGAAAAAATTGGTCAAACCTCGTATAGATATATCTAATTTTACATCTAGTAAACTAGTTGAAAACTTTTTTTAACTTTATTGAATTCTTTAAGGAGAAAATGGACTTATCATAAAATCAATATCGGAATACTAAGCGAAAAATTAATAACTCCATAATAATCGACATGGTCTTGAGTTTTTACCTAGCACGTGTGATGACGGTTTAATAAATATAAGTTATAAATTATAATAACGAATAGTTATAAGGTAGGTACTCAAAGCGAGACAGTGTTGTGTTGTATTATATTATGTTACATTATAATATTTTTTAACATTTTTTAGCGTTTGATCGTAGTATCATGATAATAAATGATAAGGATAAATACAGTGATGTCGAGACTATAATTATATTATTAACAATTGTAATGATATCATGTAATATCATCATTTATTCTTTTTCTTTAATTGTATTTTTAATATAAAATAAGATTATAATATTGTTTAAATAACGATCAACTTTTAATCAAATTTCATTATATTTAATAAAGGAATTAACATATATCGAAACACCGTCGCAGTCTGAATAAGCAACTCTTTGTGAAACACATATACATAACGTCGAAGACGGCGATCATGTACACTCAGATAATACCTACCACAATAAAATTGTTTATATTATTAAAATGAATAAGCGACGCCGGAAACTGCGACTCGCAATATAACAAGGCTTTTATATAATGCAATGAAAAGGTTACCACAGTCGGCGACCAGAGGATTAATAATAATAACTCAATATAATCGATCGGCTCGTGGGAAAATATATATTTTATCATTTTACATAAACATAAACCATAAGCTATTCATTAACACGACATAATGCATCGTGGCAAGTTTAGTAAATTACAAAATAATATAGCAAATAATCATTGTTTTTAATTTATAAAATGTGACTAAATTTTGTGTCACGTACATACCCTTTTTTTCTAACGTATGAACATAAGCCAAAACACGGTAACTCCTTTCTTTTTCATGTGATATACCAAGTTTTTGCTTAGTATTTGGATTTACCGTGTTTTCACTTAGAAAACATCATATATACTGGACTTACCGCATATTTTCTTATTTTAAATTTCATTTTAAGATGGGCTTTAATAGAAAATACGCTATTTTTAGATAAAAAATCGGTGTAAAACCACTAATTCTATCTATAGGAACAAAAATCTTCAATTATACAATTTGTTGTAAAAATTTTAATATACATATTTTTTTAAGAGGGTCCTAAAAACTTCTGAAATTACTCATAGCCCAAAATTAATAAAAGAAATAACAATTTAAAAAATTTTATAATAATAATATTTTATAATTCATTAATTTATTTTTGAAATCGTTTCTTTAGATCTTTTAATAATGTACGGCTTTACTGATTTAATACCAGTTTTACCATTGAAAAAACATTATCTAATTGATTTTTAAACATAATAATGAATAATATTAAAATTAAAAAAATATTTAATTATTTGATTAGTCAATTTACAGTATTTGTACCACCGGCTATCAACTACTAACTAGTAACTAGTCATGTGTTATTGACTTATTGTGTTGTATAAGACGTTTTGCCATATTTCCCATTTGTGATGGTTTATCGTTTATAAATAAATCGTAAATAATGCACATACATATTATGTAGATAGACGAATGACGCGTTAAATTGTAGGGGCTATTTTATTTACTTTTAATAGGTCTTGTATTTATAAATCATAATCATACCTCGCACTTTCGTTGCCTTAGTCGTATACTCGTATTATGGTATTCACGGTCGCGTTATTAGTACCCATCACTCCATCAGGTTTAATTTTGTTCATATTCAAAATATAATATACTCGTATATATATTTTATAATTTTAACAGATATACGCGGGTATACGTGCGTATACGTGCGTATATGAGCGTATTTTCATTTTTTTGTGGGTTAGGTATACGCTAAATTATTAAATTGTTAAATGGTGGATATACGCCGTTTATACTCGCGTATATCCTTCAAGCACCGCTGACGTTGCTGGCGTCTACAACAACTCTTCGGAGGGGTTATGGTGCGCGCGTATAGGCCCAGCGATGTTACGGCCACGCCTATACTATTCTCTGGCGGAGACATGGTCGCGTATCATGTACAGAGTGAAAGAACAACGTATTCGAGAAAACGCCTTTACCATTTCACTGCAACTACGATCATCCTGTATGCTGTGGTGGGCGTCATTATTTCTTCAATCGCGACGGTCATCAGGCGGATGTCGTAGAAAATGTATTTTTTTCTCCCACCGTACAAAAACGTGGCCGTCCAGTAGCCAGGGTGCGTTATAAATATGAGTGAGAGCGGCGCGTATCCGATAGTGTAAGTTTCGTGGTAGCCCTTGAAGGTACTTCATAACAAATTTCAATTGCCGACGACTATTTTTCACCGTCCTCAACAGAAGATTAAGCGAAAACTACGTTTTGCGAAAATCCGAATATTTGCCTATTCGTAAGTATATATACGAGTACTTTTTTATGTTAATCAATTATGATAAACGCTCTCTTTACGATAATAATTTCTCAGACGCGTATTTTTCATTAAAATTCCTATAATATTGTTAGAATTTTATTATATATTTTTGTTATATATAACTTTTTGTTATTTTTTAAATAAAATGTAGTATTTTTTCAAATTCAAGGTAAAATATTATTTATTGGGTTAGTACAAAAATACTTTTTCGAATTTTCAAATTAAAACACGATTTTATTTTAACTTAAGTATAAATATATTTTACATAACTCTGCTTTTAATAGTATTTTTTCCTTGCAACAATTTTCATTTTCTTTTGCATGTATTTGATTCTGGTTTAATATTTTCCCATTCTTCTGTTAAAAATGTAATAGTGAATATTCGTTGGCAATCGGAATCATCAGATTTAAGGTCTATTTAGTATTTATACATATCCAATATCCCGATATGGGTTTGTTCTGATTTGTTCCGATATTTCGATTATAGTAATAAGTAACATTTATTTGTTCAGTACATTCTTTGAAATTGTAGAAAACAGTGGCGTATTTGAGGGGGGCATTTGCCCCAAAAGGAGAAGACGTATTTGTTTTTATTATGTAACATATTACGTATTTACCATTTACGTTACATTTTAATGGAGGTATTAGTTAGATAATATGATTATTAAGGTCCGCTCAAACCGAAACGGTAGCTGTGGAGGTAAATTCCGCTGCCGCTATTTTTTGGTTACCGCTTGATCTTATCTAACCGAAGCGAAATATTTCGCCGAGCCTAGTCGACATCGTCACACTCATGAATCAAATCGGGAAGTATCATATTTTATAAAATAGGGTATTCTTTAACGACAGCTACTAATTTTTCTATTGTATTGTCATTATTATTTAAAACTGTTCTTAAAACTATCAATTATTCTAACACTGAAAATTCAACTCCCAGGTATATCATGTATGGTTTGATTTGCGATTGTGAATATGTTGTTGAAAAAAAAATAGTCAAGGTACATCGTACAACGTAAACATAATTATTATAATGACCTTTTTAGATTCTAGATAGATAATAATATTATATAATTAATAAATTGTCGAAATGTGTACATAACTTGGGAATTTTCAACTGATGGTACCGCTGCGGTGAGCGAAAAATATAGTTTCTGCAGCGAAAAATAAAAATATCGCCCGATTACATTTTCGTTGCGGTATTAATTTCGCTACAATGAGCGTACTCGTATTAAAACATATAGACATTCATTTTCGTTGCCGCTGCCGCAACCGCTTCGGTTTAAGCGGATCTTTGTATTTGTAGTCCGCAACACATTATTATTTTAGATTCTGAATGTAGCGAAAAATGTATTGGTTTTACAATGATGTGTGTTTTTTTGTTTTTTTTTTTTTTGTTTTTTAAGTCTGAAGACACTTTTATTACCTGAAATAATGGTCCGATTTCCACGAATAGCATATGTTTCCGGTAGAAAAGTGCATGTTCTTGGTATTTTATTTAGATCATTTTTCGAATTTCTATGCTTATGATTTTCTATTTAACCATATGCGTTAAAAAAAACGATGAAAAAAATGACGAAAAAACGGTAATATATCAATACCTACATTATTTGACTGAACTTAGCTCAAAATCGTTTTTTCGAATGCAATGGTTTATCGTTGCATTCAAATTCTAATTAAAATTAAATACTATGATTTGCATACCTATATCCCTGCGGCAGGAGTATCAGATCGTCTTTTATTATTATTATATATTAATTTATATACCTATTATATATTTATATGTTATTTATTATTATTATATATATAATAATGTAATTCATATAAAATTTGTATTACCTATATTTGAAGTATTTAATATTTTGCCCCCAAAAAAAAATTCACACAGATGACACGCTACTGGTAGAAAACGAGTAATGCATTTTAGTTTAGTTGTTTAAGAGTTTGTTTAAATCATATAGCCCTTTTTAATGTTTTGATGAGCTCAATTAATTTTTTGCTGTCATAAGAGCCTTTCACAAACACATGGTTCACTAATATATGGTAGAATATAGGAGCTTTCACATGATACCGCATCTGTGCCGCGTCAGTGTTTTTGTCCATGTAAACTAACAATTTGAATGCAACGATAAATCATTGCATTCAAATTTTAACCAAAATTCAACACTATATATCCTTTTTACACCCATATTTTTTCCACAACATTATCCCTTCCCTTGCTTTTTAATTCTTAAAATATGATTGGTTAATTATTATTATATCTCAACTTGTTTATCTTAAGTAAACAGATGATATTATATAATGAATTAATTCTTACAGGGATATATTGTTTTAAAACATAATTTTTTTTTAGGTCTTCAATCAGTTTGGCCATTAAGTTCGAAAAAAGATTCATTTACAATGTCGGTATGTACAATATAAGATTTTTTTATTTTAGATCTTTCACACGGATCAATGTTAAACACGTCCCATAACATAATTTATCATTAACGTTTTTGTGATTATTTTTAACCTCTATTTATACAAAAAAATATTTCACTATTGACATAATATAAATTGGACATTATTGTTTTAAATGTTTTTAATCTAATGTTTAATTTATATTTTTAATAAATACAATGTTTCAATTGTGCTTGTATAAGGTAATACTTACCATAATTTTTAAACCCCTCTTTGTATTATCAACATTATTACTTAAAAACCAGGAAATATAACATACTCGTATTATTAGAATGGTCTTTACCCAACATAAAATATTAAATAAATAAAAAAATATTTTACCTAATGTGATGAAAAATTTCAATAACTATTGTAATTAGGTACTAATTGATAGCTGAAAAAAACAATAGGTACCTATGTTCTATATATATATATATATTTCTACTGTCGTTTTTTAATTACAATCATTAATTTGTATTTTCCTAATTATAATATTCATTATAATTGTAGTAAATTTACCAGTTGTTATTCAATATCAGTAAACATTATATATGTCTTTTCATATTTGAACATTTACATTTAAATTACCTATATCGAAAATTTTATATTTCCCTCATTCCTGATAAGATTTTTAACGAAATAAGCAAATATATATTTTACCCTCACAAATTTAATTTAAAACAAAATCTAAGAATATGTTTTTATATAATAATAAGATAAATCTTTTTAAAAAATGTATGTTTTAGATTTCAAAAATTGTGGTTATTATCGCATTGTTATATTTTGCTCCATCGAATGCAAGTCTGAAAGGTGCATATGAATGGGATGAATATATAAGAGTATGCTCATCGAACCTAAGTGATATGGTTAAAGCAATCTGCTCTGGTGACTACGTAACAAGTCGTAAGTATTAATTTGTTTTAACTTTTTATTGTTTATTAAATATATATTTCTTATGCTAAACAATTTATGTCGATCAACGAAATATAGTACTGAAAAATGTATAATAGTCATAAGCGTAACTAGATTTTTAAGTTAATGGTGGAACGTAAGGTCCAATTCTATCATCTAGAAAGTTGTAGAGGGTTTTACTTTTTCCCTCCCCCACCCTATAAAATAAAATATATTACATTTTAACAACATGATTTTATAAACATAAATAATATAATTAGAATCAGTGGTGGCTCGAAATACGTTTATCATGGGAGTGCGGTGAAAAAATAAAAGAACTATAACTGTCTTCATAAAAAAATTTAAACGATAACATAATTATATTATAAATATAATCCAGAAAAAAAAATTTAAATTATTAAAGAAATCAACATATAAGATATAACTTTCAAATGTGTAGTAAAAAGTATTATATTACATAAGTTATAATATATAAATTATTACGTGTATATTTTATTCTGGCCCTTTAAATTTTAAATTTCCACCTTTTACTCCAATAACAACGATGAAAATTTTAATTGTAATATTTCATTAACAGTATTCATTTTAAAAATTAGTAGTGTAGGTACCTAGTAGTAGTGCGGTGGCGGTAACGATCGCACACATTACAACGGTGGCGTTGGCGGTGACATAGTTACAAAGTACAATATATAGATAATATTATATAATATTGTAGGTTATATTTATGTATTAAACGACTTATATCAATTAGTGAAAATTGTAGGTATATTCGTATACTTTATATTTCCCGAAAAATTAAAGGGTATACATTATTTATATTTGATGATAAGAAAACTTATGGAACTTTCACGTTCATGGAACCTAACGTTCATTAGATTATCTATATTATGTAAGCCGTTTTTCACTTTTGTTCTAAGTCGAACTTTCCATGATCGGCCGGCCGCTGCGATAAACAGCCGGTCCTTATCTCTATTCTACGACCGCGATCGCCGCGGAAACGCGTGATAACGGAATTTCGCGAGATAACGTTTTCGGACAACGCCGATAACCGCGTTCGATTTCGCGCGGTAAACGGTCCGTCGAGCCCACCACTCTTGCCCTGCCGATGACAATTTCGCGCCGTATTATTATTTTACGTTTTCTCCCGTCCTTTTTATCCCTCAACGACGATCGGACGTTCGTTTTTTCGTGTTTTAAAATTAGTCGACGGCCGACACCCTTTCCCCGCGATTTACGACGGAAACGTATTTTTTTCCGTTCGTATTTCTCGCGTAGCCGTCGTTTTTTTCGCGCCGCCGTCGATCGCCGTACCGTAACTGAGTCGTTTTTCGAAGCCCGATCGCTTTTTCTACTGTATTTTTTATTTTAAAAACGTCGAAAACGGTTTTCGGACTGTTCGCGGTCGGGTTTCCGACCGTTACGATCGATATTTCGTCGTAACTCGCGGATTTTTCGATATCGCGAAACACTTTAAATACACCGATTTTCGACGATTATTTAAGCAGCCACCGTGGCGCACTCGATAGGTAAGAATTAGGCGTTAGGTTAGGGACCGGTTAGGCAGGTTTCCTTACGGCGGTTAATACTTATTATTATTATGAGTCCCAGTTATATTATTATTATTATGCTTTCATAGAAAACTTAATCAAATCACCGACTATTTGATAGACTCGTACAATATTAATTGTACCTATAATTTTAGTAATTTAATTCACATTTTCAAAAGTTTAAAAAATCATAAGAAATAAATGACCAAACTTTAAGAAGATATTTTAATGCCATAATTTTTCTAAAAATCCGGTCTACAAAATGGCTATTTTGATTTTTTTTTTAAATGGTAAAATTAAATTTTAAATTTTCAAATTTGAGTTTCCCAAGTACAAAAAAATATTTGAAATCGACAGTATTGTAGCGCAAGGGCTCAGTATTTATTTGAAAAAAAATAGTTAAAAAAATAAATAGAAAAAAAGTTATTGCAATTTTCAGATAGACCTGTTACACCCTGTATACTATATATAATAAAGCCAACATGAATATTGTATTATGTATTTTGGATATGCAGGTGTGGTGGGTTCTTAAGCGAGGTATCTCGCGCAGTGAGTTAATTGAGACATATCTCACTAATATATTTTACATCATAAATTTATGGATGTACCTACCCGCATCCCAAAAATACCTGTATATAGTAATATTCTTATTCGTATCGAATAATAATAATACGTATTTAATAGCCGTTGCCCGTGTAGTTAAAATAATACACATTTTAAACTTATATTTTTGTTTTCTATAATTTCTTTCTAAAAAAAAATTGTCTACCTTAATCACAAACTCAGGCTAAACTTCGCCACTGTTAAATATATAGGTACATATTTACGACTATATGTATACATTTATTTCTAGCTGAAGAAAATAATAAGCACACCCCTGGAATAACCGACGAATGTTGCAAAGCTCTTTGCTCACCACGTTTTATTCTAAACAATTACTGTCAACATCCTGAAAGGTATGTATATTCATGTCTTTATTTTAAAATACGTTTTAATAATATTGTAATAGTTATTAATTTAATTTTTATCATTACATTAAAATGAAATATATTAACAATAATAATACGTGCCCAATGCCCATCCATAATAATATATACCTATTATTTGAAGCGTCAACAATAACTATTGTATACTAGGTGATTATATCTAATATAATAAAACGCAAATTAACACTGTCGTTTCTTCCGGATTTTTTAAGTCATATTTATTTTATTAATTCCACTGCGGGTCGTATGTCTTCGAAATTGTCACACTTTGTGATCAATCTTTCACCGTCTTTCTATTGCCCCGGGTTTCGTAATTTTTTACGCCAAACCTTTTTTTAAACTCGCCTTTTTAAGTTTAGATAACTCTCCAATACGAGCCGATCACTCGAACAAGACATAATTCTCATACTGAGTCGACGGGTCTTCTCCGTTTACTCGCAATAACGAACCGTGACGGTTTAATAACGGTTAATTTCAATTTCTTATCGACGTATTTTTTCTAGTACGCACGTGGAAAATTATCAATATAAGTAGACACACGTGCGTACAAAACTACAGCTTGCAAAAGTGAAATTAACACGTTGGCAATTTTTATTATATTTATTATATTCAATTTATTTTCAAAATGTCAATATAGACAACGAGCTCTTAATTAGTAAGGTCCAAAAACATGAAATTTGTGGAATACAGCTGTAGAAGACTACAAAGTAAAAAAGAATGGGGCATGGAACAAAGTAGCGTCATCTTTAATAAATTCATTCAAATTAATTGAATAACACTACCGTTTACCACTGGTATAATATGATAAATGTACAAATACAAAGTACAAGTACTAGCCTTAAATTCAACGGACGTCATATTATCACCGCTCGTGTGTCCGCTCTAGTACGAGCATTAAAAAATACGTCCGTTATAACGCGCGCATTTTGTACGTCAGTGTGACACCAGCCTTAAATCGCCCCATTACTTACTCTCGGTGACTTTTTCGGACGAGTGATCGGCATTTCTCCGATAAACGTCCAAGAACGGAATTTTCGCGCGGTAAATTATTCGACACGATATTTAACGTTTTCTCCCGTACCCTTTAATCCTTTAGAACGATCGGACACATAGTTATTCATTGCTGCTTCTATGGAAATGGTTCTACAATGTGCTCGAGCATACATTGGTCTACTAAAAGCAGATAATACTTCTTAAAAACTAATAGAGAGCTCACTGGCGGTTATTATTCTCTGCACATTAAATTGATGTGGCCGTTTAGAAGTGCTGCAGTCGGCAGATATTTTATTAATTATTATTTATAGTATAAATTCAACACACATATTTGTAAAATTAGAATGGAATTAAATTCATAATATGTATATTATTATTTTTAGAAATATTCAAAATTATTAATTTAAATAAAAATAATATAAATTAATATATACACACAATCATAGATTTTATATAATATAAATGTAGACATAATTATATAAATTTTGAAATTTTATATATTTTATTATTTTACAGGGTGGATACATCAAAAGAATTAATCGTATATCCAAACAGATATTCAATGCCTCGATTTGCACGTGATATAAATCATGATTTACCTGAAATAGCTGAGGTTAAAATAAGAACAATTTTGAAACAGGTAAGCACGACATAAATGAAAATTTGTAACTTCTGCATTTTTATTTCACCTACAAATCCATGCCTTTATTTTATTTATATATGTATATATATATATATGTTACGGGCAATGTAGAATATCGGGCAATGTAGTCCTGCCGCGTAATGTGAATCTTATTAAAAAAAAAAAAATTGTTTGTAATAGTCAAACCATTATAACATTTTGAATTGCAAAGTATGTTTTTATTTACATTTACAATATAAGACACACGTACAAAAATAAAATAACATATAATAATATAATAATTTCAAAATTAAAAACTAAAGAAGAACTTCAAGCAGCTTTTGATTCAATAAAAGTTATTTCTAATGATACAGAAAATAATGAACAAAATGTACATGAAAATGTAAAGGATACAGAAAATAATGAACAAAATTTACATGAAAATGTGACGGAATCAAGGAAAAAATAATCGAAATAGAAAAGAATCGCTATACTACGTTTCAAGAGAGAAGGTACACGATTCGCGCATCCAACTGACGCCGTCAACAGCGCGGAGGCCCGATTTCCCCCACTTCTTACCGCCCGACGGCTCGCCAAATCAATTATACACCCCGATAACTTTGAGTGTTACGCAGTTAACGTTGTAAACAATAGTCGCCGTTTAAAATTTTAAATTATGTACGTAGATAGAGCTACGTATGCAAACGAGTCGTTCAAACGAGAGTTTTACGATCGTAAACGAACGAGCGATATTGGTGGGATATGCGCGTCGGCGGACGAAAAATCGTGTACCTTCTCTCTTGAAACGCAGTATAGAAAATTAGCTATTATGGCTAAAATGCCATAATAGTTTACCTTATTCAATAAAAATATTTAAAATAATATTAATAAATAATAATTTAATAAATTACATATTATTATAATAATAATTGTTATTTTTTTTAATAAGGTTCACATTGCCCGTAACATATACATATGTGTGTATATATTTAATTTGTCACTAACAGTAACTTGTATGATCTTCCTTTAGAGAATATATTGTGCTATGGGGTTGAAGAATCTCTGCCCCAAGGATATTAATGTACAAAAAACAAGACAAGGCGGCAAAGCTATGACAGCGTGGTGAAAAAACTAAAAAGTTGTAAGAACGAAGGCAGCAATCGAAGAAGTTGTTTCCTAATATCGTTTTAAATGTCAATTCTTCTTATTTATTTGTAATTCAAATATTTAATAATTATATATAATTTTAGTATTCCCTAAAATTGATTTTTTTTTATTAAATTATTTATTATCTAATTAAAAAAATATATATAACAATTATTAGTCAAGTTAAACTATACATATACTAATTATTATTTGGAAGAGTTGTTCATCTGTAGGGTGACCATATTAAGAAAATAAAAAAATGGGACAGTTGTTGCACAAAAAATATTGCATTGTAATATGCATTGAAAAAAATCAATTTAATATTTTACAATAACTCGGACAAAGAACTCAAAGACTTGAAAATTGTATTAATAACAGGGCCGGATCCAGTGGGGAGCAATCGCCCCCCTGTTCATTAAAAAAAATTGAATTTAATATGATTCTACGTCAAAATTGCGAATATAAATTAAGCGAATTACAATATAAGCGAAAATTAAATCGTAATCATTATATACCGTAGAAATATCCAATAAAATTTACGTGATACATATTTTATATAATGCAAATAAATTAATTATAATAATTATTATTCGCGATTTTGACGGTTTAGCATTTAATATAATATGGATTCTGCATATCTAATATTATAATACATTTTAATATAAATATTATTGTAGTTTTTAGTCATCTATGTATAATGTCAAATGGCTTTGTTCTTAAACAAGAAAAATTTATTATAGTTCGCCCCCCCCAGCTGGATCCGCCCCTGATAAGTTTCCAATTAAATTAATAGTGTGTGCAAAACATGGAATAAACTTCCTACAGCCAAAAGTGTCTTTAGAGGCTTTCTTTTTATTAGCACCTACAAATATGCATTAAAAAAAAGAAGTTTAAAAAATAAAAATGTAAGCATTATTATTTACTATTATCAGTAATAATTGTGATAACTTGATCTTTATTCAATCCCCATTCCAACTGTACTTCTTCAAATATTTGACTTATATATTTGGCTCTATGAGGCTTGAAAAGTTCGTACACACCTAATGTTTCTAAATAAATAAAAATGTAAGTATAATCAATATTTCAGATAGGTGATAATCATTTTTTTTAAATATTACCAGATACATAATGTAATGCCCTCTAAAAAATGAATAGTAATACCTAGGGAACTTTTCATTTAGATATCAGTCCAAAATAATTAAATCGGTAAAAAAATTTTTTTTTATAAATAAAAAATATATGTAAATTAATAATCTAAATCTAAATTTCTCAAAATTGACCTTATACGACAGAAGAAACGACAAAAAAAAATGATTAAAAAACTGCATTATTCACGAAAACTGAATTTTCGACAAATTCGATAACTCGGGCATACTTACGGTTCAACATTAGTGATATACTTACGTATAATATAAATATACAAAATATAAAGATTGTTTTAATATACTCCTATTATACGAGTATATTATTTATGTACCACAATATTGATTTATGTGGGATGGGGACGTTCATTAGAAACCGGTGTATATAATATTTTGCATTCAAGGTCAATATCGCACATAGAAATACAGAAGAGATAAATCACAGGATTTTGGTGAGCCTACGTATAACAAGTTTAACTAATCTTTATACGTAGAATAACTATGTAACAGGCTGCATACTAGTTGCGGTCATGACGATTTTTGAGATTAACGGATATAACAGTTGCGGTCACGCCAATTTAGGTAATATCTTAGTTGCGGTCATAGATTTATTATACTCCAATTCCAAGCGAAATTTATATTATACGATAAACATATTTTTTGATATAATGCACACAGAGTATATATTTGGGAAAACCACTACTTATCTGTAAAGTTTATATATAAAATAGATTAAATTGTATACTCCGATCATAGTTTCGAATATTGCTTTCATTGTGCCTTTTTGCGTCTTTTGATACGGTAAAACATAAAAATGAATTCAAAAAATATGTTGAGTGAAAAATTAAAACCATTACGGGTCGTTACGATAAAATTGTATATCAAGTAGAAGGGGCGCTTGCTACGCCAGTTGGCTTCGCTTAATTCCTCAAGCGCCGCTTTGCGGCACTTTTCGTAAGGATGGGGCTACGCCCCAATGGACTACAAAATACCTACCTAATACCTACCCCATAGAACGGATACTGATGCGGGTAGGCAGTGGTTTCGTGTGATCTAAACCCTCGCTTAGCGAGACCTTTGGATATAAATAAATAAATAAACCAAATATTAATTTCATATTTAATTATTATATATATAACTATATTATAATTTAATTATTATAATATAACTATATTATAATTTAATTATTATAATATAATTATATTATATTATATTATATTATTTAGTATACTTAGTTATTATTATAATTATTATTATTTGAGTGACCGCAACTAGTATGTAATTTTTGATTATGATCGCAACTAGTACACACCGATGTAACACGTTCTACGTAGTTTTGGCGAAGTCAGTTCCACCGATGTCACGTGATAAAAAAAAAAAAACTTTCATTATATTTGAATAAATAAAATACCAGTTTATATAGTTAAAATATAAACAATTTTATTAATTATAATTTTACAATTTATAAAGTACTTGATTTGAAAAAAAAATGTTAAGACAGTCTCAATAAGACACTACCTGAAATATTATAATATTCTAAAACCTTGACGTACTCGACTGTTGGCTCATACGGTATGCATGAGCCCATCAACAGTTTTTCGTCTTAGAATAAAAATAACATCTAATTTACAATTCGATCAACACCCGTATATAAAGGAGAATGGACTAGTACTTAGATAGATGGAATGGGAGTTGTTATTGTCGATGTCCTAAATGTCCTCGGGGATCGTCGTCTTAATGACCTTTGGATGGACTAACAATGTGTTATTCTGGTTTATGGTTGTTATTGACGCTCGAAACGTCCGAGTATTTTAATCTGGACGCTTAATCGAAATATGTAAAAACAATATTAATTGATAGACGACGCCGACGAAAAGGGGTAAATAAAGAATTTATTTGTTCTTAATAGGTGTTTCTATCGTTCGTCCGATCGTATCTGTTTACGTGACTGAGTCTAATAGTTCAGTTATCGTATTAATATAATAAGTAAATTTACGTAAACAACATAAAAAAAGAGCTGATACTTCTGCCACACAGGATACAGGTGTGCGAATCATAGCGTTTAATTTTACTTAGAATTTGAATGCAATGATAAACCATTGCATTCGAAAAAACGATTCTGAGCGAAGTTTAGTCAGATTATAATTTTCGTTTGAACTAAAAATATCAACTTAAAACAGCTATAAAAAAAAATTGAGATAAGGGATTTTTATAATATTATAGTATAATGTTAAGTAATATGTAAGTATACTTCAGTAAAATTTTCAGACCCTAATACCAAAAATTGCCAATTTTATCAAACATTATATACGTAAAAACGAGAAATTTACGAAATATTCGAAGTCCTATATTTTGGAGAAAAATTAATGTAGGTAACGGTTCCAAAATTTTACCATATATATATAGTAGCGATGTGAACACCCAAAAAAATTTTCTAGTCTCTATCTTAAAAATTGCCTGAGTTATCGTGAAATATAGAAATCGAATTCGTCGAAATTTCATTTTTCGTCATTTTTTCGCCGTTTTTTCTACCGCATAGCGTCAATTTTGAGAAATTCTAAAAATGACCTAAGTAAAGTACCAAGTACATCCACTTTGCTACCGGAAACATACCCTATTTGTGAAAATCGGAGCATTATTTCGGGTAGTATTGTTGTACACATACATAAAAAAAAAAAAAAAACAAAAAAAAAAATCACACATCATTGTAAAACCAATACATTCTTCGCTTCGCTCAGAATCTAAAATAATATAGAATTTATAAGAATAATAATATAAAAATAATATCTAAAAAGTAGTAAACACCTGGGTTTACTATAGGATTTAATATTTCCAGGTGGTTGGGTTACCTGGCAACACCTGTCTATATAGTTATTATAATAACTAATAACATTTATTTGAGATGGTACCTTGTCTGGGTATACAGTATACTGTATAGTGTATAGTTGTATACATAAAATAGTATTTTTACTGAAGTAAACGATAAGTAATACTTATAACACACACACAGATGAGTAATAGAAAATCAAAAAATTAAATAATGTTCTTGAATAAATCATATAATATTAATATAGAAAAAAATAAAACAAGAACAATCCGTTAAAATGACGTAATATATATATGACTGACCACTTTGATCAATTTCTTTAAATTCATAATAATTCCGTATTATTCGATGATGATTCAACATTTGAAAATAAATTAATGAAGTTTAAGTATACTACGTATTATAAAATTTAAAAGTTCACAATAATTTCAAAGTGATATTTATTTTATCTACAACCACTAAATATTATACCTAATATATTTATATTTTCCTAGGGACAGCAATACCACAAAACATAATAGTAAAATTAATAATTGATAAAATACTCATTGTTCTCGTTAGTCAATTATTTCATATATGGGCTGATAGGTAACGTAAGAATAATAAATCAGAAATATAAATTACATTTCAATTAAATTTATTTGAGTCACGTTGAATACACGCGTATTTTAAGATGATATTAAAAGTAGGTAGATTTTTATAAAATATTTAGACACGACTGTATTTAAATTATTATTAACGTATATATTTATAATATCGCCATATAGGACGTATATTTCATTATAATATTCGGGTGCAAAGGTACACGTCTCATATTAACGTTGTAAAAACGAAGAGACGAAGAGTTAACCTTGTGTTCGGTTCTTTCGCGACCAACGCAAACATCCAACATTATTATACCATTTGACATCTGTATACCTACTATGGGTACCTAGGTCACAATGGGGTGAGTTTTTTTTCATTTTTGGAGAGTAAAATTATCAGGTTACCGGCCGCTCGCTTGGCGGGACGGCGACGATATGGCGAAGGTATTTTGTATGCGTCCACGGCATTGAAGTCCACACGCGGGCGCACATAATAAGACGACTATTATATAATATAAAAACCTCCTACTGCCTACACAGACTTGAAATTTGATTAATTGTGTGTTCGTTCTCCTAAAACACCTGGCAGAGAATATACTATATACAGGGTGAATCACGGGAATAAAACAATTTTACAATGATGTTATATTCGAAAACGCCAAATCGTTGTGGTACATTCTATATATAATATAGTACATCAACAGATGGGTATACATATAACTATATAAGCTATGCTTGGTCACGGTCCATTAGTGGGAGGGGAGCATTGTATTGTAGTAACGGCGAATACCAATTGTTGTGTCTCTCCGCTCTCCGATGTTCGTTGGGACCACAGAGTAAGGAATATATAGAGAGGGCATAACGTATACAGACTCATAAACGAAAATGCAGCAACAAAACACCGTTAATCAAATTTTATGCCGCTAGGTGGTGCTGTTTCCACACTAAATCCAATGATAACAGATGAACAAAATTGCCGAAATGATGATAATTTTTCACGTTATGAATTATAATTATTATAATTATGAATTTAAATATTATATATTTATAATTTATATATAATATTATATTATTATAATTATAATTCTAAAAGTAACCCAAATAAAGTACCAACAACATCCACTTTCCTACCGGTAACATATGCTATTCGTGCAAATCGGAGCATTATTTCGGGTAGTATAAGTGTCTTCAGAATAAACAAAAAAAAAATATATATATATATATATTATTACTATAATTATAATTATAATTATAATTATAATAAAACAGTTATTAATAATAAATTAAAAATATTCCACAATATGCCATAATTTTTTTTAATTGATTTTTACTAGCTTATATAAAAAATTTAGTAAGAAGTAATAACTAATAATAGTATAATACTATATACTAATAAGTTGGTAATAAGCACGATTTAAGATATCTAAATATCGTGGTCTAATATCTTAAATCGTGGTAATAAGTAATAACTGTTTTAACATACAATATTTTTTTTATAATGATTTATGATTGAAATTATGTATTTAGTGGTCACACTGAAAGTACACCGTTGTTGCTGCAAAATCGTATTCTTATAGCCACCCCTTGGTTGGGACCGTGTACCTGCCTACCTACCTATCTATCTACTAAGCTTACCTACATATTATGTACCGCCAGGAAATTTTACGAAATCGAATACGGATTGTTCTCGGTCGTCTATACAATAATAATGCCGCACTTACTCGCATTGTACCCGGCCGTTTGTGACCTTTGTCGTATCAAAATTTCAACAATGTACATAATATTCTACATTGTCCTATACGAGTATAATATATTGTACACGTACATTACTCCTCTTCCGTGAAAAATTGACCGGGTGATAATTTACGTAATACAATCACAATTTGCAGCTACCTTTATCCAGCCATACAGTATAATATTATTATTATTATATAAAACTGACAATCACGTCGGCGTTTTTCAAAGGAAAAACTATAATATCTCGGATTATATGAATTTTGAAAAAACATATTGAAACATAATTATTTATTAAAAACTCAGATCAAAAAATTAATTCGATTTTTATATGGAATACGTATTTCTACAACTAGGCATGTTCAATATTGTTGTTATTCGGCATTATTTACGAAAACTGAATTTTCGACAAATTCGATTTAAATATTTCACGATAACTCTGGCATACTTACGGTCCAACATTGATAAAGAAAATAATCTGCACTAGCTATTATGAAGCCGATGTCACTACAGAAATAAGCCAATAAATTATGACAATATTATTCAAGAATTTGTTCAAGATCGTGTACGACGAAAATTATAACGACACTTTTATTTAAATATTTTTTGTTGAAGTATATTAATAAGCAGAGGCGGAACTAGGGGGGTGTAGACGGGGATTTGTCCCCGGGCGTAAAATTTTTAGGGCGTAATTTTAAATACCAATAAACTTTATTTGTAATTTTATAACACTTTAGGATTCCGAGAATTGGAACTGAGTTAAGTAAAATGTATTTGAACTTCAATAAAATTTAAAAAAATTTTTTGTCAATTTTATATAACATTATTGTAAAATATTGAGAAATAATAAGAAGAATCCAAAAATATATAACATAAATATCAATTTTACTGAAATTTTAACTTTAAACACCTATAAAAAAAAATTTAGACTTAATATTTTTCTAATATTTTGAAAATACGTTAAGATATATATTATCAGTATGCTTCAAAAAAAATTTCATAAATTTTCCAAATATTTTGGTTTTTTTTACTAATTTTTATTGTAAAAGTATTGAGAAATTATAAGAATAATACTTTATAAATACTAAATACTTTACTAAATTACCTTTACTTTTTAATTAACTTTACTAAATACTTTATAAAATACTTTAAAATACTTTTATAGATTATATAAGATTTTCGTATAAATTAAAAATATTAAACTTTAAACAACTATAAAAAAAAATTGAGACTTGGGATATTTCTAATATTTTGATATATTAGGTAGGTAATATGTGAGTATAATTCAGTAAAGTTTTTAGACCTTAAAAAGTTAAAACCCAAAACTGCCAATTATATACATAAAAACGAGAATTTTACGAAATATATACAGTCCTATATTTTGTAGAAAAATTAACGTAACCGTTCCAAAATTTTACCACATATATATACGAGTAGTTCCTATGTGAACAAATAAAATTAAAACTAAATTCTTCAAGTCTAACTTTAAAATTGCTTGAGTTATCGTGAAATATTTAAATCGAATTTGTCAAAATTTAAGTTTTCGTGAAAAATGCCGTTTTTTTGTTATTTTTGGTCGTTTTTCTATCCCATAGAGTCAATTTTAAGAAATTTAAAAAATGATCTAAATAAAATACCAACTACATCCACTTTTCAACCGGAAACATATGCTATTCGTGAATATCGGAGTATTATTTTGGGTAGTAAAAGTGTCTTCAGACATATATAAAAAAAAAAACAGACACATTCGCCCAAAATCTAAAACATTAACTATGCGAGATGTTTATTGTCATAAGGCGTAATTGAAATATTTTCCCCGGGCGTCAAAATTCCTAATTCCGCCTCTGTTAATAAGTATTTTAAAAAATCTATTATCTACAAAAAAATACTCAATATAAAATGTACATTTCTTGATGGGATGGGGAGGAGGGAGCGCTAGTTAAATGTTGCCCCAGGGCGCTTAATGTCTAAATACTCGTATATTCTATTATAAATTATAATTTTATAAATTTATAATAAATATATATTATAATATATACGCATAATTATAAATATAACATATTTTAATAGGACTCATTTTAAATATATTATTATAAATATAATATTGTATAATAAATTTATAAAAAGTATTAATTTTACTATTAAAGAGCTGATACTCCTGCTGCATGGGATACAGGTGTGCGAATCACAGTGTTTAATTTTAATTATAATTTAAATGCAATAATAAACCGTTGCATTCGATAAACGATTCTGAGCGAAGTTCATACAGATAATGTAGGAATTGATTAAAATTTTGACATTTTTTATGAAATATTTAAAACGCAAAATTTTATCACATATATAATACATAAATGAACCTTATAAAATTTCCGAGTCTCTATTTTCAAAATTGCCTGAGTTATCGTGAAACAGGCACGTGCGAGGGGTGGAATGAGGGACAACCCCCCTCCCCTCGGATCAGCCACCACTCTCGATAATATGACAGTTAATTAGGATAAATTTACAATTGAGTGATAATAAGAAATTGTACAATTTTTAACTTTTACAAGACGTATTTTTTAGTTATCGAAATAAAAATTTGTGATCTATTATAATACGTTATTGACAAGGCCGTAACTGAGGGGGGGGGGTCTAGGGGGTCCGGACCCCTCCCGAAATTTTTCCAAAATCTATAATTTTTAATATTAAATAAATTATTAAAAATTTACTATCCCAATAGTAGTTTTATCATTATTACTAAATGTTATATTATAAAATAAAAGGAATTATATTTCAGAATACTTGTACTTTATGTCAACGGAGAAAATCTAATAAATAATAATATTTACTTCTGTAAAATTTTCAAACCATAAAACCCAAAACTGCCAATTTTATCAAACATTATATACATAAAAACGAGAATTTTATGAAATTTTCAAAGTCCTATATTTTGTAGAAAAATTAACGTAACGGTTTCAATATTTCACCACATATATATAGTAGCTACGTGAACACCCAGTAAAATTTTCAAGTCTTTAACTTCAAAATAGCCCGAGTTATCGTATGAAATATTGAAATTACATTCGTCGAAATTTCTGTTTTCGTGAAAAATGCTGTTTTTCGTCATTTTTCAACCGTTTAGGGTCAACTTTGATAATTTCGAAAAATTAACCAATTAATGTAGCAATTACATCTACTTTCCAACCGGAAACATATAATTCTATTCGTGAAAATCGGAGCATTATTTCAGGTAGTAAAAGTGTCTTCAGACCAAAAAAAAAAAAAAAAAATTACACACATCATTGTAAAACCAATACATTCTTCGCTTCGCTCAGAATCTAAAATTGGATCCCCCCCCCCCGAAAATTTTTCTCAGTTACGGCCTTGGTTATTGATAACGCTAATGTTAATGTTTTTATAATTCCCAGAAATTTCTGGAAAATTGAACTATCGTATAATAAGAATTTATATTGTATTGTTTAAATAATTCACAACAGCCATAAAGTAAATAAACACTGGCACTAATATAATATAGTAATTAAATCAAATTTATTATTTATATGGTATTGATATAGTTTATCATTGTAAAATTTATGTATACTAACATAATAATATATCATATCTAAACTTACCTAATCTAATAACTTCCAGGAATGTGCAAGTTCCAAAAGGTATCTTATCATCAAATATAAATATAATGTATACCCTTTATTTTTTCGAGGAAAAATAAAGTATGCCTATATATACCTACAATTTTCACTAATTGATATAAGTCGTAATATTAACATTTGTCTAGGAACTTTCGCTCACGCAATTCTTTCAGCTAATTATTTGACATTAATTTTAAAAATATTTTATTTTACTATCTATAAGTTTGATTATATTTATTACTATTAAATATTATTTTGTATTGTTTTGTTTTTAAAAGATTAAATGCATAGTTTTGACATACAATAAAATTATATTTGTAAATTGACACAAAATGTAGTAATTATTAGCTATTTTTTCAATATTATGTATGTAGTATGTGTGTAGTAAATGCATATTGGTGTTTGTCTCACCCGTACCTTTACATTCTACATACGTATTAATAGACAATAGTTCTCACACGCGCATGCACAAGTCAACGTTGTTGTATGATATAGATATTAAATTTTTATTTCGTGCCTTTAAAACTAAAAAGCCTGACAAAATTACACATCTTAGAATACTTTGATTTAAATTCTGAAAACATATTATAATTATTTATATTGTCTACTACAAAACGATGGAAATATTTTAAGTATTGTTTTTACTAGACAGAGATTTAAAAATTTGATAATTTTAAAGATTTTCATTGTTTATTTTTTACAAGTTTATAACAAAAGGCAAAATTTAATTTCCAACGTTTAGTATTAAAATACTATATGAATTTAAAATGTTGTCAGTCTTTATGGTCTAAATCGAAGAAAAAACAGACCACCACCAATCCTCTTAAGTAAATAAGTAAATAAGTTATTATTTTTATTTTTATATGAACATTCAGATTTCATGGATTTTATAGGTTATTTGTACCCAGTTTTAAATTGAATTAATAATTAAATTAATTTTGTTCAAAATTATTATTATTAATAATTATTAAAATTCTTAAAATATAAATATTTTCGACGGAGAATATTTTATTGCATAACATATTTAATAATATGTAGTCACGTGCAGTGTAATATTATAATCTGTGTGTATATAATGTATACATATATTATATACGCTGCAACTATATTTTATTATTATTATTTTTATTACATATAAGGGGGTTTAAAAGATAACAATATAATATGTTAGATTTCTGGTGACAACCAATGATTTACAACTACAACGTTATAAACATACGAGTATAATACATATTATATTATTAAATTTCTACACAAAAGCATATTTTACATTGAAGTTATTTATTATTTTTTTTTTCACGTTTTATAAGTATTGTATACAATTGCATATGCCAGAAAACGTGACGCTAACAAAACAATGGAGACGAGGTTGTCTGTGTGCTGCATGCGGACCCTTTATCAGGCGACCCGCTGAGCAACATGCAGGCAATCTACCCGCCGACCGCCAAGGAGGCGTGTGTTTTGAACTCATATAATTCTATTGGCTCGATACACCGACGCCGTGATGAGTTATTTATCGACAAGTACTGCATTCCACAGAGAAACCGGTACGACATCGGTGGTCGCAGCTGCAGCCGGCCCACACTACTTAAAATACACTGCCGTATATCTTACTACCCGGGGATGTATGGTTAGCATACCATAAATCGTATAATTTATACCCGGGCACGTCTAAATAATATACTATACTATATTATAATAATATAATATAATACGTTGAATGGAAGGAAACGGGTTTTTGTTTTTGTTTTTTTTTTTAACATTAAGACGAAATAAAATAAACACAATGAACATTCCTTACACAACCTAAACGTGTGCTCCACACTCGGCCGGCGTATAATAATGATATGCCCGTCGTTCGAGACGCAGGTTTATTTTTGATGCATATATTCAATAATATTATATTGTACAGTATAATCTTTCAGGCAGGTCACATATACGTTATGAGAACAGAAAAACGCACTTGTACTCGTATAATATGATTAACTATGTGTTCTAAAACTCGTCGGTTTCGTAACTTAAATTTTAACATCACACCACGTAATATGCGAGTAACAAAATATATATATACTTGCATAACATAATATTATTTAGGTACGTTACAGGAACCTAACTTGGAGGGTGACTTTACCGTTTCCCCTTCTTGTGGGTACTAAATAGACCCTTAATCGTATATTTAAAATTTAATCATTAGAATTTATAATTTTTGATGAAGTTATGTAAAAATATTAAAATATACAACCAGGGGAAAATATATTATCCATTGAAATGTAATATAATAGAGAAATAAGAATAAAATATGGTTGGGCGACATTTTAATATAATAAAATAATATGAATGAAAATTAAGGGAGAACCGGTGAATATATGAATAAGCACGAGTGTGTATGAAACCGATTCGTATCTGTGATGTCTTGCCCAAGTGCGCCCGGAAGAGAACCAAACATTGCCCCTCTGGATTTTTTATACCAATAATAAAAAAAAAAAAAAGTCAATATACTAACAATTGAAATAATATTATGAAATTACGCATATATAAAATATATTAAGTATAGTTGTTATAAAAATACGTAATTCACTTCTAATTTCATATTAATGTTCGATAATATTTGAAAAATAAATGAGAATATGTGACCGTTGTAGCTATTTTGAAGCAGCAGCATGAGGATACAATAATGAATAATGGTCGTATGGTATTCAATTATGTATTAGGTAGCTTATTATAATTACACATTTGATAACAACTAAACTTTTTAACTAAAGTTACGGCCGGTGCGATTGTAAAATATTATTTTTATTGTATATTTTATATTTTTATTATTCTCTATAGGCTATATATAAGATATAACCTAAATTTACACAAGTGTTGTGTTCTGCAACTTTTAATAAACGATAACGTAATATGCTATGAAAATAGATTCGATTACTTCCAAATTTATATTAAATATGGTTTTATTAATCATTTTAAATCCCTGGCAAATATTAATATGAGATATGTCCTATCGCTGATCCGCAGGTTTAAACAATATTTCGTGTAGGTAGATGCATTGTATTTAGTTAAAATAGTTTATTATAAGTAAATTTAGGGCTTGGGTACATACAATACAACAATCTCCTCAGGTGCATATCCGGTAAGCCTTACCAAGCCAGCCTTCTTAACAGTATTGTAATATAGAATTAATGTATATCACAGTTTCGTATCCACTCAATAGACATGTCACGTTATGTCAATATCACCACATTAATCTATCATCCAGGTCTATGTGATACATAGGATTTACCTTACGTATTAAATATTAATAAATAAAGAACAAAAGGTTTAATATCAATATAGATCAGTGAAGCAAGTACGATTAAAACCAATGTGACAAAAATATATAAAATTTAATGAAGACGCATAGTTCTAGTGACATGGTCCTCGAATTCGTCAGCAACCATGCAGTCGAACATATGCGCATTCGTAAAGGGTAAATTAAAAGGATGGCATGAAACTAACAACTATGAGGCCCGCGAATTCGTCTGTAACCTCACAGTGTTCTACCTTCTACATGATTTTCTTAAGAGAATATTAATATGTATGTGAGAAATGGAAAATAATGGGAAATGGTCTGAATCTGAATATTGGATTGAATTGTCAATCGGGTGTCTGAAAAAAGCGTCTAAGTTTACCATATTTTTATAGGCATGCCCCCTGGAATCCCCACCTATTTAATTAAAAATAATTAAAATAATTAGAACAATTAAAAAACAATTAAAACAATTTAGAGTGAGGGGATTGAACTACTAAGTACCAAAATATCAGCTAGCTAATAATTCGTAAAATAAGTAAATACCAATATAGAATAATGTAAGTACCTATATTTATATCACGATCCATGGACACATGGTAAATACGAAATAACAGTAAAATGCTTTAATAAACATATTATTGGAATTTGGAACTGTTGCTGCTGGTCATAGCTCAGAGGTGACTACTAGCGATTACAACGTTACCCGATGTAATTAATTAAATGCACACAGCGCTCTACAGCGGCAGCCGATTATTTTCGCGTAGCATATTTTTCTATTGCAGTGGACTATCTATAATATTTATAATCAATGGTACTATGTATAGAAAAAAAAAATTATAGTTTTCTGACTATACGTGAATAAATAACAAAAAAGAATAATATTATTATATTTGGAAATGTTCCGGAAAGTGGCGCCGTACGTAAAATATATCGTTAGAAAGCCAAGAAAATTTACAATCTGCCTATATTTATTCCATAATATACTCAATTTTTTCCTAGGAGCACTAAGGTTTGGAACACCGATTTTATAATATAAAAAAAATTAAAAATTTCACGACCGGGCGTTGGTTTTTGTTAAATTTGAAAAAGTTCAGGAAAGTGGCGCCGCACGTAATATATATCGTTGGAAAACCAAGAAAATTTGCAATCCGCTTATATTTATTCCATAATATACTCAATTTTTTCCTAGGAGCACTAAGGTTTGGAACACCGATTTTATAATATAAAAAAAATTAAAAATTTCACGACCGGGCGTCGGTATTTGTTAAATTTGAAATAGTTCCGGAAAGTGGCGCCGCACGTAACATATGTCGTTGGAAAGCCAAGAAAATTTGCAATCCTATATTTATTGCATAATATACTAAATTTTTCTCTAGGAACACTAAGGTTTCGAACACCGACAATGTAATATAAAAAAAAAATAAAAAGTTCACTACAGGGCGTCGGTTTTTGTTAAATTTAATTTCTTTTATTATTTCCAACTTTTCTACACTGTCCCAATGTACTGATGGTAAACCAACATGCTTTAGAAAGTTATTCTTTTTGTCCAGATACATTAATAAAATGTCTTTAAAGTCATCTATATCGTAATCATCTGCAGTTAAAGCTTCAGATCTTTTTTACCCGACAACTTCATCAGATTTTATGTCTTGTAAGTTACCACAAATTAATTGATCAGGGGATGCCGCATCAATGGTTTCTGATTTAAAAGAGAATGCTTTAGTTTTTTTTAACTTTTCTCTAATCAGATCACGTTGAAACCCTTTCACATGGTTAGACCGTCGTTTTTAGGATTATGATAATTTAAATTGGAACTAAAAACAGTGGCTAATGTGTAATTTGCAAATGAATGTATTTTAATTTTAAAAACTTTACAATCAGGATGGCAGTACATGTACATATTTAAATAATTTCTAAAATATTTAACATACTTTGCATTTATAACACACGTATTATTAACCGTTTTTATACGCTTTCGGAACATAATGGGGTATATGGTAGTTCGCAAACGACATTGCCCTTTGTCATTTGTATACACCATATAGGACCATTCTTCTTTGGTAAACTTAAATTTACCTTCAAGAACTAGACAATTTTTGGAATTATTTTTTTTTATGGTCATTTTTTCCATTTAATTGATATATATTTTTTGTATTTAATTGCAGAACAGTATCACTTTTTACAGGTGTCGTCTTAAAGTATGCATTTTTCAAAGGGCTAGGTACTGTAGGATACTTTTTATCATAGTTTTTACATGGTGTAACATATTTAGTATTTAAGTTATGATCAATTGGTGTGCTATTGATTTGTGGGTAAATAAAATCACTAGCAGTAGGTGATTCACACTCTAAATACATTTCATTTTTTTTAATACATTCAATAGGGACTGTTTGTTCTGAATCAAAAGTGTTATTGTTAAACATGTGATTCTCACCGTAATCATGATCATTTAAGATTAAGAAACCTGTGTCATTTGTATTTTCCATCAAATCATTATTACTATTGATGAAATGATGACTTGTTCTTTACACTTTTTATAAATTTTAAGTCTGTTTGATGGATTGTTATTAATTTTTAATTCTTTACATATCTTGCTTAATTTGTCATTATTATATTTCATCAAATCAAGAGAACTATAATTTTGGTTTTTAATAAATTTCAGTATACTACTACTACTTGTTTCAGATGTACTAATTTTATCACAACTTTCATAATTATCTATCAGTTTTCGAAGACAGGAACTTTGTCTATTAAGTGCATTTACTATGGTTTTTTTCAAAACTTTATCATTTCTTTTATGAAAAACATTTGTACAAATATCAATAACACAACTGTCAGTAACAGATAAATTTCCAAACTGTAATTCAGGAAATTCAGTTTTAACGTATTGAGCCACCTCGTTTAATTTATATTTTAGATTCATTGTGTTTATGATTAAATTTTATATCAGAAACTATTTCTATGATACTTATGCTAAAAAGGCAAACACCAATTCTATGTATTATTTAAGTCAGAAACTTTTTCTAGAACTTTTAAGCCTGAAACTATTTCTATGATTCTTATGCCAAAACTAGTTCTATGTTTTAAGTCAGAAACTACTTCTAGGACTTTAAGCCAGAAACTACTTCTTAGAGCACTTATGCCAGAAACTACTTCTAGAGCATTTATAATAGAAACTATGTTTAAGGCTATAAGTACCTGAAAAAAAAAAAAATAAAATAAAAAAAAAATTTATTAATAATGTATTAGAACACTATAAATGTAATTAAAATACACAATTTATATTATTTAAATTAAACTTTAACAAAATTAAAATTGAAAAATCTTTTTTATAGTACAAACTTGATACAAATGTGAATATATAAAATTCACTTTAAAAAGTAAAAAGTAAACCACTCGATTAACACAAAAGAAAAAATGGAAATGTGCTTCGGATATATAGTAACTAAAAACAAAAAATATAAAAATTATTAACTAAAATAGTAATGTATAAAACATTCTATTACATTCCTATATTCCTATATATTTATATGATAGGTTTATAGGTCATATTTATATAATAGGTTTATAGGTCATAATTATATAATAGGTTTATAGGTCATAATTATATAATAGATTTATAGGTTATATTTATAAGGTTTATGCATTGATAGAGTAAAATTATTAAACAAAATTTATCGTTTCGAAAGTACTATGAACCCTGTGATGAACAAGACAAAATGACATATGGAACTCCAATTGTTTCACCATCAGCATATAATTTTTCTTGGAAAAGTCTAAATAACAAAGATATTTTTAATGATAGGTATGAATGAGGACATTTTATCTTTAATAAGAATTTTACTTGTACTATTTCATCCTGAAGGTGATGAATGATGAAATTCAATAATGCATTGTTGACTTTTGATGAATATGTTCTGTTTTGTAGTTATCTAAGCATTTCAATGAATTCTTTAATAATCTTAGAATTACCTTGTCTACGACATAAATAATGTAATATTACAAATGAACAATAAAATTATAAAAATTGTATATTGACATAATGGTATACAGTTTAAGAATACGTAAACTATAGAAATAATAACTTATATTTTTTAATTAATCGATAATTTAATATAATAAATAGGAAATATAATTATAATATTCAGTACATCAGTAGCGTATCCAGAATGAATTTATGGGGGGGTTGTTAAAAATATATTTCATGTTTGTGATGATATTATATTATATTCAACTCATTAAAATTATTTCGATGCTACCATACATACACCATTTCTTATCATAAAATTTTTGGCAGCTAACTTTGTCAGCTAACTTCACACTCGTAAAAATTTTATCAAACATATACATTAAAACGAGAATTATACAAAATAGTCAACATACTATATTTTGTAGAAAAGTTAACGTAACGGTTCTAAAATTTTACTACTTATACATAGTAGCCATGTGAACACCCAAAAAAAAATTTTAAGTCTCTAACTTAAAAATTGCCCGAGTTATCGTGAAATGTTAAAATCAAATTTGTTGAAATTTCAGTTTGCCGTTTTTTCTATCGCTTAGGGTCAATTTTGAAATATTCGAAAAATGACCTAAATAAAGTACCAACTACATCCACTTTCCTACCGGAAACGTATGCTATTCATGATAATCGGAGCATTATTTCGGGTAGTAAAAGTGTCTTCATACTTTAAAAAAAAAAAAGACACACATCATTGTACGCTCAGAATCTAAAATAAACAGAAATCTGAAATATGCAATCACAAATAGGAAATAGAAATATGAATATTTATATTTCGTATTCATAAAATTCATAGTTATAATAATTCATAACGTAAAAAATTATCATTTCGGCAATTTTGTTCATCTATTATCATTGGATTTGTGGAAACAGCAACACCTAGCGTCATACAATTTGATTAGCGGTGTTTAGCGGCTGCGTTTTCATTTAAAGTCGTTATGCCCTCTCTATATTATATTATTTTGTTACTCTGATAGCGTTTTCGATTTGATGCACTTTTTGCACCGAGTGCGCACTGAGTACAAAACCGTATTCGATTTAACTAAAACTCGGTGAACTGGTGTAGTGTTTTATATTCGATTTGATTGCACTGACAACACTCTGAGCACTCAGTGCTGCACTGGCTGCACTCCCGATTTTGTTAGTGCAATTATTATTATAAACAGTATAAACCATTTTTCTCCATGAGGGGACACAATATTTTAAATAATAAATATAGTATCATAATTATTTTTGTCATGTCTTATGTTATAGCTTATAGGTATATTATAATTTATAATTGTGTAATATAAAATATTTTTATATT
Source organism: Tetraneura akinire (assembly GCA_021307375.1). Lineage (NCBI taxonomy): Eukaryota > Metazoa > Arthropoda > Insecta > Hemiptera > Aphididae > Tetraneura > Tetraneura akinire. The sequence continues at coordinate 143,357 of JAIUCT010000131.1, forward strand.
ATTATTAATGTCTTATGACTTTAATGATATAATTATTTAATATTTAAAATTTATTTGTGTTATTTATTTATTATACCATAAAAAGTAACTTATTAATAATGAATAATATACAATTGCTCACATTGGTGGAATCGGGACTTTTGTTATCTTCATCATCTTCTGATTCCTCTGATGATGAACAATTGTATAATATTATTAGTAATGAATAATGATCATATAAAACCTAAAGTTCAGAATTTTGTAGAAATGGTTGTACATGGTTTTACAGATGAGGAAGTATGAAAAAAAATATTACTTTATTTCTTAAATTATTATAACACTTATAATTTAATGAATCACATTGTTTCTTTTTAGTTTATGAGAAACTTCAGACTCTCTCGTCTTACGGCGTATATAATAATAACAGATTTTAATAATAGTCATTTTTATCCTAAATATTCAGCAGGAAAACGAACTGTATAAATTTTAGTATTTTATCATGGTAGTCAATAAAATATTAAAATTAGCGCCAAAATATTATCAAAATAATAACTATTATTTCAATTATCAAGTGATTTTGACAAATACAATTTTGGTTTTCATGATAACACTAAATGCGTATTCGGTTTATAAAAACTGTAGCGGAGCTAGTTCAAAACTGGTGGAGTGGTATGCACTCGTTTAGTGCAAAAATAATTTTCAAATCGAAAACGCTATGAGTTCTATTCTCTTATCGCTCGAAAAATATAACTATATATAACTAATACAACCTAATACAACATTACTACCATGGTTATAGAATCTATAGATACTATCTATATTTTCTATCTATAGCCATGACAAAATAAATAAATAAATAAATAATAATAATAATAATAATAAATAAATAAATGTCTATAGCCATGATTACAACTAATCATTCTGTGGTCGTGTATGTAGTATCGACGTTTGTCTTTTTGTGCAGATTGCAGTTACTTTTTTCCCCAGATTATTTCAGATATTATGGAGTTATCAGTTATCACTTACCTACTATAAAATGTGTATGGTGTATCGGAATTTGAATTGATATGCATATTATTATCGCTGTGTCTAGAGACCCGGACGTCCGTGTTATCAATGCGTACACGGATGTCCGTGTTATCAATGCGTACACGGATGTCCGTGTTATCAATGCGTACCCGAACGTCCGTGTTATCAATGCGTCCGTGCTATCAATATATGTTATAATATAATGTAATTCGTATGGTTTGCTGAAAATGTTATTTATTATAAAATTTATTATTTAATAAAAGTTACATAATACACAGTTACATTTACAAAGGAAACGATTTTAGTAAGTATACTGTATACATATTTAATTTTATACATTATAAAAATAATTCAACAACCTTATATAGGACAATTTGTTCATACACAGACTGAGCTCCGGCTCAGAATCGTTTTTTGTTATACGTGTCTACGATTTTCTATAATATTTAGAAATATAAATATATTTACAATTTTATTGAATAATAACAAATATTACAAAACCAATTTGTGCATTTCTTAGTTTTCTTTGTGCATTTCATGTGGTACCATGCAAGACACGAATTACAAAGTATAGAACTTTCCCTCCCAATATCTAACAAACATATAGAACATGTCCATACAATATGTTTTTTTTTTCAATTCAATGATTTTTTTCACTTCTGTCCATGCATTGCTATCAAAAAACGATTGAACTAAATTAATATTGACCACGTCTTCTAATATTCCAGAATAAACATTTTCTGGTTGACATTTTATGTCACTTGTATTTATGAGATAGTTTGTTTGTCTCACTTTTTCCACTGTTGCATGGTCAGTTAACCATTCTATAATTAAATGTTGCTGTTCTTTGTAGCTTTTTAATCTAAAAGCTATTGGTTTATTTGTCTTTTTCTTTTTAGGTAACCCAATTGTTGTAAGTGTTCCTCCTTTTGGTCTTCCACAAGTTTTTATTTTAGATGGTAATAAAATTTTTTTTATAATTTCAGAATTAGTATCCTGTATCATATTTAAGGAATCGGAGTTTTCTGTACTTGTTACTGATATAACCTCTATAAGATTCATTGCATCTAATCAATAAAAACAAATTATTTATTGTTGAATAAATGAAGATAAAATAACATACCAATATCTTGAGATGAGTATGTAAGATCGTTTAATTGTTGTTCCTCCATATGATCAAGATGTGTACCGGTGACCTGTGTCATAATATTATCAGTATCTAAAATAATATATTGATATCACGGACGTTCGGGTACGCATTGATAACACGGACGTCCGGGTCTCTAGACACAGCCTATTATTATTTAAAATTATTTTTTAATTGGTTATTCGTTTGTACTTTACACGATGACATTTAGCAATGTCAATGAATTATTAAAAATATTTTTCAGGTGTGCACCGTCGTCCGTCAGGTATTTAACCCACGAGCCGTTACTGCACGACTCGTATAAAAATATACGCCAAATATTATATTTTGTTTGAAATATAAATTGAACTAACTACATTGCGATTAAATTCTATAAATAATACAATTCACAAATAGGTATATTATTTTATAATATAAATAATATAATATATATATATATATATATATATATGTATATTAAAACACAAATATATTTAAATAGTCATTAATAATTATTTAAATATTTACTGATCAGTGATCACACGACTCGTGTAGGAATGACGTACGAGGTTCGACTACATGACTATTACTGCTGCCTAAATAATAATATAATAGTTTTAATTTGAAATAATATTTTAAATAATAGTGTATTTTGGGGGAAAATCCGAAATTACATTTCTCATCAGCACGAGTCACTTGTATTGAATCCAACACCAACGAGAAACCACGAGTGACTCGGCAAGTAAAAACAATACTACAATAGTCATGTAAACGATTAAATACCTCTATCGTCTTCAACACCGGGGTGTATGAACTCAACGTTTTTCGTAAACATATATAATAAAACGCACAGTGTCTTATAGTACATACAATCTTATGTACCTGTTTGAAGGTCTTAGAAATCTTCAACACCGGGGATGTACTAACTCGACGTTTTTTCGTATTTTTACGAAAACGTGTAGACCCAGAAAAAAATATTTTTGTTTTTCTCAAAATACACAGGTGGTGGCATGATTTTAAAATTAGATGTTATTTTGTATTCTTACGGATGAACGTTAAAACGTCATTGATGGTCTTATACATACCGTATTTACCGTAGTTCATCAAATAATAATATATGTGCCAATTAAATTTTTTACATTTATCAGTCTACATTCAATATAAATAAATTTACTAAAATTTCAACTTTAAACACCTATAAGAAAAAAATGGAGTCTTGTGATTTCCCTAATATTTTGAAAACCCGTTAAGATATTGTTAAGTATGCTTCAATAAAATTTTTAGACATTTTAAAAATTGTTTAGCTTTTCTATGAATTTTTATTGTAAATTATTGAGAAATAATAAGAATATTTAATATATTTAAAAAATTTTGAAAATTCTTTTGTAGCATAAATAATAGATACCTTAACTTGGTTCCAAATTATTGTGAATATTACAATTACATTTTTTTTAAAAATATTATTGCTGTTTTAAGTATAAAGTATAAAAAGAAGTGCTGCTACTGTTGTGGAAGGGATACAGGAGTAAAGAGGATAGTGTTGAATTTTGATTAAAATTTGAATGTAATGATAAATACTAATACTTAAAGAACTTATAGACTGTATAAATGTATAAATTTTAATCAATATTAACTGATGAACTCCGTTCAAAATCATTTTTCGATTATAATGATTTATCTTTGCTTTCAAATTTTAGTCAAAATTCAACACTATCCTCTTTAGTCTTTACACTTGTATCAGCTCTTCTTTTTTATTAGCAAGGCTAATTAATTGTAATGTTGTGTTCCACATTATTATTATATTAATATTATTATTATTGTTAATATTATTATTATTGTCATACCTGATATCTATCACATTAGATATTAAGAATACTAAGATTAATAATTGTATTATTATTATGAACATTGTAACTTATTAGTCATTACTTGTTTTTAGAACTATTTAATTATAACAATAATCTGTATTTTATACTTAATCATATTTACTAATTAAGACTTAAGATAATATTATATACTATTATATAAGACTAAATTCTAACTATTGTAAAGTAGTTGAGATTTGGTGCTAGACGCAGTTACTATGCCCGATTTCAAACAAATTGCGATATTGTTTTAAATCAAATATAATATTATTTTGTATTTATTCTTTAATCGTGTTTGACTCAACTCAACATTTAACTAAATAATTTGTAAACGGAATTAGAAACTCCGGCTTACAACAGTAATAGTATAAAATAAATTATATTATTTTAGTCTATGCTGTAAAATCATATTATATTTAAATATTTGTGACAAATATTAGATTAACTTAAAAAATAATTATTATATTTATGGAACATTTTACTAAGTTTTATCATTTTAGATGATTTCAATATACACTGAAATTTTAATTTCAATTTCAATTTAATTTAAGTAATGATAAACAAAAAGTTTATTGCAATAAAAAAATGATTAATTTTTAAAAAAAGGCACATATTACATTTTATTAATAATAAATACTACATCAGTTTAAGTATTTTCAAAATTTATCATTATACATATTTAATATATATAATCTGGAAAATCTTTATTTTTGGTAGTAGACGTTGGTAATGATATTAGCAATTTTGGAGATAAATGTAACAACAAAAACCCATTTATCCACTCTGGAGTTTCAGTTGTGTTCAAAACAGGTGTCTTTAGCAACCTCTCCTTTAAACCACTGCAATCTTCACCTTCATTTACAGCTAAATTAATTGATTTATTTATTTCATCTTGTGCATACATCTAAAGAAGAAATTAAAAGAAATTAATATTATAGTTATAGAACAGTGGTCAGCAACCCGACTCCCGGGCCACATTCATAAATTAAAAATAGTTCGCAGACCAGAAAAAAATTAAAATTTATTAACTAAGAAAAAAATAACTGTTTACAACTTTAAAATAATAAAATGTAAAAATTACAATTTTTAATATTATAATTATATTATATATGTTTATAAATGACAACCGTTTGATAAAATGCTTAGTGTGATTTTTGTTGTCATTGTTATTGTTGATATTGTTTATTATTTTTTCAATTTCCACATTAAAATTACTTGTGCCCGCTCTAAGTATATGGTGGAGATGGTCATCAGTTAAGCGTGAACGGTATGGGTTTTAATTTTTTTCATATGAGAAAAGGAAGTATATCCAAACATACTAAAGTATTTTGCAGCTATATTTTTAATTTTTGAAAATGATGCAGGAAGGTTAGCAAAAAAAATTAAGGTGATGCTTTGAATGAGTCTTTTAAGATATATTGTGACTGCAAATCTATTTTCTCCATTTGAAGCTCAATAGGGATTTCTTCAACATCAATATTAAATGGATTGGCGAGTAATTGAAAATATTGTGAATGTCGTTTGAAATCTTGAAATCGATTATTAAATTCCTGTTGAAGTATCGAAATAGTTGCAATAAATTTAACTGTGGATAATGAAAATTTTGACGATTCGACAAGATTTTTACAATTCGGAAAATGTGTTAATTCATTTTTTTCCATATGAGAACGTAATAGTTTCAATTTTATTTCAAAAGATTTAATATGAAACCACAAACAAGGCACATGACTTTTTCTTTATTTTCAACAACAAAGTATTGATTGATCCATTTATTTTGAAATACACGACATTCAGAATCTATTTTTCTTTTTTTAGTGACATTCATTATAATTTGTTTAAAATTTAAACTAACTGCCAAATAAATGATCACTATAAAAATAAAATATAAATTATACTGTTATAATAACTACACACGATGCAAACAACACATACTCGTACGAAAAATGCAATATTTCTTAACAGAAAAGTAAATTTAAATTGCTATTATATTGTAAATATTTAATTATCATTTTCTAGTTTAAACAGAAGTATTCAATTAATTGTACTGAAAATTATATCTTATTACTTTATTAGATTCACATTATACAATCACATGAACAACTCAAAAATAATATACATGTACGATGTACCAATAAATATAGGTATTACCTATTACTAACCCTTAATATAAAAATATTTATAAGAAAACTAAAAAAAAAAATTTCTCATAGCATGTATATATTAAGATAATACTCACTGCACATCGATATTTAGAAGATTGTTTCTTATAATACATTCTGTCAAAAAATGTTAAATATACAAATTTGGACCCCTTATTATCTTCTGGTATGGCATGCCATGCAGCCACACAATCCAAGTTCATATGTTCTGTACCTATTTAAATAGTTAGATAAATACAAAATGTTATTAATTTACTATAAACATATATATGAATATATCTAAAATTTAATTATTTAACACGTTAACGGGCATCACTGCTATAGCACTTGACTGTAATTATAGTATCATTGGAATGATAACTAACTGAATATTATAGTTACAAAAAATGTGTAAGAGCTTTTTTGTTATAATTATCATTTTAAATTCACATAATACATAAAAAGAAGAGGTGTTACTCCTGCCGTATGGGAAACAGGTGTGCGAATCATAGCGTTTAATTTTAATAAGAATTTGAAAGCAATAATAAACCATTGCATTCGAAAAAACGATTCTGTGCGAAGTTCAGTCAGATTATAATGTAGGTATTTTTTTTAAATATTTACATTTTTTATTAAATATTTAAAACGCAAAATTTTATCACACATATAGTACATAAATGAACACCCTATATAATTTTCAAGTCTCTAAGTTCTATACTATAGTCGAGGAAACGAAAAGTGGCCGATGACCGTCACGGCTCTAGCGGCAATTTCCAATCAGGGGTTCGTCATACTTCCAAAACTAATTGCCACATTTTTTTAAATTAATTTATAAACATGGTATATTATATTCATTTATTATTATACGAAAAATTATTAGTATAAAGCATTATTTCAATACATATACTAGCTGAATTATCCGTCATTGACGGGTTACAATAAAATAATTTAGTAATAGTTGAATAATTTTATACTTTATATTATTTATTAACCTAACGAGTCACGACGACGCAATGCGCGACGGTAGACGATGTGAGCCGATTATCCGACGGTGGGAGATGCGCGAACTATGACGAGTTTTGGTCGCCACCGCCTTGCGCTCTCTCGGCGCAACTAGTAAAAATAAATGCTCATAAAATCCCTTGTCAGCTAAATGACTATATCTGACAGACTTCGCTCAAAATAATTTTTCAAAATGCAATGGTTAATCATTCAATTTAAATTTATTTAATTTAATTTCAATTAAAATTAAATGCTATGATTCGCACACCTGTATCCCATGCGGCAGGAGTATCAGCTCTTATTTTTGATACTTTAAACAGCTATAAAAAATAACCTTAAATGTAATAAATCACAATTAATTGGAACTGAGATAAGTAAAATGTATTTCAGCTTAAAATAAATTTTCAAAATGTTTAAAAAATATTTGTCTATTTTATTTAACATGAATTTACTAAGAGTTTTCATTGCATTTTGTTAATAAAATATTTAAGAATATATATAAATATTTATTTATGAATAAATGGGCTTTGACTTCAATTTGAAAAAGTAAATACCAATCAACTGAAATATAAAAGACCAAATAATTATAAAATTAAGAATAGGATTCAAACATTCAGTCAATATATTGAGTAATTTATATACATTTATGATATTTTAAATATGCAATCTATACTTACCTACAGATTTGCATACACCACCATTACAAAGATTATTTTCTAGCCAAATATCAATCCTATTATTTCTTTGCTTGAAGACATAACCGCTAATTTGTGGAAACTCTGTACCCAATACTTTAACAACAAATTCGGTACCGATATTCCCAGATGGTGGACACAAGTTGATCAATGGTTCTACTACACATACACAAACAAAATGATTTAATCATACATGTTTAATTTAAAACCATAAAACTCATTAAAACAGTTATGTGGTAAATCAGACCATTATCTTTTGGTTTTCGGCAAATTTTTATAAAGTATATTTATAATGAATAATCTATTAGTAAATTATGTTGATTTCATGAAAAAATTTACATTTAGTCATGGTTGGATATTATAATGAAAATTAAATGACATAGTTTATTAAAATATGAATTCATAAATCTAAAAATTAATTATTTAAATTTTAAAAGTTCAGAAATAAAGATACCTACAAAAAAAAAAAAAAAAAAAAAAAAAAAATAATAATAATAATAACTTATAAATTGGCTAGCTCTAAATTTTAAATCTAAATACCTACTCAAAAAGAAATAAAATAATATAACATACAAGAATAATAATACAATAATTAAAATTTTCTAAATTTGTATTTTTACTTAATCACTATTTTGTTACCAACATTTTATGTTTAATTTCTACAAGAAAGACAATAATAGTGTTAATATTCGATATTGGTAAGTTTTATCTATCTAGGAAACATTTTCAAATTTTCTCAAAATCAATTTTTATAACTTTTAAACTTATCATAACATAAATAATAAAATGTATTGTTGAATCAAAATGTGTATATAAAATTAAAAATAATTTAAAAAATAAAATTGATCTGGTATGTATAGTATACATCCATCATATTTAATCATCGTAACTACGTATCTGCCATTTTATTGAAAATGAAATTTATACATCATTATACAATATTTTCAGAATATTCTATGAATAAATTCTAGTGATTACTCTCTTATCTAATTTAGTTGTGTTACAACTTACAACAAGCAACTCCGTTAAAATACAGTTTTATTTATAATCCCCTAAATATTATTAAAAAGATTGTCATAGTTATACAATGTTACATATATTGTAATTTATCTAATAAGGAATATCTAGAACAATAATTAATATATTATAGTAGTCTCTTAACCTTAATGCAGTTTTGTTTCCTACGTCAGTTACATGTTATTTTAGTTTATTTATTTACAATATTAAAAGAAATGAAAGACATTTTAAAGAAACTAGAATAGTATTTTAAAATAAGATATTATAATTTATTATGCACTTTAGAACAAGTGATTTTTAATTTATTGATTCATTTTCATTTGAAGTTAAAAATAAACAATGTGAAATACAATATTATATACATATTATTATGAAAATGATATTATTATAATTAAATTTGATGATAATAGTAAATATACCTATTATATTTATTTGTATTATAATCTATCATTAACATATTGTTATTATAAGAATGCGTTATAACGAAGAAAAGATTTGTAAATTAATCATATTTAGAGAGAGAATTGTACTAAATTTACAATATTACAAAAATTCATAATATGCTTTCACATCAATCGAATATATTGTAATTGGTATGAAAAGAAAGTGCGTGAAAACATAAAATGGCGATCAAACGGACGAATGCTTATGTTGAAATACTAATACTCGTTTGTGCTAAAATTTATACGAAGATAATATAAAATATGGATTTATATAAACGCACTTTTATTTTGAACATCATCTCCGATGGTGGCTTTGGTGACGGCTGCGGCGAAGATTATATACGACCAACACAGGATTGACATCATTTCAAAGAATTAAAAACTATTCTTTACGTTAATATGTGAAGACGACGAAAGAAATTTACGTTATAAACAACGCACAGATGTGTATTTAATATAATGTATTTGTTTGAAGATGGAACATGGATACAACATACAACAATGGTTAGGTTAGGTTATATACCGCGAAGTAGTTGACAATTTGACACTATAGTTGATGAGAGAGACAGAGAGATAAACTTCGAAAATGTTTTTCATGGATACAAAAATAAAGAAAAATGACTAATTCCATGATTTTGGGTTTAGGCTTGGTCACAGAATAGAACAATCAGAATGGACAGTGGACACTGATAAGAAATAACACGGTAGGTATAGGACGGCGGCAGAAATCAGTTATTTTAGGCAGTTTTTATCAAATTTATATGGTGAAATTAAATAATATTTGTTATTTGTTTAATTTGATTACAAAATTACAATATAAATTTGATAAACACTACCTAAAATAAAATGGCGACTGATTCTCTCTTATCGTCTCGCCGCCCGAAAGTGTCCGACCCCTGGCTTGGTGAGCATAATAAGATATATCTTAGTTCATGGCATAAACCACGGTCTTAGATAGAGACGTCTGGCAACTTGACATCACAGATATATAGAATAAACTAGATTGCTAACTGGCATATGCTTCTAATGTATTTGGTTGAAGCACAGATTTATATTATATATTATATATATCTGTGGGTTGAAGTCAAGGTTCATAGAATATACAGATTGCCTCACTTAGGTATATATATTGAAATCCCCCAGCAGCGCCTTAATGCTCCGTGACGTTATCCGCCGTATAAATCGACGGCGGCGGCACACTATACTGCCGTATACGATATATGCGTTAAGCCGTTAAATGTTAATAGTTATTGAACTAATGAAATTTAATCCACGGTAATTTGTATTAAAATTGTTAATTACTATTAACATACTCATACTGTTATATATTATTATACTGAACACTAAAAATTGAATAATGTGATTATTTATTTCATTCAACTACCCCTCTTTTCTTGATCTCATATTTATTCCTCTTTCTATTTTCTCATCATTTTTAAATTAAATAATAATTATTCCTGTTTTGTACTAGATGTCTTTTACCTGACATATGATATAAAGTATAATATTTTATGTAACTTGTTACTGGAATCGGAATGGAACATACTATGATTAAAATTGCAATAATTAAATTATTTATAATGTATATTGTCCAATGTATTACAAAATATTTTTTATGAATAATAATTAATAAATTAATATACCAATTGGCAATAATACTAATAATACAATTTATAATATATATAACAACATAATATAAAAATAAATAGGTAATAATAAAACAAATTATGCAATTACAAATTTAAACTTGTTCATTTTTGGAATACAATTTGTATTCCAATACAATTATATTATATTACCAATATAATATATCAATATAATTTTATCGGTATGAATAATACCAATTGGCAATAAAACTAAGTAAGTAATTTACAATATATATAACAATATATATAACAATATAAATACAATATAAATAGGTATAAGTAACAATATATACAATTTTATAATATAAACAAATCTAAACTCGTTCAATATTTAAGCTGTATTGCTTAAGTCACTATTTTTCTTAACTTATTGAGTTTTTGAAATTGAATTTTGTACTTCCTTTTTTGTTTTAGTAGCTGATTGTTGTAATTAAAATACGTATAATTATTTTACGTATTTCATACGTATAATTATTCTTTGTTTAATATAAGTTCGAATTACATATTTAAACTTTCTTCAATTGATATACTTGAATATATTTTATTTAATAGCTTGGTTACCACATTTGTTCCTTTATGAATTAGATGTTTTGTAAATTTATTAAATAACCGTTCAGTTGGCCTGGATCTGCACATGACGCACATGTTTATAAAAACAGACCAGTTGGCGATCAACTTCTTATCAACTCATTAAATCTTTTCTCTAAAGATATGCATATCATTGGTGATTGTGCATATCCATTATTGCATTGTCTAATGACTCCATATAGGGACAATGGACATTTAACATGTCAACAAAGACACTTCAATTATAAATTAAGCTCCAGTCGGATAGTAATTGAACAAAGTTTTTGAAAATTATTTGGTAGATTTCGTCGACTTAGGTAATATATTTAAATTATTAATTAAATTGCAATACAAAAATAAAATATGATTGTAGGTTTCTTGATGTGTATGACAAGACAAAATGTTCAAAATTTATTACAACATGTGTGTGTTTTCATAATATTTGTATGGATAGTTCAGATGATTGGATTAATCATGAAACCTATCAGTCTACTTTAATATCAAATAACCAACTTGATTCATAAGAAATAAATAGAAATACCGGAAAAAATAAAAAAGATACAATATGTCAATATTTAGACAATTTACTATAGTACTGTAAATATTATAAATTTATGTTAAAAAAAATGTATATAAAATTGAAAACAAAAGAAAAAATAAACATAATTTTTCTTTATAAATCTATGAAAATTATTTTCACAAAACTCTCATAACGTAACAAAATAAAAAATTATCACTTAATGTACCATGTATACACTCTTATATTTATAATTAATAACTTATTTATATTTGGTAAGTGAAGCTAAATAATATTTCATCAAATTCACTTTAGTTTCCTCTATTTCATTGTTTTTTTTTAATATTTCTACCGTGCATTTCTCAGCTTCTTCAATTTTTTCCATTCTACAAAATATAAACAATGAAGTATTAAAAATACTAGAACCAAAATAAAATACAATTATTTTTATTTGCAAAATTTGTATTAACCTTAATTCAAATATTTGTTCCCGTTGTTTTTCTCGGTCTTTTTTTTCCTTGAAAAACTCAAACATTTCTTGCCGTTGTTGAATTATTTAACCAAGTAAACTTGATACACTATTGTTCTTTGATGTATTCTTATTTTCCGATTATATTCATTGCTTTGATTTTCGCAGGGAAATTTACTTAAATCAGTAACTGAAAAATATTAAAATATAGTTAATAATGGGCATAAACTAACAATATTTAAATATTTACTATGCTCGTCAGTAGTTTCAGGGATAAAAGTATTTTGAGTTGTATCAAATAAATTGATTACTACTTCTTTACCTAAAATAATAAAATAATTAAGCTAATTATGTAAATAATATATTTAAAACTTATACTTGTAGAAGGTTTGTCAATCAAAGGGGTGTTGTGGCTATGGCTAGTAATTGTTGCAGATGACCTTTCTTTAGATTGATGTTTTGTTGGAGTTGGTAATTTAGATCTTAGTATAGTATTGATTGGTAGGTTAATTGAAGCTTTTTTTATTAAGAATGGAATCAATCAAACTATAATAAGGCCATGTAATTTTTCCTTCGCCAGACTGTAAAGATTTCCTTTTTATTTTCCTTGTATCTAGTTATTAATGTCCTCCATTTAGCATCACATTGTTTACCAGTTTCTATATAATTATGTTCTGCCATTTTGTCAGCTAATATACACCATATCTTTGCTTTTTTTCCTGTATTTAATAGAAAATATAGTTGAAAACACAAAAAATTAATCAATTTATAATTCAAATATTATTAAAAAAAAATTTTCTTTGTATATTGTTTATTATATAGAGAGTTGACCAAGTTCCAGAGAAGTCAATCTTAATACTGAACAAAGGAAATTAAAATACAATACACCCATGTATTAAGTATAATATATTAATATATTTACCTTGATGTAGGTTTTCAAATTTTTCTTCCATATCTTTATAAAGTGTAATTAACATTTTTGTTTTTTGTTCATTCCACTTTGCAATGGAAACTTCGATATTTTCATTTTCTATGTTTTGTAAATATTAAAATAATATATCATAAATAGTATACATTTCTATTAATATTTGAATAAAATGAGCTTTGAGTGGAAGAATATACAATATTCTTGACTAATTTTAGTAGCTTAGTAACTATATAAAGAAACAACTAACCTGCTTCTGTTAGATGTTTTTTTTTTTTATAGTTTTGGTATCTGATAAATACTCATAATTATCAATACTGAAAACAGAATTCAAATTTAAAATATTAAATTTAACACTTTTAATGATTTGTCAAAACATTACATAAATTAAAGATAATTATTTTTTTTAAATAATATATCACAGACTATATGATATTTATTTAGTCTGTGGTTGTTAAATGTTATGAGTGAAAGAAAGTAAATATTATAATAATTAATAATAAGCAATTTTTTTTAGTTACTAGGTTTCTGAGTGACTCCTTTTTTATCCTCATTACACACATGGGTTCCAAAACACACTACTGAGCAATCACTGCATACCTATGAAAATGTTTACAAATTATATTTTATACATTTATAACTTAGTGCTTCCATTACAAAAATATATTAATGCATATACAAAATACATGTGGCACTATTGCACTACCGATACAATAGGGCAGGGGTCGGCAACCTTTTCGGTGTCAAGGGCTAAAAAATAAAAATACATATTTTCACGGGCCACAATTTAAATACATTTTATTTTGTTTAAACAAAAGTTTATAATTATAAAAAATTTAGTTTATTTAAGTTCACCACTATTTAGTCTTTTGTATATTAATTTAATGTGATAAAAATATATATATATTGACAAAGTTTTAATAATACCACATTATGTAATAATAATAATTATAATAATAATAAAGTATAAATTGAAAGTTAATGAGATTTTTGTATTTGAATAGCATCAACCAGTTCATTGATTTTAGGTTTGCATTTAGATGTAGAAATTCTCAATCTTGCATTCAAGTCACTATCAGTTGATCTCGAAGCATATTTGTTTTTTTGATATTTAATTAAAGAAAAAGTTTGTTCGCAAATATATGTACTTCCAAACACATTTTTAGCAAAATATTATATTTTGCTAAATTTTGTTTCACAGAGACGTGAATAAAACTGAACTAATTAAAATTGAAATAATAATTGAACAATAATTAATAAGTAATTGAATTTAAATTGGACTATTGTGACTATCATGAAAAGCAGTTTTAAGTCTTTCGTCACTTTCGTCACTTTGTAACTCAATAATTTCCATTTGTAAACAGCCATCAACGTCATCAACATCAACTACAAACGGGGTTTGAAAAAACTTAATTTTGAAGTCTATTGAATAAAAGTCAGAAAATCTAGTTGAAAATTACAATATTTGTATAAATACTATCTACTTTTGTTCGATAATTGGAAAACAAGATAACCTTAGGAATGCCAGTTTTATCTACAAATATAATGCTGTATTATATATTTTTATACTAAATATAAATTTTCATTGCGGGCCGCGGGTTGCCGACCCCTGCAATAGGGCCATCATAACTGGCAAAAAACTGTAAAAAAAAAAACCAACACTGTGCAAAAATACTTGGTAAAAATTTTGACTTGACTTAAAAATAGAACTTACATATACGTCAATCGTGTCATCCTCCATTTTAATTAAATTAAAACAATTTTATTTTGTAAAGTGCCAAGGTTGTGCACGAGTTTGTGTTATTTTTAATTTTTACTATCCATATTATTGAAACATATCTATTTAGTTTCCCCCCTAATTCTATATGATAAGTACGTACCTCCATAGAGAAACAAGTCCGTATCACCGTAACGTACCGAAGTCTAATCCCGATACGAATAGATACGTATCGCAAACGTACCACTGTAACGTACCGTAAATTTCTTGAACGCTAGAGTTCGTTTACGGTACGTATCGATACGTACTCGTATTATTTTACTTCTTGAAAATCTTGAATATAACAATCGTGTAATCGGTCTCACGATCGTGTATTGAATTGTTCGACTTATCAATGATAAATGCAACGTCATGCTGTGCGTATATTGTTGGATATATATACCAGGGATGTTTAACATTTAACAACTATAATATGGGTAACACTGACGCTTGTTATCGTGAATCCGTTGTGTCGTTTGCTCGTTTGAACTCGTGCTAAATGCCGATTCTGATCATTGACATAGTCAATGTATGACAAAATTAATAATAATTTATTTTGTCACGAGTCAATGTTAACACTGTAACTACGAAGTACTAAATGCCATAGCTGTTCCTTCGACTTCCGAGAACTCCACCGTCCGTCAGTCCGCCATATTTGTAACGCGTATTACTTATAAGTTATTGTGTTCAACCGTACGATTATCGGACATTACGTTTAATTGTTCAATACATAACGTTGTGTTTTATTATTTTGTTTTTTCGTCATTTCAACAGATATTAATGTGTTATATTCAATTTCAATAATTCCGCGCTTGTTAATTATCACTAAAACCGTTTTGGGTTGTTTTGTATCATTAATCCATTATTTCAACACCATACGTGAATGCGTTCGGGATTACTGGTAAGATTTTGATTCTTTCAATAATTATAATAATAAAATTAATACTTGATTTTTACTTTTTGATCGTTATAAATATTTCATATTTGTATGGAAATAATTTATATAGGTATACGATATCGGATATACAAATATATAAATACAATGTATAGGTTAGGTATAGGTATTATAAATTATAATATGATATAAATAAATAATAATATTTTAATGAATTGTATATCTACATTTTCTTTTAAACGCGTAACTCCTGGTATATTAATATTTTTATTTTATATGTGTAAAATATATATAAACAATTCCTTTTTATTTTATACTTATTATAATCTAGAATATTATACAGATTTATTTAAATCTAGGTCATGAATTAATACTGTTTATTGCATACATGTAGGTATTTAAACAACCAAGTTACTCAGTGAGCACTTTTATTACGTGTAGGCAATAAAAAGTATATTAATTTGTGTTATAGTTTTAAATTAATCATTATAAAATAATCAAAAGTGTTCAACTTAAATTTATAACTTATTACTTAGATTTTAGATTCTGAGCGAAGCAAAGAACGTAATGGTTTTACAATGATGCGTGATTTTTTTTTTTTTATTCTGTAAACATTTTTACTACCCGAAATTAAGGTAATATTAAGGTCTGAAAATTTGACTGAAGTATATATACATATAGTACATATTACTTAACACCATATCAAAATATTAGAAAAATCTCTATTCTCAATTTTTTTTTTATAGCCGTTTTAACTTGAAATTTCAGTAAAATCAATATTTCAATTATTTATATGGGATTTTTCTTATAATATTACAATATTTTACAATAATGTGAAATAAAATTGACAAATATTTTTTAAAAATTTTGAAAATTTAATTATATAAAAATTATATAGAGTGTTAATCTATGTACTATATGTGTGATAAAATTTTGCGTTTTAAATATTTATTATAAAATGTCAATATTTTAAAAAATACCTACATTATAATCTGACTGAACTTCGCTCAGAATCGTTTTTTCGAATGCAATTGTTTATAATTTTTTTTTTTTTTAATTGTAAATGATAATTTATAATCGTCACCTTCAACATTAATGGGGTTAAATGTCGTTTTTGTTCCCAAACACATTAAGTGTTTTCCCCTCTTATTTCGCAGCCTGTGTCTACAAGATTTATATATTTTCATAATTAATATTATTCCTTAATAATTATTAACAATAATTTATTATAGTTACCTACATATTTAAATGATAATTATATATGTGAATGAAACCTTTTATTTTATATGATATTTTATTAATATTGATAGGTACTAAATGGATGGTTTAACCAGTTTGTAATGTCAGAAAATAAGCAAAAAAAATTTTTTTTTAGATCATTTTTCATTGTTTTTTAGATTCAAAGCGAAGCGATGAATGTTTTGATTTTACAATGATGTGTGAAGGTCTGAAAATTTTACTGAAATATATTTATTACTTATTACATAACACCATATTAAAATAGAAAAATCCCTAGTTTCAATTTCTTTTTATAGTTGTTTAAAGTTGATATTTTTAGTTTAAACGAAATTCTTAGAATCCATACGAATATTCTTCTTATTATTTCTCAATACTTTTACAATAAAAATAATAGAAAAACCAAAAAATTTGAAAAATTTTTGAAAATTTTATTGAAGAATACTGACATATATCTTTATATATTTTGATATATATCTTAACAAATTTCCAAAATATTAAGGAAATCTTGCGACTCAATTTTTTTTTATAGTTTAAAGTTAAAATTTCAGTAAAATCAATATTTAAAGTATTTTTTTGGTTTCTTACTATTATATTTCAATATTTTACAATAATTGACAAATTTTTTATAATATTGGTATTTAGGTGACCAGGGATTTTATGAGCAATGTTATTGAACTTAGAGGCTTGAAAATTTTATAGGTTGTTCATTTATGCACTATATGTGTACCTATATAGTCTATCCCTATATATGTGATAAAATTTTGAGTTTTAAATATTTAATAAAAAATGTCAAAATTGTAATCAATACTTACATTATCTGATTGTAATTCACTTAGAATCATTTTTCAAATGCAATGGTTTATCATTGCATTCAAATTTTAATTAAAATTAAACTATGATTTACACATCTTTATATTCCTGCGACAGGAGTATCAGCTCTTTGTTATATTTCATATTCCAGTTGTTTTACCGTGATATCTTCTTTTTGATAATTCAGAATGTAGTTGCTGCATATGAGCTCGTTGAGATATTGTTCTATCTCCTGTAATTGAAACTTGATGCTAATGTTCTAGTCAAACACAATTTATTCTTAGATTTTAGAACTTTAAAAACATTATGGAGAGTCATATAGGACGATTTTTAGAATAAAAGTTATTCAAGCGTTTACTACGATTTTATGTTAAAAGTAAGTAGGTACTCTTTTTTTCAAATTAATTAAAATTGTCTAAAAAATTTAATAGTTATATTAATTTCTGTAAATTATTATAGTTTAGTTATGCTTTTTTGAAATTCATTATAGGTACCTAATAGACATCTACCTACATATTTTATTATAAATTTATATTCCATGTTATTTCACTTTGGTGACAATATCAAACATATTATAATTTATTTACAGGTTATCAATTAAATTGATAAATTATAGCATGATATTTGAGCAATTTTATTAATTGAATAATTACTGATTTGATAGAACACCATATTTGCTAACCATTTGCTGATAGGTACATTGTTTAATGTTTAATTGATGAAAAGTTAATTTTTTCATTTCATCATTTATGGGTTTATTAATTTTAATATTTTTAAAGAAATTAAGTTCATTAATTGCTTGACTGTAAATTTTAATTAATATAAAAACAACAATTTAGGTATTTTTTTTTTTAATTTTAATTTAAATATGTAGTTATGTACCAAATAAAAAGTTTTTTTTATAAAATATTATGGTAGAGTGGGGTAATTGTAAATCTTATTTGTCACTTTGACTAAAATATCATTTTTTTTTGTCTTAATTTTTGATAATTACTTTTGATTTTTTGTTTAGATATTTAGTGAAACATGTCCTAGTCATGTTTATGTATATTTATAGTATTATAATGATAAGGAATTGAGATTTTTAATATTTACTTTTACCCTATGTTTTTACATTTACTCCTTAATTTCGGGGCAAATGTAAATGAATAGAATTATATAATTATACCCATTTATTACAATGCATTAATATTTGGGGCAATTGTAATTCAAGTTATTTAAAATATTTATTTTATTTTCTCAAGCAGAAATAATGAGTTATTTTGAATAGACTATATAGTGACATATTCGCCTAACGAATAATGAGTTTAACAGTTTAAATTAAACGAATCAAATATAAATCAATTGGTGCTAGTTTATTAAACTTTTGTCTGTCATTTCTGTTTTTTTTTTTTTATCATCAAATCGAATAGACTGAACAAGGAATCTGAATCTCTCTAATGACATTGTCATCCAAAATATGTCTAACCCAGTATCAACACTTTCCCAAAATTCATCCACATTTGTTCTTCCTGCTTTATAAATGCCAGCCAAATAAAATAAACCAATTAAAGATTTAATTTCATCTATGTTGGTAGGTTATAAATGATGGACTAGATTGAAATTTTGATGCGAAAAATTGAATAAACTAATTTGTATTTGTAACGATTTCACTCGAGAAAGTATCAGAAAGAAACAATTGCCAAATTTCTAACACAGATTTAATATTCTTTGCAACACCTCCAACTCCTGAAACATGTTAAATAATATTATGTGATTGAGTCCGACAATTTTTTTGAGGTATTTCTTTTTTTCACTTAGTTATATTATTTCTACCAATATAAAAATTACTACGTTCTTCTCCATTTTCTTCTTCATTAGCACTGTTTTCACTTTCACTGAAATGTTCACTAAAAATTTCAAAATTTGGATCAGCTTCTTCATCATCTTCAACATCACATTCAAATTTGTATTCAGCATCGAGTAATGCGATAAGATACTGTTCAATTTTATTCATATTTCTATATAAATAAATATAATCGTCTTATTTAAATAGAATAGTTATAAATACATAATAGGTACTTTGTGTTCTGTATCAAATATCAATCAAGTATAATTGCTCGTATTATGTAATTTATTTATATACATCTGTTTCCAAAAGTAAAATGATGTCCATACTACGATATGGTCTCTTAGACCGAAATACAATAACACTAATACTACTATGAGGCTAATGGACTGAATATTTTATAAAATATCAAATTATGAACAAAAAACAACACATAATTACTGACAAATGATATAATTCTTATATATATTCTCCAATATGAAGGTTGAAGGTATTTTGGATAATAACAATTTACATTGTAAGAAAATAAGAAAATTAAGAATTGTATTTACAACTTGGTCTATTAGACCCAGAGTAGTAACACATTTTTAATATTAGTCAATGAACTTTATATAATATATTATCAAAATAACTAAATTTATATTTGATTATTGTTATAATATCAATAACATTGAACCTAACTAGTAAAATATTTTTAAATTTATTAGTTTTCATTTTTTAGGTTTAATAAACAATACTAATATACAAGATGAAAAAGAATAAATCGCATAATAAACTAAAGGTATACCTTATTTTTTTTAAAATTGTATTTGGAAATAATAATAAGTTTTAAAAATAATTTTAATTTAAGAAAACGGAAAAACAAAAACAAAATATGGCCAGTAATAATGATCCTACTTCTGAAGATCTTACACCTCCGATCAATTATCAATCAGTAACAACAAATAAACCAAAAAAGACACCATCCAAACCAAAGAAGGAAAGTTCTAATGTTCATAATCATGCTCAAGAAAAAAAAGAATTTGTGGAAATATATAATAATATTTCCAAAATGAATCAACAAGAAAAAGATAAAGTATGTATTTATTGTTTTATAATTTATAAATAAAATAGTAATTGTAGTGGAGAAATTTTTTACCCTGAACTGTATTCTACTAACCAAATATGGTAACGGAAAAGCTTTTACACGCTCCTGTATCCTACTGGAAGCTATGGTAGCAAAAAAGCTATTTCACCCCCCCCCCCCTAGTTTATAAATAAAATAGTAATTGTAATTGCTATTAGTTTCAATAATAATTATATTATCACTATGGTTACTAATATAATCATGATGAGTTAAATTAGTCGAAGGAAAAATGGAGGGGGGAATGTCATTTATTGTCGTTTTTTCTGTCGCATCAGGTCAATTTTGAAAAATTCGAAAAATGACTTAAATAAAGTAAAAATTACATTCAATTTGCAATCAAAAACATATTATTCGTGAAAATCGGTATCAGAGCATTATTTCGGGTAGTAAAAGTGTCTTTAAACATAAAAAAAAAAAAAAACAAAAAGCAAGGGAAGGGATACTCCTGTCGCAGGGATATAGGTGTGCAAATTATTCAAGTATTATTCAGTTTATTAATAGTCATGCCATTCATTACATTTTATATAATTCTTTCCAATTGAACTCCACTACTTTTCTCATTGATCTTTTTTTTATTATTTTAACATTTTTTAAGAGAGTCTTATCTCCTCAAACAAAGTAATTGTCATTATATTCACTACATATTTATATCCACATGTATTCCTTTAACTATAATGTCGCGTCAGATTTTTGCATACAATTGTGATTTTGTATTTTTCGCATAAGTTTAATAAAGGGGGGTAGCTTCTCTTCAGCCAAATAATTATGTAATCTTGCATGTTTAACAGTACACAGTTTCTACAAAAAATAAAATACGGTTTGTTTATAATGTTCAACATCTTAAAGCGAAACAACAAATAATTTGGAGAAAAAACTTATTAGTTAATAAAGGTTATAAATTATAAACTGTATCTTTCAAATCCATATTGAATAAATTTAATAAATTATACTGTAGTTGTAAATTCGTACTTTGAGTTCAATTAATAATATGTTATTATGTATACAACAATTTCAAATAGTAATGATAATGGACAATTAATAGAAAATTATCTGAATGAAGTTGATAATAGATTTAATAAATGTAATTAAGCCATCCCTTTGTAAGTTTTATTAATATTTGTTGGTGCAACTAATTTAAATTCGACTTCCATTAATTTGATACATAGTATTAAGAATAACAAAAGTCGTATTTGTAAGGGAAGACATAAGAATCACATTGGTAAAAATATCCTAATTCTCTATACCAAATTCTTATAAAATTTTCAGGTATTATAATTGTCAAAAGATAATGTAATTTATATTATACCTATAATTATGAAAAGCTTATGATTTAAATTGATAATTAAATATTGAATTATAGTAGCAAAGAGATATATTCTTTTTACAGTAGGTACAGTGACAGGCAATATTTTTTTATTTTTTTTTGATATGATGGTTTACAAATATATGTTATATATTATATATTTTATACTAGGTATAAAATTTATTTGTTTTTATTTAACATTATAGCTTATAAACAAATTCATGGCTGATACTTATTCAATTGGGCAATTGTGCCGATCATTAAAATTTTCAATAGACAAAACATCTGATCATCACAATGTTTACGAAGTGTTTGAAAGATCACTAATCGAATATAGTATATCACAATATGTACAAAAAACATATCAAAATGTGACAGATTTGATGACAAATGCATTGTTACCAAAGTGTGATGAATTTCTAAAAGAATTGCCTCCTGGCGGTTGTATGAATTTTGGATTTTTAATTAAAGATGTGTTAAACTGTAAGTGCTTCTTAATTTGTATATAAATAATTTTATTTACATTTTTGTTAATAATTTGATTTGAATTTTTAGTAATAAAAAGTAAAGGTATAACAACTCCAGAAGGTATTCTATCAAAAGGAAACGATGATATTGTAGAAGCTATGGTCAAATTAAATTTGGGTAAGTATATAAGTTTAATAAAACTAAAGTAATATTAATAGAAATACTATATTAATATTATATTTAACCATATATAATGGAGGTATAAAAATAATTAATGTGATGTAACAAAAGGGGTTATAATTAGGTATGCTACCTTTAACTTTTTTTTTTTATTATTTTTTGTTAATCCAACAAATTAAAGATTTCTAAATTGGTGACAAAAAATATTCTATTGTCGTTATATTTTATATATATTTCATAATTGTTTTTTAAGAAAGTTTGGTGAGCTATATAAAATAATATTTTATTGTAGAGTGTAGACCATATTAAAATTAGGTAGATAACTATTTATAATTCCAAATTTCAATAATTTTAATCCTAAAGAAAGTAAATAAAATTTTTTACATAGTAGATAAATTTACTTAGATTACTATTTATTTATTCACATCTTTAGTTTTTATCCAACTTAGCTCAATAATTTTTTAATGTTATAATTTATAATTATAATTATTGTTTTCAAATAATAATAATACTATATCTCGTCCATATAAATATAATGTCAATATATGATTTCCTGTTTCCATCTATAGTAATAAATTAATTTAGTTAAACAATATTACACAGTTCCAATTCTGACATTGTTGCATTTCTGTCAATTTTAAATATTAAATGCCAATATTATATTACTTAAAAAGAACAATAATTTTAGATTCTGATTGAAGCGTAGAATGTATTGGTTTTACAATGATGTGTCTTTTTTGTTTTTTTTTCTTTGTTGATTTTTTTTTATGTCTGAAAACACTTTTACGACCTTCCGATTTTCACGAATGTTTCCGGTTGGAAAGTGGATGTAGTTGGTACTTTATTTAGGTCATTTTTCGAATTTCTCAATATTGACCATAAACGGTAGAAAAAATGACGAAAAAAACGGCATTTCACGAAAACTTGAATTTCAACGAATTCGATTTCAATATTTCACGATAACTCAGGCAATTTTTAAGATAGAGACTTGAAATTTATTTTTGGGTGTTCATATAGCTATATTATATTTATGGTAAAATTTTGGAACTGTTTGGTTAATTTTTCTACAAAATATAGGACTTTGAATATTTCGTAAAATTCTCGTTTTTAAATATATAATGTTTGATAAAATTGGTAATTTTTGGTATTTAGGTCTGAAAATTTTACTGAAGTATACTTAATATTACTAAACATCATATCAAAATATTGGAATATTCTCTAGTCTCAACTTTTTTTTTATAGCTGTTTTAAGTATCAAAAAGAAGAGCTGATACTTTCGCTGCATGGGATATAGGTGTGCAAATCATAGCGTTTAATTTTAATTAGAATTTAAATGCAATGATAAACAATTGCATGTAGAAAAACTATTTTGAGCGAAGTTCTGTCAGATATAGTCATTTAGGTGAAAAGGGATTCTATGAGCATTGATATAGAACTTAGAAACTTGAAAATTATATTGGATGTTCATTTATGTACTATTTGTGTGATAAAATTTTGAGTTTTTAATATTTAATAAAAAAATGTCAATATTTAAAAAATACCTACATTGTAATCTGACACTGAACTTCCCTCAGAATCCTTTTTTCGAATGCAATGGTTTATCATTGCATTTAAATTCTAATTAAAATTAAATGCTATGATTCGCACACTGTGTATCCCATACGGCAGAAGTATCAGCTCTGTTTAGAGATTGACCGTAATCATTTTATATATTTTAGTCACATAACTCAAGTTATTGTAATTTTATAATATGACTATATCTATTCTTCAAAAATATTCATTATATATTTAAATTTTAAAATTAGTATAAATACCATAATTATTTTAAAAATGTATAGGACAATTTTTATTTTGTAGTTCGTTAAAAAAACAGGAAGTAAATATTTTGACATAATACTAACATTATTTTTAGAAGCCCATCGTGTAGATTTAAAGAATCATTTGAACACGGCAATCCCTTTAAGTGTCATAGGTTAATGAGTGGTCTACATTCAGTATCTGATGGAAAATGAACGATAAAATGTCTGTTGCTTTGTCAAATTTCTAACATGATTAAATAGTACACAATATAATTAAATTCTACCATGCTCTTAGAGACAATTGAACAATTTTTCATCAGTATTTGATCAGCTAAATTTTCTAATAAATATATTTATTAAACTAATATAATAAATAAACTCAATTAGTTTATTTGTATTAAAAGTTCTGTTTATTACCTTTAATAAAAACACAAATATGTATTTTAGCTAAATAACTTTATTAGAATACATTTATATATATTTATAATATGGTCATTTTTACATAATAATAGAGTCCAACAATTTGGCATCTGTTTTTTTTGTGAATCTTTAATTGTTGGATGCATAAGAGTAATAAAATTTAGTATTTTTTGTAAAATTTTTTTGTCAAATTGTAATAAATTAGTTAAATGTTGATATATAAAAAAGACGATCTGATACTGCTGTCGCAGGGAAATAGGTGTGCATATCATAGTATTTAATTATAATTATAATTTAAATGCAATGTTAAACCATTGCATTCGAAAAAACGATTCTGAGCGAAGTTCAGTCAGATAATGTAGGTATTGATTAATATATTGCCGTTTTTTCGTCATTTTTTCATCGTTTTTTCTAACGCATAGGATCAATTTTGAGAAATTCGAAAAATGACCTAAATAAAGTACCAAGAACATCCACTTTCCTACCAGAAACATATGCTATTCATGAAAATCGGACCATTATTTCGAGTAGTACAACTGTCTTCAGTATAAAAACAAAAAAATAAAAATATCAATTTTAAACAGCTATAAAAAAAATTGAGATCATGGATTTTTCTAATATTTTAACATGATGACGCAATACAACTGATCATGACTTTCTCAATGTCCATCCTCCGCCGCCGACTACACCCTGCTCAAATATACCTATTTGTTTTGTACATATTATTGTTTAATGTAAAATTTTACTCGACGTCGATCGTTCTCATGTAAATTAACATAATAAAGATATATTATTGTTTACATATCTTTTTTTTCAATAAAAAATGCAAAATAAATTTGAACTTATTAAATAATATAAAAAAAAAATTATTTATATTTTTAAAATAATAGTTATAAACTTATAATAATTTATACAAAAATCAAAAAAATAATAAAAACATCAAACAAATATACATATTTTTAAAAGTGTTGAAATCAAAATAATAATATATACAAAAATCAAAATCAAGTTACGAATCTGAATCGAAATCAGAGTCAGAATCTGATGAAGTTTCTCCTATATGGTCATTACATGTGAACCAGTATATCAATTATTTTTTCTTTAACAAGATCTATTTCCCAAAACTTATTTTTTTTCTTCATTGTGTGTTGAATGAAATTCTTTCACAATTCAGGAGTGCACACCGTTCCTATTGCATAGGAGTTTTTGTATATCTTGCAATTTGAACGTAGTATTGTTCATTTTTATGTGATTTTTCACGACTGGCCATGCCAACTCAATAGGATTTAGTTTACAATGATAAGGTGGTAATATGACTATTATGCTCTTTCAAATATTCATCTATACTGCGTTTCAAGAGAGAAGGTACACGATTTTTCGTCCGCCGACGCGCATATCCCACCAATATCGCTCGTTCGTTTACGATCGTAAAACGTTCAGGCGGCGGTCGGCAACGACTCGTTTGCATACGTAGCTCTACCTACGTATATAATTTAAAATTTTAAACGGCGACTATTGTTTCCAACATTAACTGCGTAACACTCAAAGTTATCGGGGTGTATAATTGATTTGGCGAGCCGTCTGGCGGTAAGATGTGGGGGAAATCGGGCCTCCGCGCTGTTGACGGCATCAGTTGTATGCGCGAATCGTGTACCTTCTCTCTTGAAACGTAGTATATAATATATTATATTTGTTATATCTTGGTTTGATGTGTTTAACAATTTCCATAAGTCTTAATCATGGGTTTTTCAAAAACTTCACCTTTTCCTCCAATGACATCTCAATATTGGCTTTTTTTCAATTTATTGTTGGACATTACTTGACTTTATGCTATGATAGGTAGCGTTATCCATAACTATTACACAATTCTCCTTTAGTAACAGCAACACTTCTTTCATCCAGTCAAAAAAAGTATTGTTGTTCATTTCATCATAATCCTTTGTATTTTTTTTAGACTCAAATGACAATAGTCCACCGGGAACAAACACCTTTCCCGAACCTATATAATAAAGTATGATTAAATGTTTCCCCTTACTGATCGTGGTCGCAGAACTAGTTGTTAGGTCTTGCAAGAATGTGTCTCTGCTAGACTGTATTATTTTGTCCATCCATATTTTGTTCGGAACGTCACCTGCATTTACCCATGTCTCGTCCAGGTAGTAAATGGGTCTGACCTGCACGATACCAATTAATTTTTTCTAAACATTTATTCCGCCATATAACAATTTCATCCTTTTCTATCAACGCACTATTTCTAGCTCTCCTACTATACTCGTATACAAAATTTAAATTTTTTAACAAACGAAGCAAGGTTGCCCGAGAAAAATTAGGTAATTTGGAGTCTTTGTTTATTGAAATAAAACTTTGTTCGAGCGTTGGAATTTGACATTAAAACATGTTGTATCATGGATTTTTCGACGCACAGCATTATTTTTATCAAAATCATCTATTTTATCACATACATTTGGTCTGATTTTTTTTTTATTTGGAGATTTTAAAACGCCTTCATTTTTATACGTGGAAATTGTTTTACGAACTATTCCTGCCTATTCCAGTTATTTTGCAAACAGATTGTATAACTGCTTTATATTTTGTAAAAGGTTAATCCAAAAGTTACTTATTTATATACATTAAAATTAAATTATAGTTTCCTTCTGGTGAGAGCATTATAGAATATGTGTTGATCCTTATTTGTACAAAAATAGTTTTATGGCGTATTGATTTATGATTATCAAAGCTAAAAACATGTATGTTACATTGATGAAATGACAAACAATGTATTTATTTATAATTATAATATATATTTTCAGATTTTATTTCCAATACTACCAATACTGCCCATACCTCTAATAGTACTAATACTACTAAAGAATCAAATGATAGTGCTGCTGGTATATCATTTGGTAGTTTCGATCCTGATATGGTAAAATTTGATATGCAAAAACGATTATGTGATGCTGTTTCTTGTGGTGATAGAGATTTCGTTCTACATTGGCTTAATCTAGGTGCGCTTTCAGAACATAGGAATGAATATGGGTTTACCCCATTGATATTAGCTATTTTATGGAATTATAACGAAATTGTAAAAGTTCTACTACGCAGTTCAGCTGATACGGAAACAATTGTTGAAGAAACTAAAGACAGTCCTTTGTCTCTTGCGTGTCTTCTTAATCGCTATGAAGTAAGAAAGTATACTTTTATTTAAACAATTATATATTGTAACTTTTATTTAGGCTTGTGAATTATTACTTGGAAGAAAAGCAAATACCGAACATAGAAATATTTTAGGTTATACACCTTTGTGTTTAGCTGCAGCTTGTGGATATAATAATATTATTAAATTGTTATTGAAAAATAAAGCTGAAATAAATCCCCAAAAGTACTCCACAGAATTATCTCCATTAATGCTGGCTACTTTAAATGGCCATAAGAGTAAGTAAATTTAAATTAATATAAATTATAGTTGAAATATATGAAATTTTGTATATATTTTAGACACTGTCACTTTATTGTTGGACTCTGGTTGTGATATACATGCAGAGAGTTCAAAAGGCAATAAGACTGCAATAAATATAGCTATTTCGAATGGAGAAGACGAAATAGCCGTATTGATACTTGAACGAATATTATTTATGGTAAATGAAGTAATTTATTTATATACAAAGTATTTAATTTCTTTTTAATTATAATTTTTACAGGATGGATTGACCCCATTAATGGTTGCTGCTAAATGTGGCTATGTTGACGCAGGTAAAATATTAATTAATAAAGGAGTTGATGTAAATGTTAAGTCACTTTCATCTTCTGGTGATACTGCTCTTACATTATCTGCAACTCACGGCAAAGTGAACTTTGTACAATTGTTATTAGATAAGTATGTACTTAGTTCTATATACACATTTATGATAAATGTATAATTAATTAATGGCGTTTCGTATTTTAGTGGAGCATGTGTTCAAACATGTAATAATGAAGGTTGTTCTCCATTGTGGCTTGCTGCCGATGGTGGTCATTTAAATGTAATTGAAGTACTATGTAAATATGGAGCCGATATTAATTTCAAAAATAATGAGCATGTTTCTTGTTTTGTGGCTGCCTTCCGTAAAGGTCGTGTTTCTGTGGCCAGATGGATGTTACGCAACAACTTTAAAGTACCTATTGATAAAGAATGGTTTAAATTTTATATAGAATTGCTTCAGAAATAATTATAAATTATATATTATACTATTATTTATGTGATGCTTAAACAAAAGATTTGTGCAGACCATTTTAGGTTAATAGTATAAGATTCATAAAAGTATAATTATACATTTCATATTTATGTTATTCAATATAACTTTTTTTAAATATTTTTAAAAAAATTCATTATTTTACATAATAACATTAAGGTAAATAAAATAAAGTACTTGACTACATGAAAATTATTTTTAAAACAGTTGTCTTATAATATTACCATATAGTAATATATTTGTTTATTTTATTCATTATATTTTTTTTAAATTAAAATTACAAATAACAGTTTTGTCAGAAAAGCAATTTAATGTATTGAATATTAATTATTAAAAGTTTATAATGAATATATAAAAATATGATTTACTAACCTGTCAATGATTCTTCGGTCTGAATTAATTCCTCTAAGTTTAAAACTATATATATTCACTTTTGATCATTCATTTATAATATAACATTATAATCCATTTTAACTATATAAAAAAAAAAAAAAGACGAGCTGGTACTCCGCTTCATGGGATACAACTGTACAAATCATAGTGTTTAATTTTAATTAGAATTTGAATGCAATGATAAACCATTGCATTCGAAAAACGATTCTGAGCAAAGTTTAGTCAGATAATGAAGGAATTGATTAAAATTTTGACATTTTTTATGAAATATTTAAAACGTAAAATTTTATTACACATATAGTACATAAATAAACACCCTATATAATATATAATAGGTTATAATATTGTTATTGTCAAATATTACAATTTGCAACTTTCAAAATAAAAAAATGTCACATACTGCAGAAGGAGGAATTTCCTCCTTTCCTCCTTCAGTCCATCCATAGATAGTGATGGATGCCAGCCAACGAGAACTTCGGTGAAAATGTAATTTTAACCAAAATTTTATTATATTTATTTTTAAATTATACATATTATAATATATAATATTATAATTTTTATTTGACGAATTTTTAAATTTTTGATTCACTTCCAAATAGTGAATATTGAAGTCTTAACGATACTTTTAGTATTTAATATTCAAATGAACAAAGTTACATCGAGAAAAAAAAATAATAGTAATAATACTGATAAAAACTCCCCAAATAGTCAATGCATTGTCACAGACCATCATTGCCAAGGCATCAAGTGTTATATATGTTACGCCCCATTTGTGAAATTGCTCAATTCATGAACTGGGTAGTTTTTTGCTCAATTCATGAAATAGACATCTACATGATCCATTTCATGAAATGGTCAAATTTTCATTTTTTTTTGCCCAGTTCATGAATTGGACAGATAAATTAAATTAAGAATATTATATTTTTGAATTTTTAATTTTTCAATATTTTGCTATATATTTAATGCTTCAATAACAGATTTTTCATAATCTTTTGTCCATCAAGTGTTACATGAATTAATAATTTCTTCAAAATTCATTTTTTAAAAAAAAATAATTAATATTTAATAAAAAAAAATGTAAACGAAAACTATACGAAAAGATAATATTATTAATTATTATGTTACATGTATTATAACTTTTAATACCACACTAATACTGTTCTGTTACAATAACTTAACAAATCTACTAGACACAACCAAATAATTAATTTCAATGGACTTTTGTAGATAAATAAACAGGTATATCCATTATAAATATAATGTAAGATATAGTTGTATAATAAATTACTACCTAGTGTTATAGTGTTACTTTTATTAATATTATATATAGATTCACATGATCGTGCTTATTTAGATAAAATATTGATTTTCCAATGTACTTGTATATCGTTTACTCGGTTCGCGATAACGATGTAATATACTCGTATACAGGGGGAAATTGTATAATTTGGTATCACTTTTATTGATATTAATATAATGTACTATGTACATATTAATATATTATATACAAATATGAAATAATATATATGTTGTATACAATAAAAATATTAACAATAATAATTGCACAGTTCATGAATTGGGCAAGATTTTATTTGTCCAATTCATGAACTGGGCAAAAAAAAAAATGAAAATTTGACCATTTCATGAAATGGATCATGTAGATGTCTATTTCATGAATTGAGCAAAAAACTACCCAGTTCATGAATTGAGCAATTTCACAAATGGGGCGTAACATATATAAATAGTCTGATGAAATTGGAAATAATTGTATTTCATTGGTAATTACTAATTAATTATTACTATAACATTAATATATATTATTTCATTTTAGTTTAATTTTAGTTTATATAATGAATTTCTGTTATATTTTAGAATAATGATAATAACATATTATACTGTAAGAATTTATCTTTCTGAAGTAAACACCATATATTATATTTAATTTTTTAAATGTACACCACTGTATGTCTGTATAAAATATAAAAAAACTATATAAAGAGTTATTATTATGTTATAATGATGAAAGCTGTATAACAATACTACATGCATAATTTATTTATAATAATTATGTATATTATTATTAATTATAGAAATACAATATCATATAAATAATACTAGTATGCACAAAAAAAAAAAAAAAAAAAAAAAAAAATTGTTATACTTACGTAAATAAAAAATAATTATAATATAATGCACTTATATTAGATTATAATTAATTAAATGCATAAAAATCTACAATATTGTTAGTTACAAAATCTAATACATCATAATAATAATCATAATATTAATATTAATTTTAAAGTTCATAATATAACATCATAAAAAAAATAAATATACTTTAAGTAGACATTAATTAAATGTATGCATTATTAATACAAATAGTTTTTAAAATTAAACAAACTAACAATTTATTATTAATTATATATTTAACATACTTCTTTTACAAAACATCAGTATAAAAATATATATAAATTGACCTATTACTATTAAATACTATGTAAAAATGTTATAATTGCAATTTTATTAGAAACCTGAACACAAAAACATTTAAATTCAATATTATCTAATGTTATATTAAAAGGTTCAGATATACTTGTAGTACTATAAAATAACAACCAACATTAGTTGACAGTAAAGGAGTATTATATATAGGTTTACACAAATAAAACGCACAAACTTCTAATGATATATTACCATTCAAATACTTTAATATTGTTGTTACTTTAAAAATTTGTCCTGTGCTCAGAAGAAAAAAATTATGTTTTAAATTTTTTTTTTAATTTATAGTACAGTTTTCCAAAATTAGTTCATTATAAAGTGGGACTGAAATATCAGAATAAAACATATCAACATTTTCCTGTTTTAAAATAGGATAAGTTGTATAAAAAAAATGAAAGTAGACGAGCAACGGCCCGTCCTGACTGTCGTTGTCGGTTAGCATGTTGGTGTGGCGGTGTGTCCGGCTTGACGGGCGGAGGCCAAAAGCTCACCCCGACTCGCCGTTTAGGTCGAGCAGCACGATTCGGTCGTCCCCACCGGGTCTCCTTTCCATAGTTGGATTGGAGGTCTCGGTGTGTACTAGCGCACCGCCTAGGTTGGTGGATGATTAGGAAGACAGATCGCGCTCGACATCGTTCGTACGGGGTACGCACCATATCGGGCCGTGTCAGCTTTACTTGTCTATTTCCTAAATCTGATTTTAAAATTAGCAATGATGTCGAAGAAAGATTTAAATTACTTTCAGAAACGTATAAAGATATAATATATGAAAACAATTTTGGTAACTTGAGTGAATACTTAAGAATTGCTGAATTACAATTATGGCAAAATAGCATTAAGCACCTATTAGATTTTATTAAAACAAAAAAAACTATTGCAGACCTATATTTTCAGTGTGATTCTCAAATATACCCAATTATTTCAAAATTGCTGCAAATTTTTTTCATTTTACCTGTAACCACAGCCACGGGAGAACGGTCTTTTTCAACATTACGGCGTATTAAGACATACCTAAGGAATACAGAAGGACAAAATAGGCTTAATGAAATGGCCTTATTGAATATTCATAGGGAGATAGATATTGAACCGAAAGTTATAATTAATGAGATGAATAAAATATCAAAATAAAGATTAAAGTTCAATTTGTATTTTTTAATTTTAATTTTAATTTTTAATATAATAAAAAGTTACATTTCAGATTTATTATTTTAATTGAATGAATAATATTTTTACCTTGACTTCCCCCCCCCCGAAAAGAAAACCTGCATGCGTCACTGATCTCCTGGATCTTCTATTTCTATAATTTCTTCCAAAGTTTGAATTAAAACTTCAAATTTTGATAAAATTGTCTTTAAGACAACCGAATGTGACATCCACCTTGTTGTCCTAACACGTTTTTCAGATTGTAACTGTTTACCTTGATATAAATTCCATTGTTTCTTTCTAAAAATTGATACCTATTCGTTTTTTTCTCATCCATAGAAGATAGAAAGACATATAAACTTTCAAGATTGCCAAACATAATATTTACAGCATCATTCCCTTTTGAAATAACAGTAGTAACAACTAAGTTCAAATGGTCAACATGACACCATACAAACATAGCATGATCATTTTCGGATTTAATTCAAGACTGCAAACCTTTATACTCTCATGACATATTTCCTGCCCCATCATAAGATTGTCCAACTAATGAAGTTTTGCACTCAAGATTATTGTCTTTCATAACTTGTTGAAAAATATTAAATAAAGCTTCTCCTGTATTAGTATCTATTCTATAGATTTCAGTGCAAGTAATCTTTCATAAACATAACCAGTAACCATTTTAATTCATTACACCATCAAGTGACTTAAACTTGTAGTTGATTTATATCCACATACATACCTACCCACCCGGCCACCCACCATCTAAGTTACCTATGACATTTATTATAGTTAAAACCAACTTTCGGCGGCCCTGCTAATTAGTGACATTTGCGTTTTTAAAATCCAATATTGTACCCTAACTTAAAAATTGATTGTTTTCGATTTGTTCTCGTTATTATGTACCTATATGTTTGATACAATTGGCAATTTTGGGTTTAAAGGTCTGAAAAATTTTACTGAGGAATACTCATATATTATTTAACATAATACCAAAAATCAGTGGCGAACGCAGGGCTACCCCCCTCGAAATATCAGAACAATTTTAAAAATAAATTACTTATTAATAATAAGAATTTATTTAACGCTTTTTTTTCGGCAATTACAAAGAAAGTAAATTACAAATATAATTTTATATATTAATTATAGATTAATTATAAAATATTAATATTTAAGTTTAAAAATGACTGTTTACATTGAAAGCTTAAGATTAATTAGTCCACAGCATTAATATATGAGCTTAAAAATAAGTGATAGGATTGAAAGCTAAGATTAATTGTACATGATGGTGGGTAAAGAAAGAAAAAATAAAAAATAAAAAACAAAAATAAAAATAAAATAAAATAAAATTGTTTAGAATGATGATATAGACATGGTACTATTGAGATTATGATATTTGTGAGGGTGTAAAGTTTAAGAGGAGTTTAAAATACGTAACATTCTATGGATAGGATGATTATGATTGTAATCAGTGCGATGTGTAGGAATATAAAACAGGGAGTGTAAGCGAGTTGGGTAAAGGGGGACACGGAAAATAATAGTTGACAGAAGATCTGGGGCATCAATAGAACCTCTGAGGAGTAAAGTGACAAATGAAGTGTCAGCATCACGATGGCGATAAGCAAGGGAGGGAATATTAAGAGTGGAGCTAATAGAAGCATAATCATGTTGAGGATGTGGTATTTTTAGTATGAATCGGTTTTGGATTTTCTCTAGGCGATGTTGGTCTTTTGCCAAGTGGGGATGCCACACAACAATTCCATATTCGAGGATAGAACGAAAAATAAAGAACACGAAGACAAGGGACGGATGTAAAAAGCATTGTGTTGCATTTTACAAAGCCTGGGACTTTAAATGCTTTACCGATGGTAATAATTATATGATTCTCAAAAGAGAGATAGGGAGGAAGATGGAAACCTAGATCTTTAACCGCATAAACATATTCTAGAGGAGTGTCATTCAGATGATATGGGTGGAAGATATACTGACGTTTCCTACTAAAAGTCATAATATGACACTTACTAATGTTAAGTGTCAGGTTTATATCTTGCGTCCATTTATTGAAGGAGTTAAGATCTGACTGTAATTTAAGGCAGAAGAAAAGTGGATTTTAAGGAATATCTTGATATCATCAGCAAATAACAAAACTTTAGTGTAGGTGAGGAAATTTTTAATGGATTTTATAAAGAGAATAAGGAGAAGTGGACCTTAATGACCTCCTTGTGGCACACCCTAAGAAATAAGTGTCAGGTCTGAAGGAGATCCGTGAACTTTAACAAATTGCCGTCCATTATAAATATATGATTGAAACCATTATAGAAGAGGATTACCAATGCCAAGCTTTTCGAGTTATTAACAAAGCGAGCAAGATCAGTTTCAAGTGCTTTTTTAAAGTCAGTAAACACTGCATCCACCTGGCAACCCTCCTCAAAGCTATCTAAAATGTAAGTCGTAAAAGCAAGGCTACAAGTTACAATTGATTAACCTTGACGAAAGCCATGTTGGTCATCAATTATAATATGGTTGAAACACCTTTTAATATAGTTATATATAATTGACTCAAAAAGTTTAGCAATATGAGGTAGAATCGATATAGGTCTATAATTGGAAACTAATGTAGGATCGCCAGATTTAGAAACACGTGTAACTGAGCAAGTTTTTCATATATGTAGGAAAACACCCTCATCAAGAGAACGTCTAAAGAGAATAAATAAGGGATAAACTAAGGAACCACGGCAGTTGTAAAGCAATCTTTCTGAAATTCCGTCCGGACCATTAGAAGAGTTATTTTTTAAGTTAGACAAAGCAACGTAAACTTCATCGATATTAAAGTGGCAGTTAGAAGGGAGAGCATATGGGTATGTATTGTGAGGGGATACATTCGAAGAAGAAGGAAGAGGGGAGTTAAAAACAGAAGAAGAATACTTGGAAAATAGGATTGCTGACTTAAGTGACGTGTAAGCAGTTTCGTTATTCAATTGTACACAGGATTGAAGACGAGTGGTTTAGTTCTCTAGTAAATTTCCAAAAATAGGCTAGTTTATGATAGAGCATTACTTCAGTGTTTTTAACGTAAGCTTGGTAGTCAGATTTAGACAAACGTTTGCATTTAGCTCTAAGTTCTGAAAAAGTATTATAATCTATACATTACTTTGGACGTTTAAAAGTAGCATTAGCGTTTATTATCCAAAATAAGGTTCTTCAGAACATTAGAAGTCCAACTTGGGAATATTGGGAATATAAAGATTTTACTTGGAACAAGCCATTCTATAGATTGACGAAAAGCTTCATGGAAAACAATGGCCATATTAGCCATATTAGCAGCACCATCATAACCCTGTCCAAATAAATAATTACAATCTAGCCCACACGAATTTAGTCCTGAAAATAAAACCATAAATATAACATGCGATATAATAAAATAAATTAAAATATAAATTAAAGGTAATAATCCATATTATTATTATTAGTAGTAGTAGTAGTAGTAGTAGTATTAGTAGGTACTTACCATTGAGAATTGCTAAAGCCAAATCACTTCCAGTTAAACTACTAATTTCATAAAATTTTACAAAATCCTCATTGATTTCAATATTGGAACCAGTACCACTCATACTTGTTTCGTGTCTGTGATTCAAAAAACGATTTTAAAAACTCAATATCTTTTGCTTTATATTTTAAAATTGCTCGAAAATTACCTTCATTATGAGACCTATATAAATAATATATTTTATTGTTGACATTTTTTTAATTACAATGTAACTTTTAACCCCCCCCCCCCCATATACAATTCCTGTCTACGGCACTGCATCAATATAATATTTATCACGGAAAATGAAAACACAACAAAAAAACTATATCGTCAAAAATTTTATCATTCAATTTTTTTTAAAAAAAGTGTAAATAATTCAAAAATGCTCTAGACATATTAAAAATTAATATTTTATAATGAAATAACATATATTAAGGATTTATTTTACTTATCACGAAAGAAAATACAGTGAAAATTGTATAAAATACAATAATTTAAAAGTTGCCTACTCGTATGAGTAGTACAGGACCGAAAGGGTTAATATCAATTTTTTGTCATTATTGGTATTTCTGTAGCTTGAATTTTCTTATCATTTTTCTGCTAACTGGTAACCACCCCTATATTTTGTAGAAAAATTAACGTAACGATTTTAAAATTTTATCACATTTCACATATATATATATATACCTAGTACTTATGTAAACTCCAATAAAATTTTCATGGCTCTAAGTTTAAAATAGCCTAAGTTATCATTAAATATTGAAATTGAATTCGTCGAAATTTCAGTTTTCCTGAAAAGGCAGTTTTTCAACATTTTTGTCGTTTTTCCTGCCACATATGGTCAATTTTGAGAAATTCGAAAAATGACCTGAATAATGTAGGGAATGTGGGGCAAAGCGGACACCTTTATTTTTAATTAATCATATCATTATTAATTTTCATATTTAAGAACTAAATTATATACCAAAAAATCACAAATTTTGTATAATTTTAATTGGTAAAATTATGTTTCTTAAGTATGATACAATAATTAATAATTAATTTTTTTTAAAAAGTTGGGAAATTAAAATAACAGTATAATTTTTAAAAGAAGATAACTTTTATTTTCCTATTTACTTAAAATAAATATACAAATATCTTTTTATGATAAACATATTATATTATATTATATTCAAACAATTTTTTTATTCAAAATAAAAATTAAATTCAACAAAAATAAAAAAGAATAAAACTAATCAGTCAATATCTTTTGACTAGATACAATTTAGTAAAAATATAAATATTTATATATTATAATAAGGGTAAGGGTAGGTTATAAATTCATACATTAATTGTCATAAATTATATATGTAATTTTAGTTGTAATATGTTTTCATTATGGGGCAAAGTAAATTTTTAATATCCACTTTGCCCCAACATACGAGTATATGTTTCTGATTTCACTTATATTACAAAAAGATACTTAAATAATAATAAAAAGTAAAGTAATTTTCTTAAAATTAATATCCTTACGTTTAATTTTATAATAAAATTGTTTTTGTCGTCTTCGTTCTTCAAGTAATTATTTTAAATTTTGATATTTACAATTTTGGAGGTAAAATCATATAACTGATATTAACTCAAAAGATAACATTTTAAATGAGACATAACGTTTTCTTCCCAAAGAGAATATATGTTAATAAATATAATAATTGAGGTTTAAGACATTGATAATTATTTAATATTATTTAAAACACATTTTTCACTTTGCCCCGCATTCCCTAATCACTATACCAACCGGAAACATATGCTATTCGTGAAAATCTGAGCATTATTTCCAGTAGAAAAAGTGTCTACATATATATAAAAAAAATACACACATCATTGAAAAACCAATAGATTGATTCTTTGCTTCGATCAAAATGTAAAATTAAATTAGATAATAAAATTGTTAATTTGAAAAATAATTAAATTTAATACAATTAATGTTCAGTCTTAACCGTAACTTCTGGTTAAATATTTTAATAAAAAAAAGTAACTTTAAATATATATATAATTAATGAAATTGTTATTTTGTAGTTTTAATCATAATTTTTAATTAAATATTTTAATAAAAGTAACAATTCGAATAAAAAAAAGATGAGGTACAGCTATGAGCTACGTAAAGCTCATGGGTCATTTGAATGTATGATGTAGTTAATGGTAAATCATTGCATTGGAAAAATCGATTCTGAGTGAAATTCAATCAGATATACCTACGTATATATAATAAAATATTTATTACTATTTTTAAACATTAAAATAAAATATAACCTTTCTTTAGAATTAAATATCATAGTAATAATTTCAAGATTTTATTATAATTATTTTTTGTGTTATTTTTTATTTATAACAAAGTTAGTTACATTTTAAGATATTTAACTGTATGTCTGTATTTTTTTTTTTATTAATAGTTTATACATAAATTTATACATACAATATTTCTTCGATGTAGGTACTTCACTACTTCATATTATATTTTTTGATAACATATATAAAAACAATTTTTTTAGATTTGTGTGAAGTAAGTATATAATATTAATTAAATAAAGTACTTTAGTTCTTTGCATAAAGTTTAAAGTAGGTATGTGGTATATGTAATAATGTAGAAAAATAAATTTGTATTTATTATGACACATAATAGTCTATAATTATATACTATATACGTTTTGTATATTATGATGATGAAAATTATAAATAAAAATAAAATTGTTATTCGTACCTATGGGAACTTGACAAAATATATTATTTTACTAATTAATAAATTATATAATCCAAGAACCAACTGCAAAAATGGAAAACAAAGGGTTTTCTTATTGTGTTTTATTTTAATTACTTATTTGTCTTATAATTATTATTATTTTAATTTGTATTAGGTAGATAAAATTATTTGTTTGGTATAAAAATAAAAAATTACGTGTTATGGAGGATTCAGATCATGTAAATTTATTTACAAAAAAATCTAAAAGCATAAAAAAGTAAGAATTAAAATGATTACCTACCTAGGTCCTAGGTACATAAATTTGAACGTACTCCGAACAACTAAATTTTAAAACATGTTTATTTTACAGGGGTGCTATATGTCTATACAAGTGTACTAATCCCATTATACATGATGTAGCAATGTCAATGGGTATGAACGAAGTAAATATCACAGATAAATGGGATTTATGGTGGTCCGACTCGACTGTAGATATAAAAAAAGCCAAACATTTAAAAAACTATCAAGTAAGATGTTAAATATAAGTAATTAAATATATAAAGTAACCTATGTTTTTTAAAAAAAGTATTTAGTCCCGATATTTCTGGTGTGCATGGTTTATACGAGTAGTAAAAATTAGGT
The DNA here is from genome assembly GCA_021307375.1 of Tetraneura akinire. Lineage (NCBI taxonomy): Eukaryota > Metazoa > Arthropoda > Insecta > Hemiptera > Aphididae > Tetraneura > Tetraneura akinire. The sequence goes on from JAIUCT010000131.1 coordinate 183,753, forward strand.
GTTGGACTTGATTTTCATATTATATTTTGTGTAGCCTTTTCTTTTTAATCATTGGTAAATAAATAGTAGGTATAATTTAAGGTAAATAAATATTTTATCTCGTTTTCAATACAATGATTTATAGAAATTAAACCATTTTCCGGGAATGTCAGAAGTGTGTCGCAAAGATTTGTTAGCTCGTAACCTCAATACAATGGTGAATAAATACCCGGAAGAATATACATTTTTTCCTAAAACTTGGTATTTACCATCAGAGTAAGTTAATGTAGATTTAATTTTATGTGATATATTATGATAATTTCGTATTATTTTTAGTTATATAAAGTTACAAGATTATATAAGACGGCACAGATCTTCAACTTACATTTTAAAACCGATCACAGGATCTCGAGGAACAGGAATATATTTGTCAAAATCTTTGAAAAATATCAATGCATACGAAAAAATGATATGTCAACTTTATGTCTCCAGAGTAATAAAATGAAAATGGGACTTAATGTTAAGTACAAAGAAGATTAATAATTAATGTGTTTTTTTTTTATATATATAATATATATATATATATATATAGCCATTGTTGATAGATGGTTTTAAATTTGACATGCGGGTTTACACACTAATAGCATCATGTGATCCACTTAAGTTATACGTTTATAATGATGGCCTTGTGAGGTAAGTGTACCCCTAATATCATTAGTAATTTTCACATTAAAACTTTTAAAATTTCCGTACACCGGTGTAACAGGCGATTATTACCCACGGATTATTTTTATCTGGGAGGTAAAAATTGCCTGATATAATAATGACCTAATGTAACATGCTATGATTACCCTCCATTAATTTTCGCCCATTGGGGTGGGTGGGTAATAATCGACCAGATTAAATTGTATATTTAGTACTTGTGGGTTATTGCGTCTACCAAGCGAGAAGTATTGAATGGTGGTTATTATTAGCATTGATGATACATAAAAAAAATCGCAAAGTTGTTTTCAAGTGGAAGGGACGCTCGCTACACCTAACGGCTTCGCTCACTTCCTCAAGCGCCGCTTTGCGGCACTTCTCGTGTGGATGGGGCTACGCCCTAAGGGACTACAGCATACCTACCTAATACCTACCTCATGACCTAATACTGGTGCGGATAGGCAGTGGTTTCGTGTGACCTAAAATATCGCATCGCGAGACCTTTGGATATTTACTCCATGATTCATGATTGGTACCAATTATTTGAGTATTATATGGGTATAAATAATCAAAATTGATTTAAGTAAGAAAAATACGCAAAAAAAGTTTTACGGTAGTCGCGATAACTGGCAAGTACCGTGTATTAATTATAAATTAATATTATAATTATAAATATATAGTTACCTATGTATATTGTATATCATATAGTTTAAGTAAGTATTTAATATATATTTATACCTTCCACTCATAATTTGTAAATGAACTAAAATGACAATTTAAAATATAATATTTCTTTAGAACTTTTGGGTAATTTAACAAAAATAGTCATATATATTATTATAATTAATAAATTAATTTTAGGAAAAATTTATTAAAATGATATCAGTGGTTTTCGTAGAAGTGTCAGCGTGTCCAATGCAGAATTATATTATAACGATATTTTAAGTAAAAAAAACTTCAATAATAAATATTTGAATTTTACTTCAGGCAATTTTTACCTCCCAGGTAAAAATAACCAGTGGGTAATAATCGCCTGTTATACTAAGCAATTATTATATCAGACGATTATTACGCCATAGTGGGGTACAAATATACTGTGACACCGGATTGAATTACAACGGAATTGAATAAATATGTACCTAATATTATGTATATAAGATATGTAATGATGTTTAATTATAAATAATTAAAAAGACATTCGAAAAAATATGAAAAATATGAAAATTGTCTTTTTTAGATTTGGAAATAATTATTTATATTCTTTATCTTTCTCCTTGGATTATTTATATTAAGAGCCCATTACTTTATTTCATTTTTTGAATTGATCTTCCATTAAAAAATACAGTGTTCAAGTCATTTCTTCTTTTTAACTATTATTATTATTTATTAGTAGGTATTACAACTACTCATTATAAAAAAAATAAATAATAAGTGCGAATAATTTCAATCATCGGTTAAAAAAATGAGAACATAATGTGTCTATTATAGCTACAGAATAATGACTAGATACTTTCAAAACTATATTCAGTAACTTTTAAAATTCTACATAATTATATAAATATACTAAAAAATAAAACATGCAACTTTTATAGTATATTATTATATTCATAATAACTTCTGTCAAAAAATATACTACTTATTTTTAATAGTCATTAGTCAGGCAATCGTAATTAAATACTTATTTAATTACTTATATGGAATAGTCAATTATCAATATTAAGTTGCATCGATCTGATAAAATAGATGCAACACACTTAAAACTAAATAAAAAAAGAATTATTTTTATTACAGATAATGTTTAATGTTGAATTATATTACTAAAACTTTGAATACATAAAATGACGTACCTATTTTAATTATATATTTTATAATAATACTTGGCATTTAAATGTGGGTAGTCACATATTCATATTATTTTACCATGTAAAATTTTTATAGATTAGCAACCGAACCATATGATTATCCAACCAACAAAAATTTAAATAACCGTTTTATGCATCTGACTAATTATTCGGTAAATAAACATAGTAAAACCTACATAGATAACGAGAATTACGGAAGTAAACGGTAAGATATAAAATAATGTGAAGTTGTTTTTAATTATATACAATTATACAAGTATAAAAAAAGTGTAGAGTAGTTCAGAACTTCAAGAAAAGTACGTTATATAATTTGATAAAATGATTAGCGGAATAATACTTTTTAAACATAAATATTGTAAAATTATTAGGTATTTATACTTAAGAAAATTGATGTGTAATTGAATTTTACGATTTCATGTTTGTTTAAATAATTTATGACTAATAAAATATACTGTTGTTGTATTTAGTCGAATATCGACACTAAATAATCGGCTTCGTGAAGAGGGCCGTGACGTAAACAAGATATGGGAAGAAATTGATGATGTTATCATTAAAACAGTAATTCTGGCATATCCGTTCGTTAGTCGGAGCTACAAAATTTGTTTTAGCGGTCACAAATACATGCCGGCATGCTTTGATGTATTAGGTTTTGACATACTATTGGACGAAGATTATAAACCGCATCTTTTAGAAGTTAGACACAATAATTAAATTTGTATATTAATACAAACCTATACTTAATAGCTTATAGTTCATCCACGGCATCATAGGATGTCATAATAGAACTTCCTATTTTTACACGTCAACGTATTATTTTTAGGTAAATCATTCTCCAGACTTACATACTGACACTACACTTGATAAAACACTTAAACGGGAATTGTTGAGTGATACCTTCAAGCTGTTGCAATTAGATAAGACGTTTCAACCAATAATTTCAATTGAAGAGAAAAAAAGAACTGGATTACATATGAAAAATACTGACAAAATTATTTTGTACGTTACTTCTCTATGCACTCTAAATATTTCTACAAATATTCCGAAGATAGATAACGTTATAAAAGTAATCCAAATTATAATTTTACCCATGATATTTATTCATCAAAAAAGGATTAAAATCATTTCTCTCTTCATAATATGTGGAGATTAGAATATTTGGCACGTCATCTTTTTTTTTATTAAACTATTATTAAGTAAGTATATTATAGTAGAAATGTACCATACGTAACATTATCAAAATATTATATATGCACCTAGCCCAATTTTTGTTTAATTTTTATACCTAGTTTTTTTTTTAGATTCTGAGCGAAGTGAAGAATGTATTGGTTTTACAATGATGTGTGCACTTTTTTTCTTTCTTTTTTTCTTCTTATAAGTCATGAGACACTTATACTACCCGAAATAATGCTCCGATTTTCACGAAAAGCATATGTTTCTGGTTGGAAAGTAGATATAGTTGGTTCTTCCAATTTTCTCAAAATTGACTCCAAGCGGTAGAAAACACGACGAAGAAATGACGAAAAAACGGCATTTTTCACAAAAACTGAAATTTCGACTAATTCGATTTCAATATTTCACAATAACTCGGGTAATTTTGAAGATAGAGATTTGAAAATTTTTTTTGGATCTTCACATAGGTACTATTATATATATGTGGTAAAATTTTGAAACCGTTACGTTAATTTTTCTACAAAATTTAACACTTTGAATATTTCGTAAAATTCTCGATTTTATGTATATAATGTATGATAAAATTGGCAATTTTTGGCATTAAGCTATAAAAATTTTATTGAATTATATTTACATATTGCATATCATCATATCAAAATATAAGAAATATCTCTAGTCTCAATTTTTTTTATATGTGTTTAAAATTAATATTTTTAGTTTTTTTTTTATGTCTGAAGACAATTTTACTTCTCAAAATAACGATCTGATTTTCACAAATATCATATGTTTTCGGTTGGAAAGTGGATGTAATTTGTACATTATTTAAGTCATTTTTTGAATTTCTCAATTGACCCTAAGTGGTAGAAAAAATGACGAAAAAAACATATCTGACTGAATTTAACTAAGAATCGTTTTTTCGAATACAATGGTTTATCATTGCATTTAAATTCTAATTAAAATTAAACACTATGATTTGCACACCTGTACCCCTGCTATACCTATACACCTATACCCCTGCGGCAGGAGTATCACTTCCCTTGCTTTTTATTCATATTCTTTTAGTTATGTATAATTTTCCCTTTTTAGAACTAGTTTTTAAAATTATTATTTAGTATTTGCTTTAAATAACAATACTATGGACATACATACTAAGACACATAGACATAAATATAATAATTGTCTATTTTACTTTTACTAAAATGTATATTTTTTAAAAACTTGTCTTCCCTTTTCGAATTGAAGTGAATTTTTCAAGTGTACCTATCAATAAGTAATTGTGTTATGTGTTATTATAATATTATACTTTAATTATTAAATTATAGTTTTTTTTAAAACGATAACTTATAATATTACTAATTATAATCGACTTATTAAAAATACAATATATCATAACATAAATAATTATTTAGTAAAATCGCATTTGTTATGTTGGCAACATTGCAGGTATTATATATTAAGATGTGGGTGTGTCTAAAAAGCTAAGCTATTTTTTTTTATAGTTTCAATGAAGACACTTTTAGACCAGAGATAATGGTCCAATTTTTACGAATAGGATACCTAAGTTATTGATAAAAACTTACATCTGGTTAGTACTATATTAAATAATTTTTTCGATTTCTCAAAATTTTATGCGAAAAGAGTAGGTAACTATCAAAAAAAAATGAAAGAAGTCGGCAATATATACGGAAATTGTAATTAAAAAAAAAAAAAGAGCTGATACTCCTGCCTCATGGGATACAAGTGTGCAAATCATAGTGTTTAATTTTAATTAGAACTTGAATGCAATGATAAACCAATGCATTCGAAAAAACGATTCTGAGCGAAGTTCAGTCAGATTATAATGTAGGTATTTTTTAAAATATTGACATTTTTTATTAAATATTTAAAACGCAAAATTTTATCACACATATAGTATATAAATGGACACTATATAATTTTTATATAATTAAATTTTCAACATTTTTAAAAAATATTTGTCAATTTTATTTAACATTATTGTAAAATATTGTAATATAATAAGAAAAATCCATATAAATAATTTAAATAATGATTTTACTGAAATTTCAACTTAAAACGGCTATAAAAAAAAATTGAGAATAGAGATTTTTCTAATATTTTGATATGGTGTTGAGTAAAATTTTCAGACCTTAATTTCATAAATTGACAATTTTATCAAATATTATATACATAAAAACGAGAATTTTACGAAATATTCAACGTCCTATATTTTGTAGAAAAATTAATGTAACTGCCAAAAATTTCTTAAAAATAACTTAAGTTATCGTGAAATATTGAAATTAAATTCGTCGAAAATTCATTTTTCGTGAAAAATGCTGTTTTTCGTCGTTTTTTCTACCGCTTAGAGTCAATTTTGAGAAATTCGAAAAATTACCTAAATAAAGTACCATCTACTTTTACATCTGATACTCGCTATTCGTGAAAATCTAAGCATTATTTCGGGCAGTAAAAGTGTTTTCAGAATATTTATTTATACGTATGGATTCTTAGATTTTCGTTTTACTAAAAATATCAACTTAAAACAGCTATAAAAAAAAATTGAGACTAGGGATTTTTTTATATTTTAGTATGATGTTAAATAATTTGTAAGTATACTTCAGTAAAATTTTCAGACCTTAATACCATAAATTGACCTTTTTATCAAACATTATATACGTAAAAACGAGAATTCTACAAAATATTCAAAGTCCTATATTTTGTAAAAAAATTAACCAAACGGTACCAACATTTTACCACATATATATAGTAGCTATGTGAACACCCAAAAATTTTTCAGGGGTTTATTTTGAAAATTGCCTGAGTTATCGTGAAATATAGAAATTGAATTCGTCATAATTTTATTTTTCATGAAAAATTCTGTTTTTTCGTCATTTTTCGAAGGTTTTTCTACCGCGTAGGGTCAATTTTGAAAATTCGAAAATGACTCAAATAAAGTACTAAGTAGATCCACATTCCAACCAGAAACATATGCTATTCGTGATAATTGGAGCATTATTTCTAGTAATAAAAGTGTCTTCAGAATAATAAAAAAAAAAAATAATCACACATCATTGTAAAACCAATACATTCTTCACTTCGCTCAGAATCTAATAATTTATTTTAAATATTATAAAATTACTTAGGAATTATTGAACTGAATATTTTGATCATTTATATTAATTTTTAACAGTGGAACTTTAAAAATTTCCGAAAATTCTCATTTTCCATTCAACTATTTTAGAGAAAATTTTCAATTTGCGGTTTGAAAATATAATAAAATCATAACTATATATTCAGGGCCGTATTTAAGATTTTGGCGCCCGGTACAAATTAAATTGTTCACCCCCCCCCCATGGGCATATTCTTAAAACAGTATAACGGCGTTCGTATATGAATAATCATTTTCTAAGAAAATGTATCATTATTCATATACTACTATTTCAAGAATAGGCGTATTTTAGGAGATATGTTGGAGTATTATATACTATAGCCGCCTCTAAAAATTTGCCGCCCGGTAGAATTGTACCCGTTGTACCCCTCTAAATACGGCCCTGCATATATTGATATAGTTTTAAAAAATTACATAAATCGCAAGTCCCGATTTTTTTGTTCTATTAATATTTAAATTAAAAATGTTTAGTAAAATCAATAAAATTAAATATTTATATTCAATATGTTGTTCTATACTTAGATATTGTTTTATCAGTTATTACTATAACGGATAAAACAATTTTAATTTTAAATACACTAAACTATATTTGATATATAGGTATATTAATTATGATATAGTATTTTACAAGTATTTAGAGATAAAATTTTATAATAATGTGTTATTAAAAATTTGAAGATACTTTTTTAAAATTAAATTGGTCCGATTACTACGAATAGAGTAAGTATATCTTATGTACCAGGGTTATTGGATGTATTAATTCATTCTTAAGCTTTTACAGTCCTTTAAAGACCTACGCTGCCTCTACTACATTCCTCCATTTATTTCTATCCAACCTGTGTGTTATTTTTACTTCCTGAGTGCACTTGCTTAGATCATCATTGACTCTGTCTTCCCAGCGTTGGGGGGTTTATTTGATGTATGGTTATGCTATTTTGTTTTGGTCATTTCTTGAATTGTATAATATTTTATTTTTGGGTAATATAATGTAAATTACCATAATATTCCACTAAAAATGGAAACTAATTTGAAGGATTTTGATTTTTTTAAGTTTTAAGTTTTTTTAATCATAAAAATATAGTCAATATTGAATATTTAAGTTATTTTTCAATATCAATAATATTTAAAACACTAACGTAAAACCAGAGAACTAAACGTATATTTTGTAAACTTTTAATGTAGGTACCTATATCTAGCTAACCATAAGCGGTACTACGGGGGTGGCAGAGTATGCAATTGCCCCTTCTGCGGACCATATAGTCGTAATCGTATATCGATATTAGATTTTGAGTGAAGCGAAAAATTAATTGGTTTTACAATGATGAGTGTCATTTTCTTTTTTTTTATTTCATGTCTGAAGACATTTTTACTACCCGAAATAATACTCAGTTTTCACAAATACCATATGATTTCGTTTGGAAAGTGGATGTTGTTTGTACTTTATTTAGGCCATTTTCAAAATTCCTCAAAATTGACCATATGCGACAGAACAGACGTCCAAAAAATGACGAAAAAACAACATTTTTCACAAAAACTGAAATTTTGACGAATTCGATTTCAATATTTCACGATAACTAAGGCAATTTTGAAGTTAGTGACTTGAAAATTTTATTTGGTTTGAAATAGGTACTATACTATGTAAATGTGATTTAATTTTGGAATCGTAAAGTTAATTTTTCTACAAAATATAGGACTTTGAATATTTCGTAAAATTCTCGTTATTTTTCGTATTTAATGTTTAATAAAATTGGCAATTTTTGTCATTAAGGTCTGAAAATTTTACTGAAGTATATTTACTTATAATTTAATATCATACCAAAATATTAGAAAAATCCCAAGTCTCAATTTTTTTTTTATAGCCGTTTAAAGAAGACATTTCTATTTTAAACGAAAATTTTAAAATCCATACAAATATTTTTTTTCTTATTTCTCAATACTTTTAATATAAAACTTAATAGAAAACCCCAAGAATTTAGAAAATTTTTGAAAGTTTTATTGAAGCATACTGATATACATCTTAACGTATTTCCAAAATATTAGGAAAATCTCAATACTCATTTTTTTTTATAGGTGTTTAAAGTTTATATTTCAGTAAAATCAATATTTAGAGTATTTATATGGATTTTTGTTCTTATATTATAATATTTTACAATAATGTTAAATAAAAAATTTAATCGGTACATATATTAACTGATGAACTTCGCTCAAAATCGTTTACACGAATGTAATTATTATTAATTTATAATTATTAATTGCATTCAAATTGTAATCAAAATTCAACACTATCCTCTTTACACCTGTATCCCTTTCCTTGTTTTTTAATAGTAGGTATTACTAGCCTAAATATTTTTCCTAATATAGTAATTTATACAGTTAAAATATTTTCTGGCCCCGCTGCCATGAGTGTCTAGGACCGCCTATGTAGCTAACTATAATGGTTATTAATTTATGTAACTTTTTTTTTTATACATACTTAATTAAATTTCAGCAAACAAAGAATATTATCATTTAAAGAATCATTTGAAAAGCAAATTAATTTATGGGAAAGTGAAAATATGGGTAATTACAGATTAGTGTTTTCAGCAAAAAATTCACATTTGTATGAACAATATTTTTATTCCAATGAAAGTACACTGTACAAAAAAAAATGTCCAATAGCGACAGAAATAATAAATAAGAAAGTAATTGTACTATATATTAATTCTAAATAAATTAAATTAGATTAAATAATTTATAAATATTTTAGCTTGGAGTACAAAGAATAAAAACTAAAAGGTCCATTATCAAGCCATTATCAATAAATAAGGAATCCATCAAGGAATTAGAATCTAAAATTATAAATAATACGGACCAAGTAATTAATTAAAATCATTAATAACAAAAAGCAAGGCAAGGGATACTCCTGCCGCAAGGATACAGGTGTACAAATCATTGTGATTAATTTTAATTAGAATTTGAATACAATGATAAACCATTGCTAATGAAATTCAGTTATATAATGTAGGTGTTGATTAAAATTTTACATTTTTTATTAAATATTTAAAACGCAAAATTTTATCACACTTCACACATATAATATATATATGATAAATGAACACCCTATAAAATTTTCAAGTCATTTAGTTCAATATAAATGCTTATAAAATCCTTTGTCACCTAAATGTCCATTTTTTATCAATTTTATTTAACATTATTGTAAAATATTGAAATATAATAGGAAGAATCCATATAATTAGGTACGTTAAATATTAATTTAACTGAATTTTCAACTTTAAACAACTATAAAAAAATTGAATCTTGAGATTTTCATAAAATTTTGGAAATTCGTCAAGATAAATGGTCAGTATGCTTCAATAAAATATTCCAAATTTTTGGGTTTTTCTATTAATATTTTTTTTTTTTAAGTATTGAGAAATAATAAGAAGAAGAATATTTGTATGGATTCTAAGATTTTCGTTTAAACTAAAAATATCAACTTTAAAAATTATAAAAAAATTGAGACTAGGGATTTTTCTATTCTTAACTTTCTATACTATTTCTATAATTCTAAACATACCTATTTAAAATTTTAAACAGTATAATTTAATATAAAAAATATGTAATCATATAAAAATTTAATATTGACATATTGTAATTACCTTTTTATTTCAAGAAGAATAATGACCGAATTTTGTTCATTTTGAATTTGAAATATAATAATTTTTTAAATAGGTATTTACCAGGCCCCGCTAAGTGTGCAAGGTGTGCAAATAACAAAGGCGGCCATAACATAAGAGCGGCCTTAAACTTAAAATAATTTTTATGGTATACCTATATAATATATTTTAATGGCTATGTCTAAATCACAGACTTATAATATTACGAGTATATATTATATATCTGTGGTCTAAATAGCAGGACAATCGTGTGGATAATGCACACAGAGCTTTAGCCTTCAAAGGCAATTCTAATTTATTAAATAAACATGATAATGGTAATTTTTAAAAATTGTTGAAATGATAGCAAAATTTGATAATTTAATGTTGGATCATTTGAGTAGAGTGGAAAAATCACAAATCAATAATATAAAACAGATCAATTATTTAGGTGATAAAATTCAAAAGGAGATGGCCTTAATAGCAAATAATTTAATATTTAAAATTTTAAGATGATATGCTAAAAGAATCAAAATATTATTTATAATTTTGTGTTGTAATTATATGTATATGTACATTGTAGTTAGCTATTGTAAATTTCTTGTATGCCTCTGTAAGTTACTTTATATTATAACAAATATTTTAAATTAACTAATTAGTTATGTTATTTTTTGTACCTATTTTATTAACTATTAGTTTCAGTAACAAAACCAAAGAGTAATTGGTTATTTATTTTATTTTATTTTATTATTATGTAAAAATTATAAGTCCATACTGAGTACATTGTTGTTTTTGTAAAATTATAAGTATAATGTTACAAGTTTATAATAGAAATCATATTATATAATAATAATATATATAAATGTATATCAAATCATAAATTATAATATATTATCTTATTTGAAATATATTATATTAATAAATTAAAAAAAATTTACAGGTGGAATCAGTCAAATCAATATCGAATGTTACAATTTCAAAAAAAACTATTAAGAAACATACAAATAAACTTAATAAACCATTGCCCTCTATAGAAAATCATAATGTCTTATTGAATCATATTTCTAATAAAACTATAAATGTCCAAGAAAAGGCATCATTAATTGAGGTTAGATAATGATCATGTACTAGGTGAATTCAATATTATGATAAATTAAAAATAATTTACTGTTTACTGAATAAGATTGAAAATACAGTTAATGTGGATCGTCGTGATGACATTGAAATAATAAAAAAAAAGAATAAAAAAAGGTTTCCTGATGTTCAGTCGTGTCTTTTCAAAAAATACGTAAGTGTCTGCAACTTGTCGGTGGTAATATATTTTCAAAATCAATAACGTTTGATTTAAGAACAATAAAAAGAAATGCTTAGTTGATGGCTGGAATGATATGTTAATTGATCAAGTGGACGAAAATGTAAGACTGGGTGATATGCTTGACAGAGACGATCTCGTTTTTAAACAAGATATCAAAGAATATGTATAAATCAGATTACGGTACAGATGCATTAATTTTAATATAAATATTTTATGCATTTAGATTTATAAAGGATTTGCCAAATTTATGAATTTACGAGACGTGGACCATAGAGATTATGCAGAGTTTACAAGAAAAAAAGAACGTCTTGGAATTAAACCGTTTACGTATAATATCGTAAATATTACATTTAAACAAATGTAATATTATATATTTAATACACAATTGGAATTTTTTATTATATATTTTTTCTTTATTTAATTAAATTCGATACGACAATTGCTTTTAGTTTACGTACCTATATAAACAGAACAAAATGCATAATCGTGTTTAACCATTTGGATTAAAACTGTTATTTGAAAATTATTTAGTAATATTTAGTAGGTAACAATATTTTAATATTATTAATTTATTTTATAATACATTTTTTGTTGTTCTTATATTTTTAGTACCTACCTAGTCAATAAAAATGTTTTAGATTCTGAGCGAAGCGAAGAATGTATAGTTTTACAATGATGTGTGTCTTTTTTTTTTGGTTTTTTTTTATGTCTGAAAACTTTTTCTACCCGAAATAATGCTCCGATTTTCACGAATAGCATATGTTTCTTGTTGGAAAGTGGATGTAGTTGGTACTTTATTTAGGTCATTTTTCGAATTTCTCAAAATTGACCCTAAGCGGTAGAAAAAACGACGAAAAACGGCATTTTTCACGAAAACTGAAATTTCGACGAATTCCATTTCAATATTTCACGATAACTCAGGCAATTTTGAAGATAGAGACTTGAAAATTTTTTTGGGTGTTCATATAGCTTTTATTATTATTGGTGAAATTTTGGAAACGTTATGTCTAATTTTTTTTACTCAATATAGGACAATGAATATTTCGTAAAATTGGTAATTTTTGCTATTAAAGTCTAAAAATTTTACTGAAGTATACATATTACTTAACTTCATATCAAAATATTAGAAAAATCTCTAGTCTACATTTTACTTATAGCTGTTTTAAGTTGAAATTTGAGTAAAATCAATATTTAAATTATTTATATAGGATTTTTCTTATTATATTACAATATTTTACAATAATGTTAAATAAAATTGACAAATATTTTTTAAAAATTTTAAAAATTTAATTTAATCTGAAATACATTTTACTTAACTCAGCTCCAATTAATTGTGAATTATTACATTTACGGTTATTTTTTATAGCTGTTTTAAGTATCAAAAAGAAGAGCTGGTATTCCTGCCGCATGGGATACAGAGTGATACAGTTGTGCAAATCATAGCGTTTAATTTTAATTAGAATTTGAATCCAATGATAAACCATTGCATTTGAAAAAACTATTTTGACCGATGTTCTGTCAGATATAGTCATTTAGGTGACAAGAGATTTTATGAGCATTTATATAGAACTATGAGACTTGAAATTTGTATAGGTTGTTTATTTATGTACTATAAGTGTGATCATCATAGAGGCTATCATCATAAAACACCAACTTCGCTGGACACGTCACCTAGTCCGTATGCCCGAAACGCGTCTTCCACGACAGATTTTCTACGCCCAACTAAAAGATGGTTAAACGAAGCCAAGGTGGTCAACATAAGCGCTACACGGATGTTCTTAAGGGCAATATTATGATTAAGTGCCACATCGACATCAATAACATGGAGACAATGGCAAACGATAGATCCTCTTGGTGTCATGTAGTCCATGAGGGATCACACATTTACGAAGAGCAGAGACGCAGGCACGAGGCAGTGAAGAGAGATCGCAGGAAGGAGCGAGAGAACAGAGTAAGGGACGATCAACTACATTTTGATGCTGCGAGAGACTGGGTGTGTCCGGACTGTAGAAGAGCATACGGCTCCAGAATTGGCCTATAAGCCATCAGAGATCGCACAATTGACATTGACAATAGAATTTAATCATAGAAGATCATACTCTGGATCGAGTGATTGCCTATCATCATCATCTTAAGTGTGATAAAATTTTGCGTTTTAAATATTTAATAAAAAATGTCAATATTTTAAAAAATACCTACTTTATCTGACTGAACTTCACTCAGAATCTTTTTTTCAAATGCAATGGTTTATCATTGCATTCAAATTCTAATTAAAATTAAACGCTATGATTTGCACACCTGTACCCCATGCGGCAGGAGTATAGCTAAGTAAGTATAGTATAGTAAGCTCTTCTTTTTTGTTCTACATTTTTCAAAAATTGAATATTCATAAATTTTTAAATAAAATATGTTTCAACAACAATGAGAAGGAAATTTCTAAAATAGTGGTATAAAGTAGACTTCCTAACGAATTCAAATCCGTTTTCAGATGTCTTATCGCATAACTTTGGAAGTAGTAAATGTCTAAATCCCTATCTTTTATGTGTGTTAGAGAAAGAAAATCGACGCATCGAATTTAATTTATAAAAAAACAAATAACATTCATTATAATTTGACTATAATACATAATTATTTTATTTATAATAAAAATTTAATATAGGGAAGTAATTAGTTAATCATATAGGTAAAAGTTAAGTTTTTCATAGGGGGCGAAAATATAATTGCCCTAGGGCGTTAATGAAGGTTAGCACGGCACTGTGTAGGTATAATATTTTTAGTTATCTTTTTAAATACATTTATAATGAATAATAATAAATGTATAAAATTAAGAAAATATTTTATTAAAATAAAAAAAAGAAGATAAGTTGTAAATTTGTAATGTATTATTTTTATTATACTTAAAACTGCGTCCAGACTAAAAAATATTTGTCGCAAACATTTGTTGCCGACAATGTTGATAATAAAAATTAGAAATGTTTCTGAAATTTGTCACAATAATTTTGTCAGTGACGTTGTTATCGACAAATTTTTGTTTTCCATCTGATGCGGGAAAAATTCGATAGTTTATAAACACAGTCACTGACAATTTCTTGACACGTCCAGACAGGTCAAATCTTGTCCAGAACCATAAATATAAAGAAAAACTCAAAAATCAACAATAGGTTATAATAGTGCTACACACTATACTGTTATGACTGTACTAAGCCTTAGGTAATAGGTACCCATACATGTGTGAATGTGTTATGTTTCCTATTTAAAACTGCATTGTTAATTTTTTTGCTATTCTGACTTCTGAATTTTATGACCTTATTCTGACAATTATTTAATATAGTTAACAATAATTTGTAACGTCCAAAGTGTATCTCATCATAAACAGTAAATAAAATTAAGTGTGACATAACAGTATATTTCTTAGGACTCTATTTCGATTACTAAGATGTATTAAATAAAAACTATAGTTTACAGTCTTGATAAAACATTTTATTAAATATATTTCAATAAACAATATAAAAAACTTTTTTAATAGTGATAAAAAAAAAAAAATTATTAAAATAAACAAAATACTTTCAACAAAATAAATGTATTATTACTCATAATAAATTATTCAAACAAATAAATATAAAACAAAATAAAAAATTTCTTCTTTAGTAATTACAATTTACATCTAGTCAGACTTTTAAAAAATTTATGAGATAATAAAAATTATATACATATTAACAATTTCAATTTTCAATTTTCAATCATCAAATGTATTTCTACTTCAGGTTCAGGTTCAGATAGAGATTCACAATCTGATGTTTATTTATAAATTACAAATTGAGTAAAAAAATATATCCGAAATTTTAAGGTTATTTTTGGCTACTTTTTAGAGTATATTTGTATGGTCTTAAGTGCATTTAAATCTAGGCCTTAAATATGAGAATTTAATTTAATAATATTTAATATGATTTTTGAACCCCCCCACCCTTACAAAATTTCTGGGTATGCCCCTAGTTGACATTACAATGTAATTTGATTTGATTAAATCAATAACTAGTTGCCGACGCACTTCTATACGGCCATCCATTTAATGTGCAGAGAATAATAACGGCCAGTTAGCTATCTATTAGTTTATAATCAATGGTTATGGTTATACTATACCTAGGTACTAAAAGTTATAAGTAATCATTACTGAAGGTCAGAAAAGGTAAATGATGATAATAATTATTATTAATACAAAAATATAACATTTTATTATTTTTTATGATCAAACGCTCATACACTAATTATTGTAATATAAATTATAAATAATGATCGATGAATTGAAATAATTTGTGTAATATTAAACGGACCTATTGACCGACATGCCTACCAAATATTATTTTATTAATTGTGTTGTGTAACCATAATATTATAAGCAACTTATTTCCATTTACGTAATAAAAGTTATATCTAACTACTTTTGTTATATAAATACTTATTTTCAATCACGACCTAACGAATAAATAAGTTTACGTCTATGTACTATATGAAATTATACGTTTCTTTAATTATTCTATAAAATTATTTATAATAAAGGCAATTAAAAATTATAATAAAAGAAACACGATAAAAATATTATTTCGGCTGCCAATATGGATAAAAAAGAATAGTGTTTTTTCAAGAGTCCTTGTAATAATAAATGAATCATATTAAATTTAATAACTGGATAAAAAAAAAAAGACGAGCTGATACTGCTGTTAGTGAATTGTTGTATTTTATACACATAATTTTGTTTTATAATAAATATTAAATTATTTTAATTATTTTCACATTGAACAAGTATTATACAGATTTATTATATTATTTTTAAGTAAATGGTAAATAAAGGATAATAAGGATAATGTTTAAATAAAAATATATTTTGTACGAATCAATTCAATTTTAGTATATTATTATAAATTTAAAATAAAATGCATACTGCTATGTGTTGTCAATTTGTCATAGTATAAATAATATAATAATATATAATAAATTGTATTTATAAATATACTACTTATTTTACGTCTTTACTTAAAATATAATTAATTGTTAATTGATAAATCAATATTTTTTAACAATTATAACAATGTATTTTATAATAAGTCGTTCCATGTTCTTATAACTTATAACTATTAACTTATGATTAAAAAATTGTTTTATATAATACAATTATTATTAAATTTTTAAATACAATATGCAGTAGTAAAACAAATGGTCAACAAAAATATTTAAAAATAATATTTGAAGATCACCTTTCAGAATATAATCAAATGCCATCGAATGAAATGAATGATTTATTCATATTATTACCCTACTATAGTACTATTATTATCATACTGGCATGGGCGTATTTAGAGTAACAATACAGGGGGGGCTAAAGCCCGAAAAAATTTTCTTTTACTATAACTTAATGATAATAATATTGTATAATGTATAAAAAAATTTCAAATAATAAAATAATTATCGGTAGGTACAATAAAAAAATTAATTATAAATATAATATGGTATAATTAATCCACAGTTTTCAAATCAAAAACTAAATTACATTGTAATTGAAAATATAAAACATTTATATAGAATCACATTTATTTTGACGAAGGGGGCTTAAACAAAACACTGGGGGCTAAGCCCCCTAGACCCCCCTTAAATACGTCCATGCATACTGGACCCGACAATTGAGCGCAAGTCAAATAAGCACAGACAATAATTACTGAGCACAAGATAGTTTCGCGCGTAATCGTTCGTATCACGAACTTAAATTTATACGTAAACTTTAAGTTGTATATAGTTAGTTAAATTTAATCAAAACTAATTATACATTTCAATACTACCTTGTGTAAAACTAGGTATAGGTAATTGCTAAAATTTACATTTTCATAAAAAAAAAAACATTACCTACTGCAAATATTGCTGTAAACGTATATTTCGATATAGAGAACCTACCTATTAAAAATGAATGTTCTTCTTACCTCACGTTCTCTTCTTGTTAATTTTGCTATTATCTCTTTCATTTTGAAATATGGCTTCTTAATTTAAATTATTTTTGTTATTCTTTTAATATTATTTATTTTTTTTATTTTTCATTCCTATGTATTTAAATTAATTTGTATTTGTTTATTCATATTTTATACTATACAATTGTCGTGTAAATAATGTTCTAAAAATAAAAGCGCTTAAAAAAAATATAATTATGATCAATATAATATTGAAGGTAAAGAACAAAGACTTTATGTATTTACTGTTCAAATAACCGTGACCAATTTTAATTTAGATAAATTTATATATACTCGTATTTTTTTTTTATTATTAATTTCCCTGGAATATTTAACGTTTAATATCTATAACAAATTTAATATGTAATATTTTTTAGAACTATTTTTTTACTATTTGTATGACCCATACACATTAGGTATATTTATTTAATATTATGTAATTTGATGTATTTTTAATCAAGGCTATGCACCCGAATTAACCAGAACCCGTAACACCACTAAAAACCCTTAAAAAACAAACACCTGAAACCTTTATTAACCTGAATAGTATTTATTTAAATAACCCGAATTAACCCATAACCTAAATAAAAAATTCTGGTTAACCTAAAACCCGAATGAATTTTCAAATTAAGAATTACTCCAATACGTGTTAATTTGTATATATATTTGATATAACTTTACGTAAAATAATTTTAATATACTAATTCTTAACTATTACTATATATACTATTGTGAATATTTATACTCTACAAAAAAACATATAAAAATTACAATTATTTATAATTATTATAATTTAAACTATTATCCTAATGTCCATTACTGTCAAATACTGGTGATAAATTGACATATTTGGGTAAAAATAATATCTTAATGCTTAATATAAAATACAATTAATTAAAAGTATAAAACGAATTTAAACATGTTAATTATTGATGTATTTTATTTATTATTATTTATGTATTTACTTAACACCCGAATTAACCATTATTAACCCGAATAATAACGGTTATGAGTACCATAATATCTTGTAAAAATTTTCAATGTGGTGTTTAAAAACCTGAATACCATCAACACCTGAAACCCATAACCCGAATAAATAATTCGGGTGCAAAGCCTTGTTTTTAATTATTTAACAATATAATATTATGTAATTTTTACAATATTTATTTTAGGTATAACTATATTAGTTATTTCCATACATTTGTACATGCTCAAAGCTCAATTGTCATAGATCCCACTGGGTTATATAATTTTGAATTATTAAAAAGTTTGATATTTTTTTTTAAGTTGATTACCAAAATTAATTTTCGCATTCTATGAAAGGTAGACATGTAACATATAGATAGAAAATAAAAACACACACTCTTTATAGTTAAGTACTTAAACTATCCCCAAAAATATATATAATAAAAAAATTCAATTTCATGTAATAATTTTCTCGCTATATATATCTAATGGGTTCTTAAAAATATAATTAATAACAATATTAATAGAACAATAAAATGCAATTTAATTATACCATTTATGGTTCATCAATAATATTAACTTGAAAATTTAAATTATATTTAATTTAAATTGAAAAATTAAACTTTGTTTGAAATTGTATTTTGTTAAAATTAGATTTTAGATAGGTACAAGTTTAAACAATAACATATAAACTAGTTTTAATATTATAATTTATAACTAGTTTACTATCAATTAAAATCATTTTTGTGTTAAGTAAATTGTGTCTAATTGTTTGACAATATTATTATTTTATTCCTATATATATATATATATAATAGAGACGCAATTCATTGAACCTGATATTTTTAAATTAACATAGATATAATTGTAAGATACCTTCTGTTGTTTCGTTACAAATTTCACATTTCAGCGATGGAGGTATGGCGCAGTCACTACAAAACCAACCATGGCCACAATACAAATAAATGTACTGTAATTTATTAGATATATCCTTCATGCAGCGACAACATCCAAGGCATTCGTTTTTAATGGAGTCTGTCAAATTATAGTTGGGCACCAAATGACCTAAATATTAAAGGTAAAAGAGTTTCAAATATTTTTCTTAACATAATGGATAATTTAATTTTATTATTATTATAATTTAACGCTTACCGACTTCTTCCATGGCACGCATAGATTGTAGCCTCGGATATGGAACCATACAAATGGGACATTCATTCAATCTTTCCCCACAATTGTCACAACACCATCCGTGACCACATGGAATGAGTACATTGCGAATGTTAACATTATTATAATCTTCGAAACATACGAAGCATCGATCAATATATTTTCCTGTGAAATAAATAAATTTAAAGTAACTTATACATATTCTAAAAAAATTTCAAGTATTTTGTAACTAACCATCAATTTGAACTTTAGCAGCTTCAATTGTCTTTAATATAGCTGGTATTCCTGCTAAATCGAATATATTAATTTATATCTTATATACAAATATATTATATATATATATACTAAGTTACCTGTTGATTGTATTTCTTGATTAACGACCACTTGATTAGTAAATTCCTGTTGGTAAGTTTGTCGATTTTCAATAATTACTGGCGCTAAAACATTAATGAATAATTACAAATTTTTATATTAGATATATTATGTGTTTTTATTGAAATACATTTATTTACTTATTGAATCCTCTATTTCTATCGATTCATTTATGGGTTGTTCATTGTCATCTGAACTGTCATTAAATTCTATAATGTTTTCCCCTACATTTTCTAAATTAATTATTTCAGATAAATATGTATAATATTATAGTTTATGGTATGTAATATATACCGTAAAACGGGGCGAATAGGAACGGGTTTTTAGGGTTTTCGGTAATAAAATTTCCAATTTTATTATTAATATTATTTTGAGAATTGATTTATGTTGTATAGGTACAAGTAAAATTTTTTTTTTTTAAGGGTCTGTTGGTCTGTTTTTTCTTCGATTTAGACCATACAGCTTAATAAAATTTTAAATACCTGGAGTATTCGTAATTTAATTCTGAAAAAATTCTAAATTTATATATTATTTTACTACGTCAAAAACTGTCCCAAAACATTTTTGTGGTTAGAAAACGGAATACTTGTAACATATTTGTAGCTTGTAAAGCATCGCGTAAGACATCCCCCAAAAAGATGCAAATTCATTGAAATCCGAGCGCTAATGATAACAAACATCTTTTTCTAGATTTGTACCTATTCACCCCACTATACTATTTTATATTATATAATATTATACTACCCAAATATCGTATGTTAATCGCTCGATGACGAGCAGTTGGTAGAATTCTACTCCATGGTATCCTATAATTTAGATCATTTTGTACTTGACCGTGGCCTCGTTCTCTAAACTGTCTACGTTGTTGATCATTTATTAAACGATAAGTCAGAGTTGAAGATAATGTTTGATGTTCCAAAAAATTAGGTCTTACCTCTTGGTTGATATTTACATTATAGACTAAATTTTAAATTTCAAAATAATAAAACAAAATAGTAATGTATTTTAAAGTTTACAACTTGGAATAGGGCTTAGTTGATTATTCAAACATCCATTGGTTGTATGTCCAATTTTTCGAAGAAAATCTATAGTATTATATTTTCCATTTTTTACACGCATCAATGCACTTATTAAAACAGTATCGTTTGTATCATTCAAGGTAGTAATTGATCGTCTAACCTAAAACATTGGGTTTGATTGTTTTTATTTTCATATGATTTGTCTTAGTAATATATCTAATAAATAAATACTAATTCCATTTACCTCTTGGCCATTAATTATTTGTTCAGTCTCTCTTCTTAGCATATTTTCGAGTGAACGCAATCGATCTGAAATGTTTTAGTTTAAATATAATTATATACCTAATATACAATTTACGTATAAAATAATATTTAAAATTCACCCCAAAAAGTCCATATTGGTGGATGTGGTCCAATCACTATATTTAACATTCTATGAAAATTTTCTATGTAATTATTCGTTTGAATATTGAATCCAAAAACGGAAAATCCATTTGGATGTATAATATTAATCCAAAAGTTTTTTATATATTTAAAAATATCACTAAGTTCTACAAATACATTCATATTTCGAGCTAACGATTGTATGGCTGTAAAACCTCCAATAATGTGGAAATCGTTTGGGAAATTTGGTATCATTTCAGGTGGTAAGTGTGGCAAAGCTAAAATCTTTTTAAATACATTTTATTACTTGATTATTTAATAAGGTAAAATTTTTTACTATTATTAAAATTACCATCTGTATAATAGTAGCAATATTATGATTATTGTGCATCAAATCGCCCAACATATTATGTGTTTGAACGTATCGTACAATGTTCTGTATTGAATGTAATAAACAAGATGTTATTTACGAAATATATAATTATAAAATATGTAGTAGGTAGCATAATTATTACAATATACAAACCTGACTATAATGAAACCAACATCCAATCAATCTGTTTGTTGGTAAAACGATCCTTACTGCATTACGCATTGAGATTTCATAGTCAGTGACAATTTGAAGATGATCCCATTCGAAAATATTACTAAGCATATAATTTTTTAAAAATTGCCACAAACGGATGTAAATATTTTCAGTTTTATTATTCAAAATAGCATATAGTACAGGAACAGACTATTGTAAAATATATTTTAGAGAATTTTTAGATAATTTAGAATATTTTTAGAGAAAAAAGCTATTTAATTGCTAATTGTATAATAATACTTACAACATTTCCTGATATCGCATGTATAGTAACTAATTGGTGCATATCAATTGGACAATAAGGCATAACTTCAAATGTCTTATCAACTACTAAAAGTCGAGATTGACGAAATAACAATAAATGTCGTTGGAGAAATGACATATTGGCCAATATTAAACCACCAAATAACAGTTTATTATTTTCTAGGTATTCAAAATTACCTTGGAAAAATGGTACTTGGTTGAAATCATCAATAATATTTAATAGACGGCTCTTCCATCTTAAAGAAATAAGAGTTTGGGCCATCATTGACAATGTATGAGGTGTTGGAGGATTGCATGTTTGCCGAATGCAGCGAATCGCTACAAGGGCTTGTTCTTCAGATATATCTAATGCAGCATTGGGATAACTAAAAATAATTATTTATGGTATTATGTTATTTGAAAATTAATTGAAAAAATAGGTATACTGAATATAAAATTAACTGCAGTAATTAGACATTTTTATGTAATTTTTATTACCTTCTGGACACATCTTCATAGATACTTCTTGCTTGTAGGTTTACGGAAAAAGCTCGCACTCTTAAAGCTTCCATAAATTCTGCGATCTCTAATTCACTGCTATGTATTGCTTGGTTAAGTGGTTGACTCATTATTATAATTGCTCAAACGTCCTTACTTTCTAAAAACGTAATATTTTATTTAAAATTATCCCATCATGGTAATATACTTAAACCAATAAGTTTTTATACTTGTGATATAATAATTTACACTTAAAATGTATAATATATTAATGTTTATAATAATAAATTAAATAACGATTATTTATATTAATTTTTATAATGTTATATCCTTAATTAATTGGTTACATTTAGGACCAATTCATTTTCAATAAATTGTCATGAAACATAGTAGGTAATAATATTATATAAGTTAATAATATTATTATATTATCTGTGAAATAAACATTGAATTTAGTTTAATTATTATTTGTATTATGTAGCAGATAAATTGATAATAATTATTACTTTATTTGACCAATACATAAATTTAATATTTTTGTTAAATAAGGCGTTTTGCCTAGTCACAGAGTAAAAAGTTAAAAGTAAGGAGCTTCCAAGATAATTTATTCATAAAATATTTTCATATTCTGCTTTAATTGTTTAAAATAATATAATATAGGTATATATAAATATGGAATTATGAATTTATAAACAATAATGGACTTCTTGTCAGTCGTAAATGTAGAATGTAGTACCTATATTATACTATAATTAAAAGTTCAAAAGTTGACAAATACTCGTTTATAGATAGGTATGTTATATTGCTATTACATAATAATAAATTAATAATTACAAAGTAATAATAATTTAAATAATAGAAATAACCAATATAAAATATAATAATATATCATTATTTTAGTTTTTGCACCTTGTAAACACACATACCACGGTGTCTCTTTTTATCATAATTCATAACATACCTACCCATACGGTTGTATTTATTGTATTTGCGCAGTATAATACCTAATTAAATAAAATTATATTGTTACGAAACATTAGCGTCCTCTAACTGACTTTGCTGATGAATCGTTTGACCTTTATAGGCTTTAATTACTTAACCAATAATTAATTCGTAGTTCATATTAATTTTTCATTTAGTAACAAATCTGGACTGTATTATTATTTTATCAATTACATTTTAATACTTTTAAAAATATCATCACTATAAATTGGCTATAATACATTAATACTAGTAGCTATACCAAAAATTGTTTTTATTACGTTGTACCTTGTACATACTAAAAAAAAAAAAAATATTATTATAATGAGAATGAGACTTTTTCATACATAATATATAAATAATAAAACTCCGATTGGTAAAAAAATATATAATAAATAAAATAAACTTGAATAAAGCAATACTGGAATACGTATGATACATATAATATTGTCACGACATACGAATACGGGAAAGTATGAAGGTGAGCGCAATAACCTTAAATGGAGTTCCCTGTTAACTATTCCTATTTTAAAAGTAATTATTAGGTACACTTTCTCAATATATGTAGTTTTTTCTATTATCATCCATAAATTAATTTACATATGGTGGTAAATAAAACACATTAATATTTAATAATATATAATATATATATATGTATATATATGTTTTTATATATTATAACACATGTCTAATTAAAATTATAAGACCAGTAAAATTAACATTAATATTACAATACGCTTTAAAATTAATTAATTTCCCATGTAGGTAAGTAGAAAATTATGAATGAAAAATCAAAAAAAAATCATCGATGACTTATAGCTAATTTATAATATAAGAAATAACAGTACCTATATATTAGGTACACCTAGAGTATGCAATAATATGTTCACTTACCTGTTTATCAAATGTATTGTAATTATTGTTCGGTTAAAAGACAGACGTATTAATTATACTATTATTAAGTAGAATCGTTCGATTTAATATAGCCTGAAAAAACTTAAGAATGAATACTCGTTTGAACAGGTAGGCTTTTCTGTGCGTTATGTGTTATAAAGTACTTAAAATATTATATTCTGTACAAATTTCTAATTATCAATCATTGTCGGATGTACAAAATAAAATGACCTGTGAACCCCACAATCAGACATCAATTACATATATAATATTGTGTTTTATTTGTATACACACATGTATAATATTATATTATACAGAGTGCTACTGTAATTCTAGAATACCTCACGAATCTTATTTACTTGTGGGAATTGTACACTATAAAAATTTTAAGTGACACCCTCCGTATGTTTTGTAAACAATAACATTATTTTATCGCAATAAAACAATATGTATGCTATAAAAATAATAAGAGAGATAAGACCACAGTCTAAAGTTTTAAAAAAGGTTAAAGGTCTTCATTATTCATTCATAGATCAAACAAGCGTGTTACTACAGATAATAATTTTATAGGTATTAATAGATATAGCAATGGATTTTTGAATTTATTAGGCACTTACCTAATAAGAACAGTAATTATATTATTGTATGTAATATTATATATTATATTATATTACAAAAATAATATATGGATTTGAATATTTCAAATACCTAACTGTAAACATTTTAGATTCTGAGCGTAGCGAAGAATATATTGGTTTTACAATGATGAGTGTCTTTTTTTTTGTTTCTTTTTTTTTTTTTAAGTATGAAGACACTTTTACTACCCGAAATAATGCTCCGATTATCACGAATAACGAGTTTCAGATGTAAACGTGGATGTAGGTGGTAATTTATTTAGGTAATTTTTTGAATTTCTCAAAATTGACTCTAAGCGGTAGAAAAAACAACGAAAAAACGGCATTTTTCACGAAAACTGAATTTTCGACGAATTTATTAATTTCAATATTTCACGATAACTTAGGTCATTTTTAAGTTAGAGACTTCAAAATTTTTTTTGAATTTCACATAGCGATTATATATATGTGGTAAAATTTTGGAACCGTTACATTAATTTTTCTACAAAATATAGGACTTTGAATATTTCTTAAAATTCTCGTTTTTATGTAGGTATATAATGTTTGATAAAATTGACAATTTATGATATTAAGGTCTGAAAATTTTACTGAAGTACGAGTATATATCCATATTACTTAACACTATATCAAAATATTAGAAAAAAGTTGAAATTTTAGTAAAATCAATATTTAAATTATTTATATGGATTTTTCTTATTATATTACAATATTTTACAATAATGTTAAATAAAATTGACAAATATTTTTTAAAAATTTTGAAAATTTAATTAGGTATATAAAAATTATATAGAGTGTTCATTTATGTACTATGTGTGTGATAAAATTTTGCGTTTTAAATATTTAATAAGAAATGTCAATATTTTAAAAATATCTACATTATAATCTGACTGAACTTCGCTCAGAATCGTTTTTTCGAATGCAATGGTTTACCATTGCATTCAAATTCTAATTAAAATTAAACGCTATTATTTGCACACCTGTATCCCATGCGGCATTAGTATCAGCTCTTCTTTTCTTCTTTTTTTTAGATTTAAAGTGATATGCGCATATTTTATGTATCTACAAACTATATACGTATATTATGAAGACACTTTTGAGTAGAAAAAATGGTCCGATTAGGTACCTATCATAAAATGGTTAAATGTTTTCGGTAGATAATTTTATCTACGTTGTTGATACTTGAAACATTTTATGAATTTCCTAAACATTCGGGGGAAGAAAAACTACTAAATAATTACGAAAAAATGGTGATGTAATCCGTGTATAGACTCTAATTTCAACAAAATTGGTTTTACTTATTTTATAATAGGTAACTAAAACATAGGTTACCTATACCATAGAATATAGATAGAGTGTTAGACAGTAAGGAAAACCTATAAACTTTTCACATTTAACGAAAAGTGGCAGGTTTATACCGCGACCCGTTGAGGCTTCACTACCAGTTAGCCATTGGTTCTCAACCTATAACGTCTACTGCCCCGCGCACGGCGGTCGCAGTCCCCGTGTAATTTGAATTTCATACATATACGTATTCGGGTATTCCATACATTATAGTAGTATTATACCTACTATTATTTTTTGTGCACCCGGGCGGGTCGCACACCAGATAAATGTCTAACATGAAACTTTTTGTATGCAATCGGTTTCAGAAAGTATACTGGTTGCGCCGAGAGAGCGCAAGTCGGAGGCGACCAAAACTCGTCGTAGTTCGCGCATCTCTCACCAACGTCACTCCCGCCGTCGGATAATCGGCTCACATCGTCTATTGTCGCGCGTCGCGTCTTCGTGATTCGTCAACAATATCTACCGCGGCATCGCCTTGCGGTAATCACGTTTTTTCGTAAGGCTCTTGCAAACCCCTCTGTTTTTTCATCAAAAGTCGTGGCCAAACGAATGTGCGGTTGGTGGCCCCGCCTACTTTTGCCGGCGGCTAATTAGAACACATAGTTTTAGGTAACGTTCACGTTGTGCATGCCACATCATTCCTTTCTGTCTTGTTTTCAAATATACCGCTGTTACTCACTATTCAGTGTTATATTGCCTAGCGTTGTTTGGCCACGACTAATAGCGCTGGGTGGTTTGACGGCGTTCGACGGCGTACGACCAGTCCATTTGGTGGGAGAAATTAGACCTCGAAACCGCGGAGCGACTTCATTTGGATGCGCGGCCGACTTGCACTCTCCAACCAATATAGTTTCGCGTTGATCTGCATATTGAAGAAACTTAAATAATGAAACTATAGAATGTATAGGAACGTAATGTGGAGTGAGGGCAAAAGTTACCAGTTATTTTTGCATAATTACCAATTTAATAGGCGCAAAATAAACTGAAAATTTCAAATATAATTATAATATATTAAATTTGGTGGTTTAAATGAATTACGCTTAATACGTTATCCAAAAATATTCAAAAATTGTCCATAATAATATAGTCCATTGGGTTATGTCCTTACTAATAATTATTACATGTTTTCTGAAACTTATTGGGTAGGTGTAATTATTTTGTTAACATAAATAATATATACCTAATCTACAAACTAACGCGATAAACGTATATTTACTTATACAGAATACGTAATAATATATTTAATTATGTTTCCATGGCACGCAACACGTGTATTAAGTATGTTTGAACATTCACTATTGTTTCGCTAAATACTTCAATAATTAGATACATAATATATATATATTTTTTGTTTTTGTTTTTTTCTTAATACTAATTAGTATTATTATATTAGTGCGTTCGTTGTTAAAAGTAAAAAATTATAGTTATTATAATTAAATATTTAAATTATTTTATATTAAAAGAAATTAAATTATATACTATACATATATTTAAATTATTATTGAACTTTGAATTATCCAATACTGCTATATAAAATAATACATAGTTTATGGAAATTTGATTAAAACGTTTTAATATATAAAAATGACATATAAATATTTTACTACATAAAATTGAAGCGATTTATTTATTGATATACCTAGGTTATAAATAAATACAATTGGCAAAAGGAACAAATGTTTTATTTGAAATTATAAAATGGACAACGCGATGGCTGACGATGAAACATTGAGTAAAAACGATTTAAAAACATTAAAAAACGTAAACAATATTGTAAAGACTATCAAGCCTATAGAAATCCCTGTAAGTTAAATTATAAAAATAATTGCAATTCTAATTTAAATTACCTACATTACTCAATTTAGCTACCATTTAAAATCACTACAGCTAGAGAAATAAAGTTTGACGAAGTAAACAAAATGGTAAATGTTTATATTATATTTTTCATATGAATAAAAATGATAAACTAAAATTACACTGAGATTAATTAATTAATGTGTTTCTTTACAGGATGAGATAATTTTGAAATTAAAAACAGAAATACAAAGTATACATACAGTTCTGAACCAAATAGAAATAAACGAAATAAAATATGATCTAAACAAATCTACAGCTATTGATAATTTCCAGGTAGATTTAATTTTGTCTAATGAGAATATTATAAATCCATAAGCTATTATTCAATATATATATATATATATTCAATTATAGGTATTATTCATTATTATAGGTATTATTCATTATTATTGAATAGGTAATTTTATTGTTCTCCATAATAATATTATATTCAGCTCGAAATTCATTTAGTTAAAGATGTGCGTTTAACAATAATTTATAGTGTGTCGTGAAATTTGTATATAGGGTAAACGTCTATAAAATATGACTATAAGAGTAATTTTTATACGCGATTTAAATTTAAATATACCGAGTGTTCTACCAGGTCCAGGCAGGTTTGACTCTAACAAAAATATTTATCTATTACATATTTTAGATTTTGAACTTCGCTCAGAATCTATTGGATTTAAATTGATGTGTGTCTTTTTTTATATGTCTGAAAACACTTACCTAAAATAATGCTACGATTATCACGAATAGCATATGTTTCCGGTTGCAAAGTGGATATAGTTAGTACTTTATTTAGGTCATTTTTCGAATTTCTAAAAATTTACTCTAAGCGGTAGAAAAAACGCCGAAAAAATGACGAGTAAACGGCATTTTTCACGAAAACTGAAATTTCGACGAATTCGATTTCAATATTTCACGATTACTCGAGCAATTTTGAAGTAAGAGAATTAAAAATTTGATTGGATGTTCACATAGATGCTATACATATGTGGTAAAATTTTGGAACCGATACGTTAATTTTTCTACAAAATATAGGACTTTGAATACTTTGTAAAGTTCTCGTTTTTATGTATATAATGTTTAATAAAATTGGCAATTTTTGATATTTAGGTTTGAAAATTTTATTGAAGTATATATACATATTACTAACATCATACCAAAATATTAGAAAAATTTCTAGTCTCAATTTTTTTAGATTCTGAGCGGAGCGAAGAATGTATTGGTTTTATAATGTGTGTCTTTTTTTTTTTTTTTTGTTTTTATGTCTGAAGACAATTTTACTAACCAAAATAATCACGAATGTTCTATGTTTTCAAATGCAAATTGGATGTAGTTTGTACTTTATTTAAGTCATTTTTCGAATTTTACAAAATTGACCCGATGCGACACAAAAAATGACGAAAAAACAACATTATTTCGAGGAATTTGATTCATCAGCGAAAATTGTTTATAATGATTGTTGTTTATAATAGTAACCATAGTGATAATATAAATGTTATTGAAACTAATAGGAACCAAAATAATATTATTGAAACTAATAGCAACAATCAATAAATAAAAATTTCCACCGTAAATATCATAATACTTGTTGAGCACCTCTCGGGGGTTGACCCATCACAGATCACAGATCAAAGATCATAGATTATAGATGAAAGAATAAGGTCTAATATGAGAATTAACGAACCATTCGGTGATATATACCTACATATACATAATAGTGTTTGGTGATTTTTTCCAATTACCACCTGTATTGTTTACAGTTTTTACACCGTTATACGATAGTTTCAATGATACGTTGTCAAAATATCCTAATGACATAGAAATGATATCAAACAAAACTATTTAGGAAACGTTTATATTTTATAGTCGACCGAAATCATGAGACAAAAAGATGATAAAGAATTTGCATTAATATTAACAAATTTAGTTAGAGGGCAAAACGACGAAAAAACGGCATTTTTCACGACAACAGAAATTTCGACGAATTCAGTTCCAATATTTCACGATAACTCGGGACATTTTGAAGTTAGAGACTAGAAAATTTTATTGGGTATTCACATGGGTTATATATATAGTAAAATTTTGATATCGTTACGTTAATTTTCTACAAAATATAGGATGTTGAATATTTTGTAGAATTCTTTTTTTTATGTACCTATTTAATGTTTGATTAAATTGGCAATTTTTGGCATTAAGGTCTGAAAATATTATTGAAGTATATTTACGTATTACTAAACATCGTATCAAAATATTAGAAAAATCCCTATTCTCAATTTTTTTTTTTGTCATAGAATGGTAACATGATATTTCTTGATTTGACAACACATTTATATCAAGTGTTCATTTATGTACCTACTATATCTATACGAGATACTCGTATACCTATATGGTCTCTATATGTGTGATAAAATTTTAAATATTTAATAAAAAATGTCAAATTTTTAATCAACCAAAATTATTTAACCTACATTATCTGACTGAACTTCGTTCAGAATCTTTTCTTCGCAATGGTTTATCATTGCATTTAAATTCTAATTAAAATTAAACACTATGATTGCACACATGTATACGGGTATCAAGTATGATAAATAGAAGTACTGTAAAATTTCTAAATAATAAAAAATCTTGTAGAATTTTATGATCGGTTTAAAAAATTTGGCACATACGACATACCTACTGAGTGATAAAAATATACTGTTACAAAAATAATTAAAATACTAAAATAGCATTAAACACGCATCTATAATCAGGGCCGCATTTAAGATTTTGGCGCCCGGTACAAATTAAATCGTTCACCCCCCCCCCCCACAATGGATATATTCAGGTACGATCTTAAAAAAATATTGTGGGGGGTTGTTACCATAAATTTGCCGACTAAAAATGTACAAAAAAACATTAATTTTTCTGAGTTCTAAATTATTTAATAACTTTAATGTTTTAAACCCAAAAATTTTATAATAAATATAAATAAATAATTTTGACGATTGCAGACTAATGTATGAAAATTCCGACTGGGGGATGTGACACCCCCATGACCCCCCATCGGATCATCCCTGGGTATATTCTTAAAACAGTAGAATGGCGGTCGTGTATGAATAATCGTTTTCTAAGAAAATATTCGACTATTCGTATACGACTATTCGTATACGACTTCCGTTCTACTGTTTCAATAATAGGCGTATTTTAGGGAGATATGTTGGAGGATTTGTCCCGTGAAAATATAAAATATACACTTTAATATAATTACTTTTAAGTACTTCAAACAAAATTAAATCATCTATGGTAACTGAAAAATATAAACAATGAACAGTGATTATCATTTATAATTGCGGCATGCGCGGTATGTTTAAAGGTTAAAAAGGTTTTAAATTTCAAATTATTTATTTTTCTTTCCATCATAATAATTATCATAATTAATTCAACATTTTCACACCTCTTTACTAGGTACCTTAAAACTATAGCCGCCCGGTATAATTGTACCCGTTGTACCCTCTAAATGCGGCCCTGTCTATAATACTATAATTACGATTTCCGAGTATACCTCCTTTACATATAATTCATATTTTCGTAACATGAATTTCTGTCCACTCTATATTTAAGTGCCTATCACCTACCATCAGTCTATTACTAAGTATATGACGTCTAACAAGTTTCTAACAACGCCTAACAAGTCTCAAATAAATTTGTTAGAAGTACCTACCTATTTGAAATAAGTGTGTTATGCCTTATGCATGTGATGCCAAGTTCACGTAGGTCCTGTGAGCTTAAGTTCTTTGGCTTTGTAGCCGTTGATATATTATATAAAGATTATTTACTATAATAAACTAGAAATAAAATCTAATAGATGTATAATCTATAAATAATGTTAATTACTTCTTACGTGTTATATATATATATATAATTTATATATATATATATATATATATATATATATATATATAATTTACATTACATACAATAATAATACAACTGATTAACCTAACACCTAAACTAGTTAAACATTTAACTACACGAATAAAGTTAGATGCGTAAATTTTCCAAAGATGAAATAATGTGAAATAATAAAAAAACATATACCTATTATATACTTATATTAAGTACCTAATAATATGACATTCGATTCTATAATATTATAATTTAATTTTTACTATGAAATTTAGGTTATAAATGACATAAACAAATATAAAAATGACGATGTTATTGAAATACGGTTGAAATTATTAAAAAAAGATGTACTAGAATTTGAGTATGTTTATATATTATATAATTAATATTATAACAAAAAAATATACTAATGATAATATTCAGATCGACAGTTAAATGTTTCAATCTAAACGTCAAATCGGCTACCAGAAGATTGCAAGTAGATAGTCAACTAAATGAATTATATAATATTAACCGTAAACTTGACCTTGTCATTGCGAAAATTAATAGTATATCTGATTGAAACGGTATATTCCAAGTTTGTGGAAGATCTTTCGTCTAAAGGGCCTAAATAAAAAAAATTACCAAATAAATAAATCTAATAGATATTAGACAATATAATTTATATGCAATCTCAAATCGTAATGTGTGATGATGAAAATGAAAAAAAAAATTATCAATATGGTATTATGAAATATTCATTCTTGGTACGAATATAATACTAATATTTGTGATAGTATAATTTTAAAATATGTAGCTATAAATATATATATTATAATATATTTAAACAGTTCATACAGTAATTTCCAAAAAATTAATAAGAAAATTAAAAAAGCATGAGAAGGGATACTGGTGTGAAAGGGATACAGCTACCTGTATGCAATTATCAAGAACATAGTAGTCACATGGACTTCCTTTTTAGTGTTGTGAAGTTATAAAATAGCTACAATTAAACTCTCAGATATGTATTTAATATGCTAAACGCCAGGTTGAGTGATGTTATTAATTGGAACAGTTTTATGCTACATCACATTTATAACATCACATACCTAATAATCTTATTCAAATTATAGAACCTCACATACCCACATAGCATTATAGCATTAATTTAATATATAATTAATATTTACCAATCAATGTTAAACTTTAAATTAATATTAGTATAAATGATGCAATATAGTATGTTTTAACATTTAATATAGATTTCATAAATATGAACTGGCACAGACTAAATCATTGTATAAATGTTTGAAATAAGTTTTTAAATATATTGTGAAATTAATGACATTTCAAATAAACATTAATTTATTAATGCTTATTAAACATCAACTAATTTATGTTTAATCATTGATTTAATGATTTTTAAATTTCCACCAAAATTAATTAAACATTACAATATGTATAATTAAACATACAATAAATATTACTGATACCTAGTTTTTTACTCTTTTTAGTGTCTACCGTTTAGTATTGATTATGCCCAACACTAAATAAATAATAATATAAAAATACACTAAAAATATTAGGCATATAATATTATACTATAGACTATAGAATTATAGACTTATTTTAATAGGATTAAAAAAAAAATTAATTATTTATTTTGTAAAAAATACAAATTGTATATAATATATATATATATATATATATATATATATTATACTACTATTGTTACAAGTATTATAATAAATAATATACAATTAAATAATATTATCTGCAGCTGTTGTAATTGAAGTATTAGTTTGTTTTTTTTTTTTTATATTAAATGGTGCTTGAATCAATGAGTATTTAATATATTTCTCAATATCATCATTGACAGATTCACTATGAAACCTTTTCAATTTCTTCACTGAATCTGTAAAATATAACACAAAAGCTGATATACTAGTTTTATTTTTATACCTACATAGTGTTATTTATTTTATTTATAATAAGATATTTTTATATAAATTTATTTAAATAATTAGGTGTAAAATATTAATATAATTTTATAAAAAATTATAAATTTTGAAAGGTAAATTATTGTGAAGGATAGAATAATTTTTA
Source organism: Tetraneura akinire (assembly GCA_021307375.1). Taxonomy (NCBI): domain Eukaryota; kingdom Metazoa; phylum Arthropoda; class Insecta; order Hemiptera; family Aphididae; genus Tetraneura; species Tetraneura akinire. The sequence continues at coordinate 218,482 of JAIUCT010000131.1, forward strand.
TCTAACTTACTGAATATTACTTTAGTTATAGTAAGGTTGGCATAGCATTTTTTTTTTTTTATTTCCTCTACCATGGAAAGAGTAAAGGTTCAAAACGTCATCGCTGAACAAAAATTGCATGATTCTTCGAACAAATATTTTGGTGGTTTCTCCACCCAGCCCAGTCAACTTGTTTAACTAGAATAATGTATTAATTATTATAAAACAAAAATGTTTTAAATTTGTAAATATCAGTAATGGTAATAAATAAATATATTATCATAACTTACCAATTCAATAGTATATGTTTTGTCTTCACACAATTGTTTTTCAATATCATTTAATGTAGTTTCATTTTGTATTGAATATAAACAATCTAGATGAGAGTAATCAATCATATTTTCCATTTCTTCTGTATAGGACTTATTATTTTTATTGATATTTTCAAGTATCATAGTTAGTTTTTCATCCAAATTTCTTATGTTGTGCATAATAAATTTTTTAAATTTCTTATCTAGAATCAAAATAAAAACATTAAATAATTAATATCAATAATTTTATTACCAAATATTAATTGTATACCAAACTAATAATACATCATTAAACATATTAGATATTAACATTTTTATTTAGATTGTTTCTTAAGATTTTTATAAAATAAAATAATATATTTATAACGGTTGAAATTATTTTCTATATTATATCTATACTTACAGTTAACAAAGAAAAAGTTTGTATACATAAAATTTATATTTTTACATTAATACAATTTTAAATGTTTTTACTTTAATTAATATTATAAAATATTAACAGCTAATGGGTAAATTATACATTATATTATAATATAATATAATATACTTAAAATAAATATTTAATAATAAGATATTAAGCTTATAGAAAATAGTAATTTTTTTTATAAAATTATGTATATAAGTATAAATATTATGTACCTGATAAATATTTAGAACCATATGAATGTTTCTTGATCCTCCCTATAAGAAAAAATATATAATCAGGTACATATTTAGAATAATTTTAATAAAAGGGGTGAGGAATTTAAATATAATCTTTAATATTTTAAGTATATGTATTAAATATAATATTAAATATAAATTATTAAATAACAAAATTTAATTTACGTGGCAATATAGAAAATGATTAATATTGCTTCAATTATGTTTATTGGAATATTACGGTGAATTTTGTTATCTAAATAGTCTATATTCATTATTGTTTTAAAATTATATTCACAAAGTATATTAATTAAAAATTAATTCTATTTAGATATTATATAGATTTTAATACCTAGTCCAAAAGATGCGTTTTAAAATATTTCATGGGGAGGGGGGGGGTTAAACCTCTAAAAACCCTTTCCTCTGTATATGGGCCTGATAATAAGCATAAGGCATAGGTTTGTTTGTATTTATTACATTTATGTTGAATGTTATTATAGGAAATGTAATATTTACATACTTACAAATATAAATAAATATATCTACTAAAAATATCTTAATCTTAACATAATATATTTTATTTACCTGATTGAGGAATTTTATCGTTAGAATTAAATAACTTTTTTCTAGCTAAGTTTTGAGCTAAAACAAACAAAAATTAATAAGAGAATTAATACACAAAATAAAAATATACTAAAATTATTTATCTATTTTAGGTACTTACAGTTAGTATATTGTTCTTTTTCAAATAATTAATTTTTTTGAACAGAGTTTTTTGAAGGACTTTTTGCATTAGATTCACTTGATAGGTTTTTATTGGTATACAGTTCATGAGAATAATTATATTGGTCAATAGATTTTCTTTGCAATTTAAATCTTGGGCTATCAACTATAAATAAAAATATAAATTTTCAAAATTAAGATTTTTTAAAAACCAATAGTATAAGAATAGTAAAATGGTAATTATAACACAAATAAAAAATATTAATAATTATTTAAATCTATTATTCTTACTATAATTGTGAGACTGGTCTTTTTCAAACAATGGAGGAGAAATACTTCCATTTTTTGTATTTGATTGTTTCTGTAATTCTTGGCAAGTAAAACTATTAGCTTTAAAATATAATATTAAATGGTTATAAAAATATCATTCAAATTTAATTAAAAATATATTTAAAATAATAGGTATAATATAAATTATACTTATACATACACAATTGAGATAATTTTTTCATTGGAGGTTTAAGATTATTTTTGTTAGAGTCGATTTTTGAACTTTTGTTATTAACTATAATATAAACATGAAAACATTTTAGAGTACTTATTATTTATTGCAACTATATGTGGTAGTTATTTAAAATTGTTATATAATAATATAAAATTGGCATACCTAGTGAACAAGGAGGTGAATTTAATTTTTCATTAATTTCAAAATTTCTGTTGCACTTTTAACATTGGCATCATCTGTAGAAAAAATTATAATTAAAGAAAAGTAGAATAATGAA
>JAIUCT010000131.1:221318-231528 GCA_021307375.1 Tetraneura akinire
AAATTTTGTAGATAAATATATAAACTTTATAATATAATTTTTTTTTTTCATATTATAATTACAAATTTAATAATTAAATAATAGGTAATCTACTATTATTGTGTTTCTTATTATATGTCAGGAATTAATATTTATAGTTTGTTTATCTAAAATAAAACGTAATTAAATTATTACAGTGTTAGAATAATTTAATTACCCGTATCTACATAATGTGACTACAATAAGTACATAACGTTAAAAATAGAATAAGTAAATTAATAAATTAAGAGAATTCCATTTGGGTACAATACATATTATATTGATGCACAATGGTAAAATTATTTTTAATTTCAATTTTTTTCTATATTGCCAACAAACATTAAAAAAAACCCCCAAATTTTTAGTATCATGCGTTGTTAAGTTGGAAATATGCAATTAAAATAAGAAAAGAGCGTGAAAAAGCATATTTCGAATAAATCATCGAAATAAGCAAAAAAAAGCACTTTCAAATTTCATATTTGTAATTGTTGCAACATGACATAAATTTCCATAGCACTCTGCTAGATTTAATGTCAATCTAAAAAAATAAGCAAATGCTTTAAGTCCCGAACCCTGATAATGAATCAGTAAATAAATCATAATAATATTATAAGATAGAAAATTGGCATTACCAGACTCATAAGTTGGGATTTCCATAATTCCTTCATTGACATCATCAGAATCATCTTAAAAATAAATTGATAATTAATAGGTTACCTATGTATTATATTATATAGGTTTATATACAAGGTGTCCCATCAAGTTTGTCCAACACAAAATCTTTTGACCTATTTTTACATATTTTTACTATTATATATTAAGGGCCGCATTTAAGATTTTGGTGTCGGTACAAATAAAATCATTCCCCCCCCCCGCAGGACATATTTTAGGGAGATATGATGGGGTGAATGTTCCCACTTATAAAATATATACTTTAATATCAAATTTAATTTTCAAATTTTATAAAACAGGAATAATTTATTGAACAAAACAAAATTATGAATTTTAATATTTCATAATATTAAAATACGAGTAACTTTATTTCTTGAAATTCTAAAAGTATCAACACAAATAAAAATAAAATTGCATTAATGAAATTAAACTCATGTTAACACTTTTTTAAATTTCTGTGAGAAAACTCTTCAATTATATCGTTGTAATCTATTTTGTGCTAAGTCTTTCTTCTCAACAACAAGATCTAAGGAAAGATTTTAATTCTTTTCAATGTCGAAAACGAATATTTTGTAGAACAATTATTACAATATATAGGTGTACCGTGTACATAATACAATTCTTAGTGCTATATTTGCATATGGATAAATACTTGTAAAATTATTTTATTTTATAAACGTACATATATATGTTGAATCGTTTTAAGATCATCAATATTAATGCTATTTAAATGGTCACTAAAATAAGTTTATACATTAGAAAAAGAGAATTCTATTATGTCCATTATGATACTCTTTTTTAAGTATATTGGTACTATAAACTTCAGCTGTTAACAATTATGTCAATTGGTAGAAAAATTTATATTTTTTCTTTCCATCATGATTATCAGAATTTATTCAACATTTTGTACCTCCTTAGTGCTGTTTCTCAAAACTATAGCTGCCCCCTAAAAATTTGCCACCCCGTACAATTGTATCTCCCTAAATGCGGCCCTGTATATATTATTAAAATCTGATATTTGCAACTTATTTATGTCAAGTTGTCACATTTTTCATTACGAATTTTTTTTTTTTAGTTTTTTTTTTAACCTTACCTAAATCCAAAATAAAAAATATAAAATCGACAGTCTTCAGTGTTGCATGTATCTGTAACTTTAATTACTTCATAAACCATATTTGTTTCTTCAGTACACACCTCCCAAAGTTGTTCATCAATTACTTTAATGGTTTTTGGATTTATTTGAATTCCTATATTATGGCTTTTAATTATATTCTCTTCTTTAGCAGTATATTTATTTTTACCAGTTTAATAAATCTTTCAAAAATCTTATTCCGAGTAAATTTAAAAATCACATTTATGCAGGTTTCTAAACACTTATTTTTTTTTTTACTATGTAAATAATAATATTTTAAGCACTTATGTACAGATAATAAATACATGTTAGTATTGCTACCACAGCTTCTACGGTGACAGTATGCCCATTGTTGAACTATATTCAAGTAATAAAAAATTTGAAAATATTCACCAATTAAATAGTATCATGGTCATTCATTATTTTTACCATGAATCCATCCAAAAGTTCTTTGAAAATAATTTCATTTTGCTCTTGATGCATTACTCTTAATGATTTATATATCAAACATTTTTTTTCATGAGTTCCTCGAATTTTGACTGAATGTTTCTTCTCCAAGATTGATCTACATGTCAGGTACACAGAAGTCGATGCTCCACAGGTAACTTAATTTATTTCCAAGTGTTGTAATAAGATGAATCGTCATCACTCATAAAAAATGTGAGCATTAATGATCCAAATTCTATCCTCGAGTTTCTGAAAAAATATTTTCCATGTCCTTGTATCAGTTTTTTTGATATACTATATGCACATGAAAATCCGTTTCCAATTTCATCAACAACCACAATTATTGTTAATTGTAAACCAGATTCATTTGTACAGTGGGTATTATCAATACAGATATTTGAATTTGATGATGATCCAAAGTTTTGAAACATTTGAAGTTGAAAATTTGTCGATATTATCAATATAAAAGTTTCTTTTTCCAAATTGTAATGTAACACAGGATTTTCTTCCTCTGGCAATTCAATCATCTCATTTATCCACATATTCACATTCATATAGTCAGATAAGTATTGCAGACCTACGTAAAAATGAAAATTTCTTTTTATATTCCACAGACCCTTTTTTGTAAGAATAAGTTTAACTTTGAGTACATCATAAACATTATTTCTTATATCATCTAACATATTTTCAAGAGTAACACCGTCAGATATTTTGCCTGTAAAGTAAATTTATGAAAATTAATAAAAAATATAATTATAAAATTAGAAATATACATAATAATTATTTTTTAAAAATTCAACTATATGGTGTAAAGTGAAAATACCTGCAATCATGGCTCTTTCTTCAGGTGTTACATCAAGCGAGATTTATATTGTGACCAAAATGAATACTACAAAACTCTAAACTGATGGTACTGTCTTCTTTTTCTGTTACTATCTGTAACAATCAATAAAGTGAAAAGTCATGAATATAATTGATTTTCAACATATTTAATTGAGTAACAAAATTTAAATCATAAACTAATATAATTAATAATTAGTAACAATTTCCAATACAAATAATAAGCATAAATAGCTTACTTAAAAGTATTATTTTCCTATATAAAACCAAAACTTCAAAGTAAAATATATCATAAACGAAATAAGTTTGTCTATCCCTGTACTAAATATATTTTATATTTATTTTAAATAACTTATTATACAGATAGGTAGGTACTTGAATAAATTTAGGATAATTTAAGATAATGTTTTTATTAAAGAATATTTTTTTCTTCTATAAAAACTGATATTAAAAGAAAAGTATATTTTTATTATTTTATTGATAAAATAAATTTAGTCATCCCTGTGCTGTATATTACATTTACTATATTAGGTAGATAGTTGTTTTAAATAACATATTATGTTTGTATACATTACAGATAATTTGATCCAATTCCTATATATTTTGGTTAAATAATAACTAGAAAAATTATACAAGTTTTTTCGTTAAGATTGATAAAATTATAAAGAATTAAAAATGTAATTATTTTATAACTTAAAACAATCATAGTGAATGACCAATTACATAGAAATGTGATACACTACTTCTTGTTATTAAAAATATCAGATAGATTATAATAATTGAATACATATATTATATTATATATGTTATTACTAATAATTATACAATTAATATAATATGTATAAAAAGCCTAAATCAAGTAAATATATAAATTATGATTCTGTACTTTATTTTTTACGATATTTTTATAAACAAAATATAATTCATTTCAATAAATAAAATATACAATATACAAATATATCATATACTTTAATATAAATTATCTATGTAGTTTAAAAAATAATTTGATATTATATGTAGTCACAACAAAAGAGAAAATTAAGATTAAAACTTATAAAATATAGATGTTTTATATATAGTTAAGACTGATACGTTTAGTTTTTATATTATTATAATTTTTATATATATATTATGTGTGTTTTTATTTCGTTACAATTTCAAAAATATCATATTGATGTTTAAGTACTTAGTATTTTGTAACAATCGAGAAGTAGGTATGTGAAATACTCTTAACATAATTTTTATTTAAATAAAGAATATATTTTACGGGGTTTTTTTTTTGATTAATTTTATCATTATATTTAAAAAGTAAGTGATAAGATGATAAAATTTAAACTAAATATTTGATTTGTAAAGGGATTTAGTCTATATTATTATAGTTTAAAATATATATTCAATAACTTTTAAAATTTGATTTTTACAATCAATTTATATATAAGGTGTACAAAAGTCTAACTTTTCATAATAATAATTTTACTTTTCATCATAATTAAAATTTTGAGATAACCAATTTATAAGTTTTATTTGTTTGAAAATTTTAATTGCCGAATTATAAATTAAATACTATAAAATATATTTTTTAATTTTTAAAATTTAAATAAAATACACATTTTATTATGAATTTAATTTCTATTAAAATTGTGACATTTTACTTTCCTAACAATATGAAAAATGTTATAATTTGTTTGAAGATTATTAATTTAATTGATTAATGATAACATATAATTCAATCATAATTCCTAATTAGTCGAGTACAGTATCATCACAAACGTATCTGATACATTGATACGTAATTTTGCTGTTACATTACTCAACATTTATTTGACTAAAAATTATTTTTTGTTCATTCCACTATTAATTGGAATGTTTATTTCCTTCAACATTTTTCGCTTTGCTCAGAATCTAAAAAATCAAGATCATTAACTAAATATAAAGACAAAACTTTTATTTTAAGTAGGTATTAAAAAAAAAAAAAAAAAAATATTCTTCTGAAAAACAAAATATCTATTATCTATAACCATTTTTATTATTATTATTATTTATTATTTATTATTAATATTATTAATAAATTAAAAAATATACCGCCTATTTAGTATTAAGGGTAACAATATTAGTGGTTCTTGATTCAATAGGTAAGTCTTAAACTGAAAATATATTATAATAAAAAATAGTTATAAATTATAATAAAAAATTTAATTTAACAATTGTTTTATTTTTTAATTTATAAAAAAAAAGTCTAAGAGTAGGTATAATGTACAAATTTATGGGCCATAATTTAAATTAATTAACCATAGTATAAAAATAAGACAAGCTGACACTCCTGCCACAGGGATATAGATATAGGTGTGAAAATCATAGTGTTTAATTTTAATTAGAATTTGAATACAATTATAAACCATTGCATTCGAAAAAAACAATTCTGAACGAAGTTCAGTCAGATAATTTAGGTGTTGATTAATATATTGCCATTTTTTCGTCGTTTTTTCTAACACATAGGGTCAATTTTGGGAAATTAAAAAATGACCTAAATAAAGTACCAACTACATCCACATTCCAATCAGTCACATATGCTATTTATGAGACATCTTTTCGGGTAGTAAAAGTGTCTTCAGACATTAAAACAAAACAAGAAAGACACACATCATTGTAAAACCAATACATTCTTCTCTTCGCTCAGAATTTAAAATTGTTAGACAATATTTTAAATATATTTTTAAACTAAATATTAAATAATTAGTTATTTAATTTATACAAAAATGAAATATGAAATAATAGAGATAAGATAATACAGATTAGGTGTATTTTTTAATACACCATGCACAATTATACATATTTAATTTTATAATAATAAAATGTATAACATATGGAAAATTTTAAAGTGTGAAGGTGAACCATAGTAACAGTAACGTAAAAACCTTGACTAAAACTCCTTCTATGTATGAAATATAAATGAATTTTCAAAGACATATATTATAAAAACGAATTGACAAAAATGAATAATTTCTTCATGGAAATTATTTTTAAATTATTGCCCATGTAATAGAATAAGAAAAAAATATTTAATTAAATAAAAAAAGTCATTTAAAAAAAGTATAAAACCTAAAAACTTAATAGGAAAAAAATTATAAAAAATTATGTTTTTATGTAAAAAATATAGTGTAAAATACTTACACCAAATATTTTGTAAAACAAAAATTAAATGAATAATTGAAAGTAGTAAGTTAAATAATTCACCCTTTTATTATTTAAATTTAGTATTTAGTAATAATACGTAGGTAATAAAATAAATTTATATTATTATAATTTTTAAATCTAATAATCCTACAAATAACATATCTGCAACACTTAGATCCCAAGACTCTACTATACTTTATATAATTTTTAATTGGTATATTTGAATCTTTAAATACATTTAATAAAGTTATAATTTTATAAGTTATTAAGTTATTATTACAGTTGCATTATAATATTGTGTAATATCATATATTAATATGTATATATAATTTTATATTATAATTTAATTAAGTAATAATTTCAAATAATAGATAATAATCTACAAAGTTATTATTTACAGTCTTAAATCTTAATAAAAAGGTCATTTTTGTCTGTTTGTTTGTTTTGTCTGAGAATATATTGAATACGTGACTTTTTAAAAATAGAAAATACATAAACTTAATATAAAAAAAAGTTTAATGCTTAAGACAAAAATGGTCCAATTTTTAAATAGAAACAAAAATTACCTATGTTGTATTAAACCTATTCAGTATTCATTAATATTTTGATGTAAAAATCCTACATAAATGACTCATAGGGAAAGTGGAACCATGGTTTTGTCGGTTATTACAATGTAACTGTTGTTGTCAATATCTATTTGAACTACAATATTATTTCAAACTGTTTATTGTTGTATTTACCAATGATTTTACAATATGTCGTAGATGATTCTTTCGCTGTCTGATATTTCACCCGGTGAAGTCCATTGTACGTCAAAGGCGTGTTTGCAACGAAATTGCCTCTAAAAAGTGGTAATATAAATTTATTAGTAGTGGCGTAGCTAGGATTTTGACTAGGGGGGGCTAAGCACATTCATGCGATAGATATTTATGATCAAGAATATTAATACAATAATAATGATAGTAAACTTTATAGTTTGTTTTTAGTGTAATATAAATAAAAATAAAAATTTATATTGACCAATAGTTTAAAATTATGGTGTTGAGTCACTTGTAGAATTTATTATTTTTAATTAAAAATAAAGAAACCCAATTTCTACAAAAAATTTGTTTTTATTTTAACAAATACGCATTTCAAAGACCAAGTCTTCATCATCAGTGCTAAACAACTACTGAGTCCTTCTATATAAAGGGAATGTATATGTGTTGAACGGCTCAGTAGTTGTATAGCACTGATGATGAAGACTTAGTCTTCGAAATGCGTATTTGTTAAAATAAAAACAAATTTTTTTAGAAATTGAGAATTGAGTTTCTTTATTTTTAATTAAAAATGACCAATAGTTTATTATACGTATACGTATATGTATTTGTAGTTTCTTTTTAATACCTCAATATTTGAGCTGCATTTTTTTAGGAGCATTTCTAGCAAACACTGATATTATATCATATTCAACATATAAATGCCAAATGGCGTCTAAATTCAACTTGAAATATGATCATAGACTATTGGATCAAATAAATTTTGAATAATAATTTAATAGAAATTAGAAATAGTACCCATTACCTACACGGTTGTAGATATATGTATTTATTTTAAATACTAATAAGAATAATGACTAATTATTTTAGTTTGAACTTTAAACAATATATATTTAGACATTTAGTTTTCACTAACACAGCCAATGGGGAGGGCTATAGCCCCCATAGCCCCCTGGTTACGTTACTGGAGTATAGTATCGCCACGAAATGTAACTGATACATTGATACATAATTTTTGCTGTTACATTACTGGACGTTTAATTGACTAAAATTTTATTTTTGTTCATTCGACTATTAATTTGGATGTTTATTTCCTTCAATACATTTTAAAATATTTAATACATACTTCGCTTTGCTCAGAATCTTAAATTTATATATATGGTGTAAAGTAAAAATACCTGCTTAATACCTATTTAAATACTCCTTCTTCAGGTGTTAAATTATATCTACCGAGATTTATATTATGACCTTAATGAGTACTACAAAACTCTACACTGATGGTGCTGTCTTCTTTTTCTGTTACTATCAATAACGTGAAAAGTCATGAATACAATTTATTATCAACATATTTAATTGAATAAAAAAATGTAAATCATAGGCTAATACACAGACATATAAAACATATATATTTTATATGTCTGTGGGCTAATATGATATAAAAACATTAAGAAATTTAAAACACATACCATAGATGATGAGTATGTAGAACCAATTTTGTTTGTGCCTTGGCTTTTTATTTTCCTGACACCTGTGGATCTGCTTTCAAAATTACCAGTTCGATGATAATCAAAATACATTATTTTTTATTCTGGCTAATACTTTTACGAGCGCATAACACATAAAATCTTAGGTCATCATCTGCAATTTTTAATTTCCATTCTTTGAAATCTGACAGTGAAAGTATTTTATAAACACGATGTCATTAAAACAAAATTCAATATTCACACTTACCATTAATAATTTGCAAATATTTTTTGTTCTTTTTGTAATTGCACATCGTGAACCACCTCTAAATGTAATTTAAAAAGTTAATTGTTAGTTAATTAACAACAAGTAAATTGTAAGTAAATTAATTATTTGTTAAATAATGTCTTATTACACTGTAAATCAGGACATTTTACACCACAAATAACATTTTTGTGATCCTTAGATCCGCATGTAATCGAGTGACGCTTTAAAGTTCTTTCATGACTAAAATATTTGTTACACCGCGTACATTTTAATTGTACTTTAATACTATTATACTTCATCATTAATTTATATTTATATATTATATACATGTAAGATGTAACAAATAAAAAGAAAATTAATGTAGTTAGTCGTTACTCAATACTCTCCTTTATACAATTTTTTTGATAGGCGATAAAGGATCTAATGATAAGTGACAACTCTGATAATAAAATGTAGAAAATTTTGTAGTTAACGCTTCGTTTGATAGTGCGTTATTATCTTATATTGTTATACGTCTGATAATCACTAACGCTATTGACAAGATAACTGACTATAACAATAACAATAACAATATTAATATTATCGAATCCGTTCTATAATCGTGTTATTATTTATTAGTAATTAATAATAATATGGAATACATGTGTGTAAAATAATGTTATTGTTCAAGTGTCAGCATTTTTGTGTGTACGCCGTGTAATCCGTATATATATATGTATATTATCATCTCGGTTTTCACAATAATTTAAGCGGCGCGTCGTAAATTCGAGTCGTCATCGTAGTCAATATCATGACCCATCTACAGGCAATCGAAACAGTTTAACATGCCGGAAGTTCATGTAAAATTATTAACATACAATGTAATACAATGTTCATAATTCACACGGACATGAACTTGACGAAATTATAATTCTCTAAAGGCAAGTGACACATTTTCTAAGGACCCACACAACGATTCCAGGTACATTATTAACACAATAGGTAACCATAATATTTAATTTGTTGTCATCAATAACATACTAAACGCTAAATATATCTTTTTTTCTCTAAGAATTAGGGGGAAACTCATTTATCAATTTGAAGAATTATAATACATTTCAAATAAATTTATTTTACCACTTTTTAGAGGCAATTTCATTGCAGACACGCCTTTGACGTACAATGGACTTCACCGAGTGAAATATCAGACAGCGGAAGAATCATCTACGACATATTGTAAAATCATTGGTAAATACAACAATAAACAGTTTGAAATAATATTGTAGTTCGAATAAATATTGACAACAACAGTTATGTTGTAATAACCGACAAAACCATGGTTCCACTTTCCCTATGAGTCATTTATGTAGGATTTTTACATCAAAATATTAATGAATACTGAATAGGTTTAATACAACATAGGTAATTTTTGTTTCTATTTAAAAATTGGACTATTTTT
>JAIUCT010000131.1:236528-252845 GCA_021307375.1 Tetraneura akinire
GTATCACATTTCTATGTAATTGGTCATTCACTATGATTGTTTTAAGTGATAAAATAATTACATTTTTAATTCTTTATAATTTTATCAATCTTAACGAAAAAACTTGTATAATTATTCTAGTTATTGTTTAACCAAAATATATTGGAATTGGATCAAAAATATCTATAATGTATACAAACATAATATGTCATTTAAAACAACTACTTACCTAATATAGTAAATGTATTATACAGCACAGGGATGACTAAATTTATTTTATCAATAAAATAATAAAAATATACTTTTCTTTTAATATCAGTTTTTATAAAAGAAAAAAAGATATTCTTTAACAAAAATATTATCTTAAATTATCCTAAATTTATTCAAGTACCTACCTATCTGTATAATAAGTTATTTAAAATAAATATAAAATATATTTAGTACATTGATAGACAAACTTATTTCGTTAATGATATATTTTACTTTGAAGATTTGGTTTTATATAGGAAAATAATACTTTTAAGTAAGCTATTTTTGATTATTAATTGTATTGGAAATTGTTACTAATTATTAATTATATTCATGACTTTTCACTTTATTGATTGTTACAGATAGTAACAGAAAAAGAAGACAGTACCATCAGTGTAGAGTTTTGTAGTATTCATTTTGGTCACAATATAAATCTCGGTTGATGTAATTTAACACCTGAAGAAAGAGCCATGATTGCAGGTATTTTTACTTTACACCATATATAAGAATTTGAGATTCTGAGTGAAGCGAATAATGTATTGTTTTTACAATGATGTGTTTTTTTTTCTAAGTATAAAGACACTTTTACCACTAGATTATTGTCTGATTTTCACGAACAGCATATGTTTCCGGTAGGATAGTGGATGTAGTTTGTACTTTATTTAGGTCATTTTTTGAATTTCTCAAAATTTACCCCAAGCTGTAGAAAAACATTGATAAATTAACGAAAACGGAAATTTTGACGAATTTGATTTCAATTTTTCACGTTAACTCAGGCAATTTTAAGGTTAGAGACTTGAAATTTTTTATTGGGTATTCACATAGGCATTATATTTATGTGGTTAAATTTTGGAACCGTTACTTCAATTTTTCTATAAAATGTAGGTTTTTGAATATTTCGTAAAATTCTTGTTCTTATGTATATTATGTTTGATAAATTTGGCAATTTTGGGCATTTAGGTTTGAAAATTTTACTGTGGTATATACAAATATTACTTAACATCATGTCAAAATATTAGAAAAATCTCTAGTCTCAATTGTATATTATGTTTGATAAATTTGACAATTTTAGGTATTAAGGTTTGAAAATTTTACTGTTGTATATATACATATTACTTAACATCATGTTAAAATATTAGAAAAATCTTTAGTCTCAATTTTTTTTTTAAAGCTGTTATTAAGTTGATATATTTAGTTTTTCCTTTTTGTTTTTTTGTTTTTATGTCTGAATACACTTTTACTACCTAAAATACGAATATTTGTATATCCCTCACCCCCCATGAAAAAATCCTAGATCTACCACTGCTACTATATAGTTATATCTCATATATATATATATATATATATATAAATATTCACTCACATGTTATAATGTTATCCAATTAATTATGTACCTACCTATTATCTACCAGTGGACAAAATCAAAATATTTTAGTATTTCAAAATTTTTATTTATGTATAAATTTTAAGTTATAATTTATACATACATGTATAAATATATAAAAAAATCAAAGGGAGGGGTTTGAACCCTTAACCCCCCCCCCCCTCCATGGCTATGCCCCTGTGTCTAGTACATTTCCTGATATTGTAAATTCATTTTTTACTTATTTTTTTTTTTAATGTACATTATTATTTATATTAATACTGTACCAATATTTGCATTGGATGAATAAGAGTATAATTATTTATATACTCATATTTCTTAAATGTGTTATGTGTACATATACAGTATACAAAAATATATAATCAAAAGATACTAGAGGGCCCATTCAAAAATTTGCACCTGGGCCTATATAGGTCTAGCTACGACACTGAGTAAAATGTTTATATGTAGTTTAATACGTTTTACTGCAGCTAGTAAATTTTCATTTGTAGATTGATCTTTAATAGAAGATTTTTTCTCTATGATAACTTTTAAATATAATAATTTAATTTAAATGTATAACAATTTTTTTTTATTAAAACTACTAACTAACTGGGATTTAGTTGTTTAATGTTTTTCTCATAATGCAATTGTCTTTTAATAATACTATTTGTATTGGAATCTATTTTAGCTGGTGATATATGTTTAAATGTATTATTTTCTTGTATTTTACTAGATTTATTATGTATTCCTATGTCAATAGGTGTAACTAACAAATTTCCACTAGGAGAATATAGTATGGTTGGTTTATTTTTAAAAAAATTTACTGGTATACATAAAATATTGCCTAAAACAAATTAAATTAGATTTAATGTACCAATTATTAACAATAATAGCATACAACTTGAAATATTATAATTATTATAATATTTAAATAACTAACAAATTAATTTTTAATTATTTTCAAATAAATATTTATATATGTTATCACTGTTAAAGTATTAAATAAGTTATTTTATAGAATATCATAGACCACAATCAATGATTGATAATAAAATATTATCTTAAAATCATAAAAATAAAAATCTATAAAAATATCTTAAAATATTATCTTATAGTCATTAATTATTATTTTGTTTAACGTTATGACAATTTAAATGTTATACATTTTATTTTGTTTTACGTTATAAAAAATTTAAACGTTAATAATTTTTGTTATATGTTTAATATTACTGAGATTACAAACACATAATTCGTTTAAAATTATTCAATTCAAATACTATAAAAAACTAAAATCATATTAAAATATTTTAAATATTTAATTATATTCAACTGAATTTTTAAAGTTCTGTAATTTTTTTTCTATGATTTCAATAAAATTATGTTATTTAATACAATACCCAATTATAAAATAATTTAATTATTTTTACATTTTATATTACATCGCTATATATTATTATGATGAATATAGTAAATATTTTAAATTTTATCGATTGATTAGGTTACTAAAACTTAAAAGTTTGTAGTATAGACATATTTAATGAGAATACAAATAAACAAAACTTAAATTATTTTTATTTATTATGTTATATTTCTTAATTTAAATAATAATGATATAATAATAATATAAGTACCTAGATATTATAAAATAATTATATTAGAGTTTCAATAATTAATTAAAAATTAACTATTTCCTCAGATAATTAAAATATTTTCAAGGATATCACTCTACCAATAGCATTTCTTAGATCTGATAATATAAATTTTAAACTTGAGAAACTCGTTTCCACGCTAACCTAAACAAAAACAAATATGAATGCAAATTAAATATAAAGCAAATTATTTTAAGTTCATACATCATTAATAATAAAATACCTGAGTTGCTGGAACTGCCATAAGAATTTGAGCCAATTCAAATAGTTCTGGCATTACACTTTTATTTTCAGACCAAAATTTCACAATATCTTCTTTATATGACAATCTATTTATAAGTTTGATATTATTGATGAGTTTTGAGAAGAATTTATTAATTAGTTCTAAAAAAAAACTTTAAAATCATCAGCTTCATCATTTTCATCTTCAATTTATATATTGTTTTTATTACTAGTTTGATTTCATAAACTTTCTTCTGAATTCTAAGGATAAAAAATTGTAAAAATAAATAAAGCTTAAATTTAATTTATCCTTTTTAAATACTAACTTCCTACTATATAACAGTACCCAATTAACATAATATTTAAAAATATCTAACCTAAATTATCTAGTAGTTTCTTAAATATATTTATTCTATATTTCTATGATTTGGTCTAATCTTTAAACAGTATTACGATAACATATCTGAACTTATTTATTTAACAAAATTAATTTTAAAATAATTATTCTTATTAAATTTGAAAAAAAAATTTAGTTTGTAATAATTTAATTCTTAGTGCAGATAGTCATTAAAAATCAATGCATAAATGTTATAATATAATGTATTTATTAAAATACCTATATATACGAGTAAATACTAATGGATATATTCTGTTTTATAATTGTTATAACTTAACTACATCGTTTCATAACAATAAACTAATAAACATATACAATTTCTAAATCTAATGGATTTTCATAATATTAAAATAGGTAGAGGTACTTACTATAACCTCTTCATATGTTAGTGACTCTTTTAAATTCCATATTTGAAGCAAGTAATCCACAGCTTTACTTTTATCATCATAACTTAATAGACACATGTAGCGTGGATCCAATTAAATTGCTATATTTCAAAAATAATTAAAAAAATAATTATGAATATCACAAAAGTGGAAATAAATAAATAAATACCCGAAACAAATATATTGTTTTTTAACAATTTGGTTACGCGAATTTCCATATTTTTAAAAATAGCAATAGATAATGGTGAACCAATTTGATTAAATTTCTGTTTTGTTTGAATCCATATTGGTATATGGAAGTCCCCTAATTTAAGTAGCTTCTTTGAAGCTTTTTACTAGCCATATAGGCTGGTAGAAGAGATTCAATCTAAATACATTTAAAAAGTTAATATTCCAAAAGTTATTTTAATATAGATCATAAAGTCTATACCAAATTTTCAATTCGTCCCCAATTAGTATTACTTATTTTTAAATCATAGTTAATCTGATCTTCACAAAACTTTTTTAGTTCATATAATTTAACTATCATTAAATATGTAGAATTCCATCTAGTTACATTATCCAGTCAGCCTGTTTTAAATTTTTTTTTCAATAATGCAGCATATGACTGTGTATGAAGAACTTTTACAACCTATAATTTTAAAAATATAAAAATTAAATATACCATTATATATGAATAAAATAATTAATTATTAATTACTATTAAACTAATAAATTTTTCATTGATTTATTAAAATTTAAAACTAGATTTATTTTTAATTATTGAAATAATAGAAAAGTTTCAAATAAAAGTTACTTTAAAACTAAGTAGTAGGTAACCATAATTGTATTTAATATATATTTATAATTAGTCAATTATTATATAAGTATAAACTATTTTTAATAATATTTAAATTAAGTTATATTTTATTATTCAACACCAATTTGAACAGTATTTTACTGAAAAGAAACATAATTAATTAAAACAAATCCAATAGTAATATTAATATAATATTCTTACCTTTCTTGCTTTTGTCAAAAGATTCACAATAGTTTTTAGCTTCAATCCATTTTCAATACATAACAAAGCTGAACAAATTAGGTAAAATAACCTAAGTTCAATTAAAATAAAAATCTAATAAAAATTATTGTATTAAAAAATAATTAATTTTTAACTTCATTTAAAATATTTAACCAATTGCAATTAAATATTATTTAATTTTAGATGTTTAAAATTACCATCACCAATAGTATTAAAAACTGGATTCATAATCATTCTAAATCCAAAGTCATCTAATAATTTAAATGGCCTACCATTGGTTGTTACTAATTGAACGCAAGTATCCACTTCCTTTTTTCTTATCTAAGACAAAATGTTTTAATATTTTTTTGGTTATAATAACCATATTATTCAGAGGGCCAGTCTTTTCCAATTTTTGTTTCTAAAAACAATATCAAATAAATGTTTAGTCAACAACTACCTAGGTCTTAGGGTATGATAAGAATAAAAATATTATACCCCTTAATTTTAAAATTTATATCTTGATACAGTAAAAAATATACGTAGAATATATTTTACGGAACAAGATAGTTATGTCTGGCAATTTAAACCATATAAAAAAAAATAATAATGATAATATATCAGATATTAGAATATACGATTAAATGACATTCCTATGAATTTAGGGTCTAAATTATTATTAAAAAAATATAATTTTTACATTATGAATTTATAATTTTTGTAATATTTGACATAGGTAGGTACTTACAACTTAGTCATTACTCACAAGTCACAATGATTACAACCATGCTCCACTAAATTAAAAAATGCATTAGTTGCTTCCTGCAATAAAAATTAAGTTTTTCTGGATGTGGGAAAGTAGGTGGTAAATTTCTGGAATATTTCCAATTATAAAAATTGATTTATCTGTATATAGATACCTAGATGAGTGGTTAAAGTTATTTTATCGTTGTAATACGTTTGTCGAATAATCTAAATCTAACAAGTAAACCATTGGTGCAACTATGGAGGATTTAGACTTAGACCCACTAAATTTTTTCATACCTTAGGCTAAGGTTTTACACTTGGTTTTAATATTAATTTTGTAAGACTATAGGTCTACAGCCCCTCTGATTTTTAGATCTAGTTGTGCCAATGGTAAATAATAAAATATATTTTTTAAATACAATTTGATATACTTAATAGTATTACGTAATTAATTATAAAATCGTTTAATTATAAATAATTAATTATGTAAATATTATTTATTAATGTTTAAACTTAAAAATAATTCAAGCCATTATATATTTAACTATTTACTTATTCTAATAACTCATAAATTATTATTCCCTATATTTGTTATTTTTTAATAATTTAGTTCATATTGCCTGTAACATATAAATATTTATATAATTATATTATACTAACCTTTGCTGTTGAGCAAATTCCTTTATAATAATTTTTTTCTTTTTCTTTCAATAGCAAATTATATTTTTCTTTATGGAAGTTTTTAATGTGGTTTTCTAAATTACCAGAATGATTTCCAATTTGAAAAGAACAAGAAGAATTGAAAGAACAAGCGACCAACTGGAATGGATTTTGTTCTAACCATATTATTTGATATATTTTATTAATTTTTAAAACAAAATTACAAAATAACATCAATTAAAATTACATTACAAAATCGTATAAACATTTAAACGTGTATGTCGTATGAAAGATCATGGACAATTAAATTGAATATAAAACGTAATAAACTAATAATTAATAAGTAATAACTCGCACATCACTATAAACTATGACTATTGTCGAAAACCTGTCTAAAAATATAAAACAACGAAATTATCGGCATAGACACAACACGTGGTACGTTTAGATTACAATAATATTCTATATTAAAATTTAAACCAATATTATTATTGTTATAGTAATTTATTTATTTATTTATTTATTTTAATATTTCATACGGACAATGTCCAATTTACAAAAATTTTACAATAATAACAGTGTGACAAATAAAATAAGCATAATGATGGATAATTAAAAATACATACAATTTTGGAAATTTATATGACAATTATACTTTAGTAATAAATTTAAGATTATATTAAATTTATTTATATTTAGATTAAATTAAATTTATAATATTATAAATTATTATAATTATAGGTTATTATAATAATAAAGTAAAAGATATAGTATATATATAGATTATAGGTAGTAATATAAAAATAAGGTATACATTACAAATTAAAATATAAATATAAATATTGTATTATATAACATTAATTATTTAAATATAACATTATGGGGTTCATTATTACCGGAATACATTAAAATATTTATCGGATCACTTAGCATGTAATTTTTAGTGTGATGGGGAATATAAAATAAGTTATTATTACGTAAGTTATGGATAGAAGTTTTAAAGTTAGTATGGCTTAGTAAGAAAGAGTCATCAATTTCATTGTTTAATAATTTGGAAAGGAAGGTGATATAGATATTATTTCTGCGTGATTTTAAAGTTTCTAAATTTAGTATATTTAAAATATTATTATAACCTGTATGGGGAGTTCTTGGTATTTTACAAGTATGACATATGAAACGAAGTACTCTATTTTGAATTTTTTCGAGGATATCATTATGGCCAATGCTGTTATTTTCCCAAATTATGGGATTAATTTATGTAATAAATATTAAATATATATATATGTATATTAAATTATGGGACATTAATAATGTTAAAAATTTCCCAAAATGTGACAATTATATTCATTATCGTAAATTATATAATAATTATAATATACAATATACCTACACAATATTATTATTTATTACTTACATTAATAATTTATATCAATAAATGGAAATGGACTTCACGCGGAATTAGTTACAGAAATACAGAGTAGGCTTCATGGTTTCTAATAGAGAATTAATTTAATATTATCATTTATCATAAATATTTTCAAATTATTTTATTATTTCTTGGTAATCGACTTGACAATACCTTTATAATAAAATTTATGCATGGGTTCAATTTTAAAATAGCTACATGTTTAAGTGTAAATAGTAAATTACATTCAAATAACATGAATTTCTATATCTTTATAAGAATCATATAATTATTCAATACTCAAAAAAATATTGAAAATAATAATTAAGAATTATTCAAACGAAAATTATTATTTGACTGAACTTCGCTCAGAATAGTTTTTTCGAATGCAATGGTTTATCATTGCATTCAAATTCTAATTAAAATTAAACGCTATGATTCGCACACCTGTATCCTGTGCGGCAGGAGTATCAGCTCATCTTTTTTTTGTTTTGTTTTATGATATACCAAATGTTTTGTTTATTGTACTGTTATGTTCAGTGATAAGATAATACAATATTAACGTTAACTGTTTCCTATAGTGTTTTACATTTCAATCGTTTTTTGACAAGTTAAATATTATAATGAGGGCTGGGATTTATATGTATTAAAAAAACAAAAATATGTAAATATATATGTAATAAAAAATTTAAAATATGGAATATAAAAATATTACAAAAAATATTACTGAAAAAAAATATTAAAAATTACTTTATAAATTACATTATTCATCTTGATCTTGATCTTGAAAGCAATGAGATACCATATACATGCTCAAGTTGTCAAAGGTAAATGACCTACTATTTGGTCGTAACACAGATTTGTACCGACTAAAGGAGCGTTCGACTTCCACCGAAGTAATGGGTGCAAATCTCATATTTGCAATGTCCAAAGGAGTGAGTTCAGCCGGCAATATTACCCCATTAATTTCGCAATGTACATCTCTAATTAATTTTAGGCAGTCTAAACCAGGATTTTTATGTAATACACTGTGCATCTTTTCCTTCATTGCAACTCCCAAGGGTCCTTGTATTTGTTCTATGCATTTTTCAGCTTCTTCTATAAGTCCTAAACTTTGAACTAAAGTCATTTTTCTTGTTTCTAGTATTTTTATTGTATTCTCTAAAAATCCAAAATTAACAGATATATAAATTAAATTATTTTTAATATCATCTTTATTTAATAGATTTTTCGCTTTTTGAATAGAAATTCCTGAAGTTGAATCAAACGTTGACACAACATCTTTTATTTTTTCAAAGTTTTCGCCATAGTATTTGACTGCATTCAACCATGTCCCCCATCTAGTAATTATTGGTTCTGGCGGAAGACTCAAACTTGGATACATTTCTTTCAGCTTTTCTACACGACTTGGAGCTTTTAAAAATATTTTTTTTATCTCAACAATTAACTTGTCTACTTTATAAAATTTAGCTCTAATGGTTTCCCCAATTCTATGAAGTCCATGAGCTAAGCATGTCAAATGAATCATCTTTGGATAAAATACATTAATGGCAACTGCGGATTTCACCATATATGGCGCTGCATCAGTTAAAAACAATAATACATTTTCATGTTTCACACCTTTCGGCCATAATATACTCATTGAATCGTTAAATAATTTGGCTATGGTTTTGTGGTTACATTTTTCTAACTGTGCACAATTTAATAAAAATGGTTTAGAAAATGTTTCACTTAATTTTCCAACAATAACATTTCCAACAAGTCTACCTTCAACGTCTACTGTTTCGTCGATCGAAACCCATATAGGACCATCTTGAATGATGTTTCTAATAGAATTAAGTGTTTCCTGGTAAATTTCTGTTATGTTATTTTTCCTAAGAGTGCTCTCGTCAGGAATTAATTGTCCCGTATACTTTGTTAAAAAAGCATTCAATGATTTATTTTCCAACTTGGAAATTGGAATATCCGCATGTATAAAAGCACGACAAAGTTCGGAATTAAATGAGTTTTTATTACCTGAAGAATTGGCGGAACCAAAAAACTGCTGTTTGAAATTTTGTCGTCTTATTTTACTCTCTTTGTGTTTGGCAGTCCCTATATGTTGTACTACTAAAAAACGTTGTTCAATGGAAACAGATTTTTCACACACAGAACAGTACAAAATCTCACCATCGCTCTGAAAATGTTCATTTGGAAATTCGAGAACATAGTTTTTAGCTTTTCCAGCTTTGGACACTCGAACTTTGGGCATAATTTAACACTAACACGGCCAACTCAAAATTACACGTCTAAATAAACACACGTCCGTTCATCGATGTGGGTATACTGACTCGCTGTCAGTACTTCAAACGCAAACACTTATTAATTAATCGTTATCTATCATTTATCGAGATCATTAATGTCGAACATAATATAGTCGACCGTAGATTACGGTCTATTAGTTCAATAATTGGTATTATTTTATTTACGTGCTCTTGGAAACATGAGAAATTATTGCCTGCATTGAAAAATACAATCGTATATAATTATTAATTATTTATAAATCTTAAATGAACAAATTGTCGAAATATGTAGGAAAAAATGGAATTATTAAGAAATATGTAAAAATATGTAAAATAAAATATAGTTCATTACATTGGAAACCACTTAAAACGAATTTATCACTTACCTAAATTACTTTAACAACTCACAGTAAAAATATGTATTTACATATAAATCCGAGCCCTAATTATAATTATTACGTTATAAAAACGTTTTCGCCCTGCTTAAAACCTTCTAATAAATAAAGTATATCTTAAAAATAATAGAGAATTTATAAAATAATAAGTTAAACCTTAAATTATACATTTTACTATTTTGTTTGGTTGGTTAATAAACTACTTGGTAATGTTCCAGAAAAAAATACTGTTAAATTACGAGTACATTTAAATCTATTATCGTCCATATCTGACTATTATTTTAGAATTAGTTATCAAATTATTATTATTTATTATACGAATTTATACTATTGTTATTAAAATATATTAAATTTAAATTATACCTTCATTATTTACAAAATCTGTTTTTTTTTTTTTATTGTCTAAGTTGGATCTTCATCAGAATCATCATTATTTGAATCTATACAATCACTTATCATAAGCTCTTTTGAAATTTGTGTACAAATCTTAGCATCTATTATAAAAATATACAAATAACATAAATTTAAATTTAATTATTATTTAATAATAATTTATTAATACTAATACAAGATATAAAAAATTATTAATATTAATTTAATTTTTATAGATGTCGGTATTAATAAATATATTTTTATTTGTCCATAATATTTATAATTATATATATATATATAAATCATTATTATCATTATTAGGTGTTTAAAATTGACCAGTAATAAATTTAAATATTTTCATAATTTTTCTGAATAATACCTTTAGGCGCACAACGAGGCGGACATACATTAACAGCAAGTGATTTGAAATTGTTGAACTTGTTTTTTTTTTTAAATTACCTTTATTTGGAGATAAATTTATCTTTCATTTTCCTTGTATTATATCACAATAATTATTTTCTTCACTAGATAAATCAGATTTTTGTGTGGCTTTAGGTAATTTAGACTTTGCTTCAGCTAAAGAGTCTGAAATTTAATACCGTAACACATAATACAGATTAATAATAATTACAAAACTTCAATATTGAATTACTCACAATATACTTTGTTTCCTAATTTCTCAGCATCGTAAAAGTTAAATCAATATTATTTGGTTTTATGTGATTTTCAATATATTTTTTAACGTTTTTTGATTTAGGCCATGCACAAGAATTTTTTTAAACCATATATTTGGTACTGCATCTACACTATTATCTTCGTTAAAAACAACAATAATCCAACCTGAATTATTATTATTCATCTAAAAATAGTTAAATATTTTTAAAATTTATAATTTTCATCAGCTGCATTTTTAGTAATAGAAAATTCGCGAGTACAACTTCTTAAGCTCTGTAGAATTTGTTTTACTATTTGATTAGCAATAGTATGTTAATTCCTTTCCCTTGTAGATATTTTGAAAGAGTGTAGTTTTTTCAAATATTCTAAGATACATTTGCGCAGTTAATATTGTTTCAAATTTACACAATCCTTCCTTTAATCCAAAATTGCTTTAAAGCGAGCTTCAGGTTTGATATTTGAACTATTTTCAATTTCAGCTAAAGTTAATACAAGATCCACGAAAACTCCAGGTTCAAAATTGTTAAAATTACAAAAGATTATTGTTAAAGAAGCTTTCTTTGACCAAAAGTAGAAATTTTTTTTTAGAATTTATAGCTGTCCATGTATCCATTCGTGTATGTGATTCTCGTATGAACCCATACACCCATTTAAAATCCTAAATAAAGTAATAGATTGTATAATATTGAGTGTAATATCACCCATTATTAAATTTAAAACTTGTGCATACACCATACATGTATTTGTTTTGACGCTACTTCACTTAACTTAGCTGAAAACCCATTACGTGTTCCTTGCATATTGGCAGCGCCGTCAGTCGCATTCCAACACAATTATTTGAATTTATGTTTATATTATAAAGAACTTTTAAAAGTAATTCAACAAAGTCAATCCTTTTACTTGATGTGCATTTTACCATGCTAACTAATCGTTCTTTCACAGATATACTATTTACATATCTTATAATAACTGAGTATTGATCAGTTAATTTAATATCCTGAGTGGTATCAAGTTGGACTGAATATATACCAGCTTTTTTTATATCATCAGATATAAAATATTTTATAATTTCAGTCATCATTTCAATTATATAATTGATTATGGCTATAAATAAGAAACTTACATATACCCACCTCCTTGTTTTGAACCAGCATCATGACTCTTTTTACTATTGCTTATTTACTATTGGTTTAAGTTTACTTCCAATACTAATACCATATCAGGCTTAAATTAAAAACTAACCACGATACATAGGATTTTAATTCAGCTGGTAATTGCTTTAAAAAATTAGAAGTTAGTTCAAGAGTTGGGGTGATAATATTGTTTTTTCCCATTTTTATTTCTGGATCTAAACCAGTCTGAATTAAATATCGACTTGCCATTTGCAATTGTAGTTTAATTGCATAGGTATGTCCAACGTTAATTCTACAAGGAATTGAATTAGCTAAAGCTTTTAAAACTTTATGTTTTCCATCAAACCGAATTGAAGAAGTTAATATTAAAGGGCCATTTTTAATTAAAAGATTTCCATAATGGGTTAATATATGGAATTTTGGTTTTAGTGTACTTTGGAAAATAACAAAAAAAGTCTATTATGTTGAGCAATTATATTGTTTAATAAATGTGAGCATTCAGGTTGAATTTTTTTTGCGCAGCAAATATCGATTATTTTGCGTAGCATTATATATAATTCCCTAATTTCTATATCAACAGGAATTAGTTCTCCAACAATCAAACTAAAATACCTAACAAGACAAAGCATTTCCGAGGACGACATAATTATACAACCTTTGTTTAAGTGATTTTGAATAATTACAGGCGGTGAATTTTTTTTTTCTACGATTCCATAGTCAAACAATTTTATACGATTATTGAAATTTTCAAGTGTAAAAAAATTATGGTTTATTAAGTATGAAATTAATAACAGCCATATCATAGCGTGCAATACCTTCGGTAATATCATGCATAAAGTCACATACGCTATTATTTACCACATGAAAATTAGGAATTTCATTAAAAATACATAGTTCATTTATACCAGTTTCTGATACATTATCTTTAAAAACATCTAATTTATAATTATAAATATTTCTAAGAGATTCGGGACATTCAGAAAGCATATTTTGAAGGTCTTTTTTATGAGAGCGACAAAACCTACAATAATAATTAGCTGAAAAACTTTCTACAAATCCAAGTATGGAATTAAGACCTAAATTATCACCCAATACTAATCCAAGAGCAAAATACAATTGATTATCAACAGAGTTTACTGAAATAGTTATTCCATTTTCATGCAAATCAATTAATACTTTAATTAAAGAAGCAAACATAGTTTTATTACTAAATTTTAAATTTCCTCTGTCTGCAGAATGAAATAGGAAAGCCGGAAATATGTTATCTAATGATGATAAATATTGGGGTGGCAGAGCAGATATTGTATAATATATACAGCCCATTTTATGTATACCCAAATGAGAGCCTAATGGATTCCCCATTTCAGCATCATCATAGTATAGAAATATAGGAAATACAATTTTGTTTTTAAAGTTATACTTAATAGATTTCCATGTAGTACCATTTAAAAATGATGTAAGTATATCTTTTTGTTTCATAGATGAATCAGAATAATGTAAAGCCGTTTCATAGACCCCTTGGAGTTCAAAAAATAACTTTAAATTTTGTTTAATAGGAAATAAGTGTCCTTGGACAGGCACCATTATTTGTCGATCTATGCCTGAAACATTTTTTTTTTCTAGTGTATGTATAACCAATTATTATTGTTTTAGGTTTAAAAAACAAATTATGCGATTCAAAATATTTTAATCGTTGATATTCAGTTTTAAAGTTTAAAAATGGATTTTCTAAAATATTGAAAATGTCATAAATAATATTTTTTTTTGAGGTAATACATTCTTTTAAATGAGGAGCGATTTTATTTTTCAGATGTAAAATAATCCCACTAGAAAATAACTCGGATACGCCATCTATTATTTCCTGCAATAAAGTACCTGTAACAGTAGGCTTTGCATATAAATTAGTAATAAATTTTAATACAGAACTATTAATAATATCATTATAAGATACATTAGAATTGTCGTCATCATTAGTTAAACAAGAAATTTCATTTACTTCATCCTGATTTATAGAATTATTTAAACAATATGAAAATTGTAATATAGAAGAGTCTAGATCATTTTGATTTATGAACGTTTTTAGAAGGTAGATTTAACATCATACTTTATTTTCAAAAATACTACTATTAGTTATATGCGTGTTGTAAGACTTAATTAGTTAATTCAACACTCCAATTCCGTTGTATTAACTAATAAAAATTATTGAACTAACATTTCTATATACAACACTTTCGTTTATGTAAAATCAACTACAACATTTCTATGTGTGTAGGAACCTATTTGTTTTTTATATTTTTTTATTTTATGATTTACAATCCTTATCTACACTTTTAATATAAGTAGGTATCATTAATTAATTTTAGTCTTCATTATTTCAGTAGGTAATCTTATAAGGACAATTTTGCTACAATCACAATGTTGATGAAATTAGGTATGTGAACAAAAATAATTATTATGAAAATATAATATTTAAACTGTTTTTTTTTTTTAAAAAAATTTATATAAAATTTCAATAATGAAAAAGTTGTTTTATAAATGTCTTTACATTAGGTCTAAGTGTGTTGATTATGTGTTTTTTCAATGTGTTAATATGTGCTTTTATTAAACTAAAATTATATTATATATACAAGGAAATACCTATACTATTTTATTGAATATTATATTTTTGATACATTAAAAAATCAATATCTTAATATTTACATTTTTAGGAAATTATAATATTAGTATAAGAGATAGATACTAACATTGATTATTTTAATTTTGGTACATAACTTGATATAAAATGTTGGTAGTAATACTATAGCAATACAGATTAATACATATTACATATACTTGTGTTACACACAATGTATATTAATAAATTTACATCATTATCCTACAATTCCTAATAAATATAATCGTCTATATATATACTCGTATATGATGTAGGTACTTAATATATGAAATATATTTATATTTATAATTTCATATTGGAGGTTATGGATTTTGACTATGTGGTTTTTGTAGCGTTATATGAAATAAAGTATATAATCTTGGATTATACAATAACATTGTAATACGTGAAGGAAAATAAATTAAATTGGACATATTTTGACATATGATTTTTGTGTGGTAAAGGAATATAACCCTAACGTATTTTTATTATACATAAAATAAATATAAAATAGATAATTATATAAATAATAATACTTGTTTCGCAAGAGAGAAAAAACAAGTGATATAAGAGTAATATTTATTATATAATCTCTTCGAATACGGTCTTTGTTTAAAACCTTTACTTATTAATCTCTTTTTTTTAACACGTTATATACTACACATATCAATATTAATAATAATAATAATAATAATATTAATAATAATAATAATAATAATAATAATAATAATAATAATAATAATAATA
>JAIUCT010000131.1:252855-439677 GCA_021307375.1 Tetraneura akinire
TAATAATAATAATAATAATAATAATAATAATAATAATAATAATAATAGTAAAAAAAAAAATGATCATTAAGCGGAAAATAATGAGAGTTTAAACGAATCTGAACTTGTTGAACTCTTGTATCAGAACTAATCATTTTATTCCACCAGCTATTATCTTATTGCCTAGTCTATACGAATAGTTTTAAAGTCTATTTAATATTTTAATATAATATTATAATCACATGCATATATACTCAAATACGCACGTACACAAAAAAATATAAGATACAGAAAAACATGTTTTTATTATTACCTGTAATTATCGTAGTGTACAGAAATAATTATAATATTCACAGGTGAGTGTATTAATGTGTAAAAACTTTACAAGAATTGATTAGCATAATAAGCAGGCGTATATATAGAAAATTGAAGAAGATACAGAATTATTCTACTAAATTATGATTTTTAACTGTTATTTTTATGTACATTTTATTGGAAACATAAATATAATATTTAAATATACCTTAATATTCATAAAATTAATTGAATATACAAATAATTAATATAATATATCTATTTTACAATATCAGCTATATCTATTATACATTAAATAAAATAATAAATCACTTAATTTACGGTAAATTTTAATTAAGTTAGAGCAGATAAATAATGATATTAATTCTTGTTCAATAATCAAAATAACGTTAACGTTATAAATGAATGTATAATAATACAATGATAACCTATGTATAATCTAATGTTTTATAGTATATTTATTAGTACATTTAATGATGAAACTATTGACTAATAATGTAATATAAATAAAATAAAATGATAACGTATTACGTAATGCACTAACTAGTATATTGTATTTAACTTAATTAATTTATCAGTGTTGAACATATACCTATTAGGTATAGATATTAGGTAGGTATAAAGTATAATAGTGAAATGTATATGTATGTAATAAAATTTAAAGTACCTAGTAGTTGTTTTTTTAAATATTAGTAATTTTATGTAGTAGACATGTAGGGGCAAATAATGTAATTATTGATTAAAATTATGTCATTTTTTATTAAATATTTAAAACGAAAAATTTTATCACACATATAATACATAAATGAATACCCTATAAAATTTTCTAGTTTAATGTAAATGCTCATAAAATCCCATATCTGGCAGAACTTCACTCAAAATTATTTTTTCGAATGCAATGGCTTACCATTGCATTCAAATTCTAATTAAAATTAAACACTATAATTTGCACGCCAGTATTCCTGCGTCCTGCGTATCAGCTCTTCTTTTTTTTTTATATTTTAATCGGCTATAAAAAAAAAAAAACGTAAATGTAATAATTCACAATTAATTAGAACTGCGTTAAGTAAAATGAATTAAAGCTTCAATAAAATTTTCAAAAATTTTAAAACAATTTTATCATTTTTATTTAACATTATTGTAAAAGATTGTAATATAAATAGAGAAATCGATATAAAAAGTTATTATCGAAGTCAATACTTTAAATATTGATTTTATTGAATTTTCAATTTTAAGCACCTATAAAAAAAAATCGATTGTTGAGATTTTCCTAATATTTTGGAAACATGTTAAGATATACTCGTATATCAGTATGTTTCAGTAAATTTTTAAGACCTTTATGCCAAAAATGACCAATTTTATCAAACATTACATAAATAAAAACGAGAATTTTACGAAATATTTAAAGTCCTATATTTTGTATAAAAATGTAACGGTTCCAAAATGTTATCACATATATAGAGTTACCATTTAATTAAATTTTCAAGTCTCTAACTTGAGTTATCATGAAATATTGAAATCGAATTCGTCGAAATTTCAGTTTTCGTGAAATATGCCTTTTTTTCATTATTTTTTCGTCGTTTTTTCTATGGCGTAGGGTCAATTTTGAGAAATTCGAAAATCTAAATATAGTTCCAACTATATCGACTTTCCAACCGGAAACATAATATTTATAAAAATTGGAGCATTATTTCGGGTAGTAAAATTGTCTACAGTCAAAAAAAAAAAAAAAATAAATAAATAAATTATTGTAAAACGAAGATGACTGATTGTATGACATTCTTTGCTTCGCTTAGAATCTAAAATTATATAATAAAAGTAAATATTTGACTACCAGGTCAGTTAAAAATATTTAATTTATATATTGCGTGAATATATATTTTTAAGTTCGACGGATTCGGCCGTATATAATCAATTCTTTATTAAAAATTTTAATTTCGAATAAATAAATATGAAATATAATTAAGGTTCTAAAATTATTACAAGGAGGGGGCCCCTATTTACGACTCTTATTTAAGATGTCACGTAAGTATTTAGAGTAGATATTTTATTATAAGTATAATGTGGGTTAGTCCAAATAAATTTGTTGAGAACCCATAGATACACATATTATACACGCACGATTCCGTTCGCATCGTGTGTGTACACGTGACGCGCAGAATGTTTAGAAAAACAGATAATATTGTATAATGTTCTCGAATATGCACTGAGAATGGACATATTTGATATATTGTTGTATGCTGGTCGAGTCAAACACGAAACACGATGTTATAAAAATCCGCTTACGAGGGTGCGTAAAGAATGTTTATTATACAATATACACATATTGAATAGAATCAAAAATTATCTTTACGTTAAAAAAAAAAAAACATGTTTTTTCTATAAAACATACTGTAGCTCGCGTCGCATATTGTATAATTTATTGTGTGCCGACCCTAATCATTGTCGAAGACGATATTTCCCGTCGTGAATATCATGATGGTGGGTATGCAGTTACATTGGGTTCGGGGTGTAGGACGGATGGCGCGGTCGGTTACGGCGGCGACCACTGTCGTCGTGACAGTTTATTTGAAAACCAGTACCTGGTGATTAATACCTCGATGTAGTGTTAGTGTTATGAGATGGTAGAATGCTATGCATTAGTATTTGCGGATGGTGGAGAGAGGGTTCCATACAAATTCATTGGTCGGCGGGTAGTGGACTTGGACATGGCGCGGCCGTCGCCGGTGGCCCGGAAACCACCACTCGTTTCTCAACCATAGTATCAGTAGTACAGAGGTGGGGTCATCAGTGTCTATATAAGGTAGTAGTCCGGCTGCCGTAGCCTCATTTCCGTGTATGCTTTCAGTCAATCGTCTCGTGCGTACCAGCCGTTCGCGCTTCTGCCTCCCCGCACCGTACATCTTGCATGCATATTATCCGAACGTCGCCTCGTAGTCGACAGCTATTACAGCCATTATCAATTTTTGTTTTTTCGTGTTCCTTTCTGTGTATCGCATTAACGTTTCGTTTTGTGTTTCTGTTCGTGCTCGGCCGTTGGTCACGGGTTTCGCCACTACTTCATCACGATAACGTAAACTATACACTGGTACTTAAGTCGCCATATTTGAAGTTGTCGCCCGGTACATTTTCACATCGCTACTGCATTTCGGTTGGTTGTTTCGTCGCGCACCAGCCAAGTCTGCATGCGCATTATGTCGTCTTTCACGTCTACCACCGTGCCAAAAGAAACTAGCAGCCGACGGCGTCAACGTCCCGGTGAACTGGTAAGGAAAACGTTAATTTTATTGCTTGCCTTTTGTTCTATTCGTTTGTTTTGCGTCTGTTCGATTAATATAATAATATTATGTTCTATATGCATTTATGAATATTAAATTGTCTGGTAAGGACCTGAATTAAACATTTATTTTGTGTTTTACTTTTTTATATTATTTTATTATTTTTTCACATTCATTGTAATAACCAATATTACGACATTTCCACACGTTATCAATATTAACCAACTATATACTAAACATTAATGTTATATACATGTACTTTAAAAAAGTAGAAATATCATTATTAATTTATACTTAAGGAATCGTATTTAAACAGTTAATTATTATTGTTTGGGTAATAAAAAACCATAATATAATTTGACATTTATATTTGTTTAATTTTGAAATTATTATTATGTGCCTATATTTTAAAGTACCTATATGATATTTATTGTGGATTAATTTATTGTAAATTACTTTGATAGACTACATTCGGTATATGAAAAAAAAAACGTTTCAGGGTGAAAATACGTATGAGTGAGAGAGGTACGAGATTAAATAACATGGAGTGAAGTAGAGGGAGAAAAAATTTGTGAAAATAGTGGATGAATAAACAGGTAGAGTGAGGTAAAGGTAAATACGGAATACGAGAATGAGTGAGAGTGAAAGAAGAAACCGTATGATTGAGAAATATAGGTAGAAGCAGAGAGAGTATGTGTGACAGAGAATTAATAACGCATGTAGAAACATAGAGAGTATGTTTGAGAGAGATAAAATCGCAGGTGGATAAAGAGAGAGTATGTATGAGAGAGTAAGAGAGACTCCGAAGACGAACAGCGTAGGAGAACACCGCCGTTGTGTTTTGAACATTGTACGAGATGCATATTATATGCATTGTGTGTATTAAACTACCATGTTAAAGAATGATTTCATTTAGTCAAGGGTCTTTTCAAGGTTATGATGTCCATCTGTGTCGTATTTTGGTATATTCAACTGTTTATAACCATAGGCGCAACTAGAGCCTAAATATTGGGGGTGCTAAAATTATGTACCTAACAAAAAATAAACCGTGCCCCCACACCATCAAGTGCTATTTCCCAATTATTTATGTCTTTATGAATCACTATTACAATTCTAATTAAACATATTTTATTATCCTAATAAGTAGACATTTACAATTTATATTTTTTCTAAGTTTCATGCAGTATTATCAATTTATTATATTCATAGATTACAATATTATAAGACATTTGAACAAAATAGTTCTAAATAAAACTTTAAAACTTAAAATTGACAGTATTTTACTGTAATTATTATAATAAGACCTAAAGAAAACAAGGGGTGCTAAATATTAACTCAGGGGTGCTAAAGACCCTCTTGCGCCCCCCTAGTTGCGCCTATGTTTATAACGCATTGTAAATGGTATGTACGTACGAGCGATTTTTAGACCTGCCTTGTCTTTGTCGGCGTTATAATATAAATATTATGTATTTTTTTCTGGATGCACATTTTACAACGCACAAATATTTTTTTGGGCGTCCGCCGTGTATTTGAACAGGTGTTTATGGTGGCAAGACACTCGATGGAAAATATTTTGAAGGGCTTATATTTATTGTTATTAATTTAATACATCTTTAATGATAAATTCTAATTTGTTAGGTGCCAATTCTTATATAACTGGATAAATTGTGTATAAATTTTTTTTTCTACATAATTATTTCCTAATAATTATAATAAACATGTAATAAAATAAATACAATAGTATATTACATATATATTCTTAGTGATAATGATTAATTGGATATAATTTAGATGTGATTAATATTATATATATATATAATTTTTTTACATTATTTTTATGCACTACTACACTCATTCTTCCTCTCTGTATATTTTGATTTCCTATTACTTCTAAAACTTAGAATGGTCCTGTCCATAAAGGTATTAACTTACTCTTTTTGTTTTATCTTTTAATAATACTAAATCTTTTACATGTATATCTATAGAATTTTTCTTTTTATCATATCCTTCTTTAGATTTAATTTTTTTTTTAATCAAATTTTTTCTCGCAATTTTATGTGATTCTTGTAAATTTTGTTTTAACTTATACAAATAATTCTCATAGTTATATCTAGGTTCTGGTTAGGATTTAAATTTTATTTCATGTTTTGTATCATTAGTAAAGGTCAATTTGTCTCCTTCTAAATGAAATATAGTATAGATTGTTTCTCTTCGCTATTCATATGTTCCATACGTAATAAGTTTATTTTATTTATTCTATTATTTTTATTATTAACATTTAATACATGTAGGCTATAGTCCAACTCTTTATCATATTTTATTTTATTTAAATCGTTTAATTTAATGGGTTTTGCGAACTCTGATATATTTAATAGTTTAATTATAATTTTACCGTTAATTACCTGATCTAACACATTACCGCAATATACATCTTTTATTATCAAGAGTGTATTATAATACTTTCCTCGGTAGTATAGTGGTAAGTATTCCCGCCTGTCACGTGGGAGACCGGGGTTCGATTCCCCGCTGGGGAGCCAATTTGAGGCGGTACGGTCCCGGTGTCACCGTAGTTCGCGCTCTCAGTGGTGGGTGAAATGCTGGGTCCACTTGTCTGACGAATACAAATACATACAAATCTATGTGGTGCGAACATTTGTGTATTTTAATCATAGTCCCAAAGCCAAATAAAAACAGAACAATAATAATAGACAACGAGGTGTCGTAGACGAGAGACGTCTGTCAGTCTAGACTGTCGTTGTCGGTTGGCATGTTGGTGTGGTGGTGTATCTTGCTTGAAAGACGGAGGCAAAAAGCAACACCCGACTCGCCGTTTTTGTCGAGCAGGAGCAGCACGATTCGGTTTTACCCTCTGAGTCTTCTTTCCATAATTGGATAGGAGGTCTCGGTGTGTACTAGCGCACCGCCTAGGTTAGTGGCTGACTAGGAAGACAGATCGCGCCCGACATCGTTCGTACAGGTGTACGCACCATATTGGGCTGTGTCAATGTATAAAATTTAATATTGTAATCTGTTTTTTTTTTCATTTAAATTTTGTTTGTTTATTTGTTCTAAAATATATTTTAGTTGATATCATAAGTTGATAGTTTATATATAAAAATTAAAAAGTAGGTATTTAAATAAAAGTATTTGTTTTTCAAATACAAATATATTTTAAATTGTATTTAAAATAATTTTCAAATACATTATTTCAAAAGTATTTAAAAAGTATTTAAATAAATTTATTTTACTCAAATACTTTACAAGACTGCATTTTATCTAATGCTATGTCCAATGATTTATCATTGTTTTCAAATTTTAATAAAATATAGTACACTATTCTCACTACAGCTATATCCTACCCATACCAGGCCGCGGACACTTCGACAAAATCGCGAAATCAGTAGCCATTTTGTTGGATGAAGAATGTTATCATTATTTCTGTGATAAAGCGTTTTGGCGCATTTTACCATAGTCATAATATAATACTATAGACCGCGATTAGAAGGAGAACCGTGAAGTCAAGATATGTGAGACAGAGAATGATTTATAAGAATAAAAGAAATGGAACAGTTTATGTGTTAATTGGTCATACTGAGTTCTTCCAACAAAATGGCCGACTGATTTATCAATTTCCCTATGCTGCCCATGTAAATTTTTATCAGTGTCCATTCTGATTTATTCTATTCTGTGCCCATACTAGTATTAACTCGGTCTTTTATATTATTATTCGTTTAACTCATAAATAATATAATAAATTTGCCACAATATGTCGATTATTACTGTATCATTTTGAGAATATAACTATATCTATATGAGTAACAAAAAATCGTGTTATTATTTCCTTCTCTAATAAAATTTAAATTAGTAAATATTACTATTAATTGCATAATATAATGCATTATATTATTATAATAACGTTAACGTTATTTAAAAAACGTTATATTATATTAAAATCTATGGCGTTACGGTATATATTATTATACTGTATATATACCTTTATATTGGTTTATATTCTACATTAATACTTTTGGTTTTTATCAAAACCAAATAAAACTTAATAAATAAGTTATAAGTAGTCAACAAATAAGAAATAAATATTAAGAATCCATTTGAAATAAATAGTAAAAACAGAATTTATTTATTAAATTAAGATTGAAGCCATTTACAAAATGTTTTATTGAAATTATTATAATTATTAATATATTATACTAATATTTTGTACCTATTATATGCGCGCGAACTTCAAATGATAACTATCAAGTAAATGATCGAATTGATTACGTGTTTTAAAAGAGAATATGTTGGAAACGAACGATCAGTCTTTGTTTGCTGTTTGGTAAATGGTAATAACAACTGAGGATGGTAAAATTATTATTATAATACATTATACGTAGTGGTCGAATAAAATAGGATACGGGGTATGCCATCCCCATAATTCATCCCTCCACTTAATATACTCTTTATAATACATCTCTCCTATTTTATACTTTATATTAAAATTTGAAGTGTTACCCTCATACGAAGGCCAATGATAGAATTTACTTATAATTTTATAACATTTGACTATATAATTACTACAATATAAATATAAGTTAGACTTAAGGAATTACTTGTCCTGGAGACTAATTGGTCTGTGTTATATAAAAATATTAAGTTTTCATAAAAAATATGGCATCCCTCCACTTATTTTATCCATTTAAACAACTGGTTATACGCGTGTATCAAAGAAATATTAGGTTGAATATTGATTTTACGTTGAAAAATACAAAAATATTTGGTATTATTTATAGATCTGTGGAACTAATTTATGTTATTATTTCTTTATTAATACGAGTATATGTATTTATTATTTTTAATTTTTAATAAAATAGGATGAAGATAATGAACCACCGCGTATTCATCGCCGAAAATCATTACATCCGGTAAAAAGAATAGTGGCTTCATCAATAATGGCTCGCGAAAAGTCACCACCTTTATTATTATCGAATCAACAACAACAACCACAGCAGCAGCTGCAACAGAATCAACAACATCAAGAACAATTACAATTATTACAACAACAACAGGAAGAAATACGACTACTGCAATTACAGGAACAGGAAAAATTACAACAACTACAGCTGCAACATCAGCAGCAGAAACAATTGCAACTGCAAAAACAACTATTACAAGAACAACAGCAACCGCAACAAAAATATCAACTACATCAACAATATCAATCACAACTGCGTCAATCACAATTTCCACTGGTGATGAATATCACGACCAATGACGCTGTTGAATCTGATATGGAAAAGAACCGAAAGCTCTTGGAATGGGAACTGTCATCGCTAGAAGCAAATGATTTACGATCACATGCTTGGTATCATGGTAACAAAGTGGATCGAATTGATGCCGAAAGGCTTTTACGTCAATGTGTCATCGATGAGCACGGTATTACGTCATACTCTGATAACAGTTCATCACGTGATGAAGAAGAAAGCTCAAACTCCGATGGATTAGACCAAGACAGTGGCCAAAGTAGCGACGATGTGGAAAACTACAACCATGATATTCTGTTGGACGAACAAAGGCAGATGTCCGATGCGTTTACAGCTTCTGCATTACTTCTGAAACCGCAAGGGCATCATATTATGTTGCCGGCTAAAAAAACTATAGCACAGAAACGTCAAGGTCGTCATTTTTATTGCTTTTTAGTGCGTGACAGCATGAATATTCGGCCACCGGGTAGGTATGTAGTGTCGTGTTTACGTGTTGACAAATACAATGACGATGTATCCAGAAAATACGACAGTTATGGCAATATAGGCATCAAACAGTCGCGCAAGAAATCCCTCTGTCGCCAGCGCAAACGTCGCGAATGTACACAGCAACGACATCCTGTACTGCATTTTGTCATTAACGAGGTTAGTACTGTATCCTATATGTTTTAAAAAAACAAATCTTATATTCTTATTAATACGAAATTTCGAAATTATCATTCCCATTCAGCAATCCACATTGCTTTAGTATATTAGTTTAATAACAATTCTACACTAGTGGAATTTATTTATTACCTATTATATAAGCTTTTAAGTCATTTTATTTTGTTTTTCCTGTTCTACTAAGAAATAATATTATGACAATTTTTCGCCACAATAAGAGACTTTTACCAGTGTATTCATTATTCTATATTCCCTTTTAAGCTTTAAAATATGATATAATGTTTTTGAAAGTATATTCGTACTATTTAAACAAATTTTACGTGATTTTGTTTATTAAAGTATGTGTTTAAACATTTTGTATAAATAATGAATTTCCAATAATCATCACAACGTATTTTGAGAAGTAGTATTTATACACATACATAATACAAATGTACTAATTTAATGTAATTACACTAAAAGAAAACATACCTTCCATATAGATTAATCTCCATAACAATTTTTTATATTTATCTTTCTAAACTACAATTAAAAAAAAAAAAACAAAGAAAGTGAATCTGATGTGGAAGAGATATAGGTATAAAGAGGATAGAGTAGAATTTTGATTTACATTAGAATGCAATGATAAATCATTACATTCGTAAAATTGATTTTGAGCAAAGTTTATCAGATAATATATGTACTGATTAAAATTTTTACATTTATCAGTCTCTACGTTCAATTTAAATAATTCATCATAAAATCCCTAAAAGAGTCTCCTAAATACCCAAATCTGACAGTATTTCGCTCAAAATCTAAAAATTACATTTTATAATTTTAGTTTTCTTAAATATTAGTTACTTATTAATTACTAATTAGTAAATTATATAATAATATTATAAAATTATAAATATATATAATTTTCATTATCGATATATCTTCGTATTTCTTTATTGCGAACTATAAGGTATAACAAAAATAATATGCAACTTTCATATTGTTATTATACCATATTATTAATTTAAATATCTTATATACCGTAATTTGTTTAATAATTAATTAAATAAATTGAAAAATGAGCACATACTTTTATTTCATAATTATGTTTTTATTATTTATATATATTTAAATAGAAACATTTTTATGGTGTTATTAAACAATGGATCATGTTATGACACCATTAACTGAATTTATTTTATATAATTCGATATGCAATTGAATTTTTTATAAAATCAATATATAATTACGAAGTATCGTTTAGATATTTCATTAACTACTTAATTATTTAAATTTATCAATAAAATTATTACTTGAAATTTATATATTTTAATATAAATTTATGTAATTATAAGCATTTCAAATAAATATATTTCAAGTAATTTATACAAAATTAACATGGTTTGGTAGTAGAAATTTTTTTTTTATTTCTTCTTTCATTAAAGAATATATTTGAAATTTACAAACAAATTTTTTCAAATAGGTACATAAAAACAAACGATTAAAATTATTACATTATTTATAAATAATAAGTGTCTCATTTTTATTTCATTTTTCTTAATAGATCATATTACAAGCTGGAACAGTTTATGAACGGTCACAATTCACTTTTGGTGATACCTTGCCCATGGCTACTACCACTTTATCTTTTACTAACAACT
Source organism: Tetraneura akinire (assembly GCA_021307375.1). Taxonomy (NCBI): domain Eukaryota; kingdom Metazoa; phylum Arthropoda; class Insecta; order Hemiptera; family Aphididae; genus Tetraneura; species Tetraneura akinire. The sequence continues at coordinate 263,989 of JAIUCT010000131.1, forward strand.
GCGAATATAACGAACAACGTAAATATCAACCAGGATTTGATAGTATACCTGATCTTATTAGGTACTATGTTGGAGGAGCTGATGATAATGCCGTACTTTCTTATAGTGGAGGGAATAATGCAATACCAAATAATAATTCCTTGTTCCCACATCCTACGCATACAGAGGTGCGTATTCGTTATCCGTGTAATCGACGGTTCCCTCTTATGAAAAAAATGACGTCGGAAGAGGCCACTGCACCACAATTAATTTCAGAAGGTATGGATCATGTCCCGGTAGCAGACCAATACTCTCGTGCTTTGGCTACAGCTGCTTCATTAGCTGAAAAATTTAACCTTCCTGATGGTATTACTATCATGCCGGCTGATACCTCTTCTTTACGACGTAAAAATTGTGATGAAAGAAAGCATAATCAATCGACACCAGCTTGGATAAGAGAATCATCAAATCGAAAAACTCCTTCTGCGACTATTACATCGGCTACATTATCAAAGTCTTCTTCAGTTTTAGAATCAACTATTTCAAACCTACCACCAAGAACAATTTCATCACATCAATCTACATCGTCACTAAGTAAATCAAATGTTTGTTCACAACCGTTCGACAAAGAATTAGAATCATCATTGTCATTCCACGATCTTTTATCATTATCTTCATGCCCATCATTATCGGCATCTACATCAAATTCTACTTCATATTCAAAATTTTCATCAAATTCATTTACTCGTTCGTCAACATCAGAAACAATAAAAACATTATCGAAATCGTCAAAACTTTCATGTCAGTCAACAAGCAAGAAATCAAATTGTAGTGACCCGTTATCATGTGAATTTCTGGGTACTCCAAGTATGTCATCAGAAAAGTATGGAACATCGGATCTTTCTAGACGATTATCAGAAGATACTACGTTTAAACCTCAAACGCATAGTCCTGTTGGTACAAGTGTTATAAATATAGATGCTGAAATTGCAGCTGCTTTATCAAAAAATATTGATGATGATGATGCCAACTTCAATGATATTTTTTCAATAAATCAACAAACACTTGTTCAATCATCGTTTGATTGGACAAGAACAGAGAGTAGACATTGTACTAAGGATGATGATAATCAACCGAGTACTAGTTACGGTTATGATACGTCAAAGAGTCGTCAAATCAGTTTTAGTAATCAACGGGATGAACCAGATTATACTGAAAGTAGTTTAAAAATGATTTGTCAGAAAATCATTGGAAGCCAACGTGATTCAGATAACAACTGCAAAATACAAAGCTCTGCAGACAATGAACTTGGTGTTACGCACCAACAACATCAAGAACTGTATAAAAAAGAAAAATTATCTTTGGTTTCAGATGAATATTTACCTATTTTTGATGTGAAACATAAAAATTATCGAAATGTAGTGGAACAAGAAAAAGATAGTAAACAATGTTATGGAAAATATGAAAATTGTCATAAATTAGAACAAAATATAAAAAAAGTTGAATCACGAGCATATCAAATAAATGAAAAAAAAATAACACAAAGACAAACAAAATATGAATTAGAAAATAGCAAAGATATAAAAATTATGGATAGCAAGAGAAGTCAAAAATCGTTTGATACAAATAATGTAATTGATTTTACACGAACTAATATTGAACGATGGGCCAATACAGAAATTGAACGTTTATTAAGCGAAAATAAAATGGATTTAAATGAAGATTCCGATATAGAAGAACTATCAACGGAACCGGCAGAAAATGAAGATTTTGAGACGTGGCGTAGTCGATTCGCAAAGTCAATACGAAATTCTAACAGCACACCAGAACAGCAGCGACAAATACGTCTAAATCGACGACGAGAGCGGCTTATTAATGATAGAATTGATTTTTTAGGTTTATCTTATAATAATAGACAAGTAAAAGACAAATTTCCTATCACATCTGAAGACATAGAAAATAAAGTTTCAGATCATAATATCATTGAATCTTATACAATAACAGAAACGGTTTCCGAAAATAATAATATAGATCATAAAAACACTATGCAAATAGATCCAATTAAACAATATATGACTGAAAATCCCATTATATTATCGACTAATATTACGGATGAAAATACAATTAGTCAATGGATTGGGTTTCAAGAATCAACGAAATCAAACAGTATATCAAATATAACACGTAGTGTAATTCAAGATCGAGATAATCTAATACAACGCCGTGGTCACCAACCTTTTAATACACTCGCAGTTGTTTCAAACAAAGATCCAATAATATCAAGTGATAATCAATTGTATACACAATACATAGGACAATCATTAGAAAAATATTTTGTTGAACCTCAAAAACAGTTGAAAGGCGATCCGCCACCATTTAAAGACCAGAACGTGAATATTCCACAAACGAATTTAAATATGGATCATAACTACATAATTAACCAAAACTACATTAGTGACATTATTCAGTACGCTAAAAAAGATGAAACATTAATGAGTACTGTTGGTATTCCTAGTGATTTTAATATAACAATTGAAGAACATTTATCAGATACAGTAGTTTCAACAAAGATGTATTCAAATAATGTATGTATTAATAATTCTCGTGATTACGAAAACTGTTCTAGCGAAAGCAATCAACAAGAGAAGAGCATCTGTGGCAACTATGCAATTAGTTCAATTGACACGCACAAGGATAATAATATGAATAGAATCGAGAATATCATAGACCAAAGTAACAGTAACAATATTAATAACACAGCCAATGTTGACTATGAAAACATCCATCCTGATGTTAGAGACGCAGGCAATATAATTGACTATAGAAATACTGTCTTAAAGAAACATAATGTAAATAAAAGTCATAAAAAATGTATTAATGGAAGAAATATATCTCCAGTTGCGGCTGCTTTGAGATCTATCCATTTAACTATTATTGGTGATATTGAAGAAAGTAATAGTACTGCATCTGTAGTTGGAACAGGACGTCTAGCCGCTGCGTTATGTCGTGCTAATGGTCGTGCTACTATTTTGCCATACAATCATACAGAAAATCAAAGAAGAAAAAGAAAAAGATTGCCGTTAAAAAATATTCAATTTTGTCCATTACAACTTATAAGTCAACCAGGACTAGCTGGTCGTCGAGCACGTCTAGACATTATAGAAAGGTGATTTATTAATATTTATATTTATAGTTTTATTTATTTATATTTATTAATATTTATAGTTATATTTGGACGGGTTTTCTAAGAAGGGGGTCAAATTAAAAATTTCAATTTTTCATGAGACAATAAAAAACGTTTAATTTTTAATATATTTTTTTCTTGACAAACTATTTACTTTATAACACAATTATTAATTTGAATCTAAAAAAAAAAAATTTAAATGATCGTATAGTATTTTTTTATTAACTTGGCATCAATAACACAAACAATTTTCAATTTATATGACTTGACACCAGGGGCGTGCTCAATGGGGGAGGCTAAGGGTTATATCCTCCATTGTCTTTTTTTTGCATTTTATGTTTTTTTTTATTATAATATAATACCTATATTTTTATTCGATAGTCTATATATATTTATATATATATAATTATTTCTGAAAATAAATAACTGCTTTATTTATCTGAAAATGACTGTTCCGTGGATTATTATTATTCTATGGACTATACACAGGCTATATAGCGTGTTATCAGTCATCAGCTATATCAAACTGTGGTCCAACCGTCGAAATACTGTATGAAATTTTGTAAACAATTCAACAATTTGCAATTTAATTTTACAAACTAAATCAAATTCATTGACAGTATTTTTAATTGCTTTAAGATTTATTTGATATTTCATTATTTATATATTTATTATTAATTATATAAATTTTGTAATTGTACACTATAAACGATTTTGAAGAGCTTGAAACATAAACATTGAAGTTTATGGTATTATCTTAACAATTCATTAAAATAAATCATTACTATATTTTGTCTATTTAATTATTTACTCGTAACATCCCCCTTCATTGATTATTTCTGGGCAAGCCACTGCTTGACACCTTTCGCACATATGACGTGATACTAATTGCATACTATATTTTGATGATATTGATATTGTTATATCATGACTTATAACTTAATGCACAAAATATATTTTATTTTACAATATAATATTAAAATATAATTTCAAGTTTTAACCATAACAATGTAAAATTTTTTGTTAAATATTAAATGATCAATTTTTAGATTAAAAATAAAAAATGTATTAAAATATTGAAGCAAAACAAAATATTTATATATTTTATATACTTGTGTTAAAGAAGAAATTTACCATAAATGAAAAATAATAATTAATATAATTATTAGGTGCATAATAGTACTTTACAAGAAACAATAACCGAAAAAAAAAAATTATAACAGTATGAAGATTAAAACTTCAATTATGGTAAAAAATTGTAACAAAACAAATATTATATATTTAATGTATAAACAAACAACATTAATATAAAAAATAAATTACAGTTATTTATTTATTAGGAACAGTACATACTACTATACTAGTATAACATTTAAGAAAAAAAAATCGATCTAAAGAAGACTTTCTAACGAATTCAAATCCGTTTTCAGATCCCTTATTGCATAACTAGATCGATTTTATATATTGGAAGTAGAAAACGTCTAAATCCCCATCTTTCATTTGTGTTAGACAGAGAAAGACGATCGACGCTTCGAATCCCCTTAACTACTACCTATAGATTTCTATATTCACTTTTATAAAAATAATTTTCACTAGGTATAATACATAAACCTTTATTAATTCTAAAAAAATATTAAAATTATATTAAATTCTAACCAAATAATTAATTAAAAAATAAATACAGGTACATTTTAAAAAGTATTTGAATTAGGTATAATTATTTTTAAATATTAAATTTTTTTTATAAAATTTATCTAATATAATATTGTCTACATTTGTATAAGATTGCTTTTTCTCTTCTAAATGTTTTTTTTTTATAAAATCATTATCATTATCGAATTGTTTATTAAGATTCTTGCAAACTGCAGGTTTCTCATATTCATTCATATCATCAGAGTTGACATCTGAACAAAAATGAATAATATAGTTAATTAAAATAATAATTATTAGGTTTCAAAAATTCATTTATTAATAGTTGAAATAAAAAACGTACTGTTGCATGCCAACTCCATTTCTTTATCCTATTTTCCTTTGACATGATATTATAAAGGTGTTAATATTTAAAATTTAAGCACATTAACACCGTTCATTGTATATGGGCAAACAATTGACTTGACACCTTTCTTACAAACAAAAATATTATTTAATTAACGCTTATCGCACATCAAAATATAATGATAACCAAATGTCAAAATGACTAAAAAGTGACTTAATAACCCTCTTCTCACAAAAACCGTCCATTTATTTGTAGGATTATTATTTAATAGTATATGAGTAATAAACATGCATGATGCATGTAATACATATAAATAGAACTACACATTTATTGGTAAAACTTAAATTATTCGAACAATGTATTTAGAAACAAATATTAGATTCTAAATAATATTACAAAATTTTCTTACAATGTAATTAAAATATGTGTTTGTTTTTGTCTTTCTCATTAAATTTAAAGTATAATGGATATGTATTATGAAATATTTCCTTAAATCACAATATAATTTGTATATTCGCATATAACACGTATGTTTAAGAATTAAATATTTTATATTATGTGAGAACCAAAATATAATAAATGTAAAATATTTTCAAATAATGGTAATAGGAATAAGCCAATACTGTATAAAAAGTTATTTAGTTGTATGTTTATGTAGGTTATTAATAACACTTAATTTTACACAATTTCGAATTGATTTTTAATAATCTCAAAGTTTATTCCAGTTAGTCTTTTTAATTTATGATACTTCATATTAATGATTGTTTAATTAATTGATTAAATATAGAAAATTATATAACGGCTGCTTGCCCAATTTGTGATATATGCAACGTTGTTGTTTAGATTTGCGTGTCTTCAGTACTTTGTATCAATGACTGTAATCGTGACACCATGCATATTACTTATTGACAACAATTGGCATTACCCTGAGAATTTACAACATGCAGGAGAAATGGATATAGAAGGAAGAAAATGGAGCTTAGAAGATGAATATGAGTATCGTCGTCGAAGGTTTTACTATCGGTGCGCCGGTGCTGAATGTAGTAATTCATCAGATTTTGAGAATGAAGATGAAGAACAAAAAAATAATTCTATTTCAAATTATCCACTAGTATCAAAAAAATATTGGGCTGCTGAAAAGCGTCAATGGTTAAATCGATTGGCTAAATATAGAGCTGCAGCTTTAGATAAATGGATACGGACAGCAGCGGATGCCAAACAAGCAGTCGGTGATGTGTATGGCTATCGGGCATTAATGTCGGCATTATGTTCTGACAGAGTAACTATACATAAATTAATGACGTTATTTATTTTAGTTTTAAGATATAATTTTTTTTATTGTTTTATAGATTCAGTCATTACGAGATGCTTGGACTACACTTCGTCGTCTTTACACCTCAACGGCGGTTGAATTTGAGTCCCGACTTAGACCAGAGTTTCTCGGCCACCATGCTAACGAAACATTACACTGCCCTAATAATGATAAGGATAATGATATAGGCGAACTTTTACAGCTGCCACCTAATGCTACGATACCTGATGCAACAGCGTTGGCCGTATTTTATGACCATATATACAATGACGGTGATTTGGCTAGTGGAAATAGTAATTCCATTTGTAGAAATAATTATAGTGGAATCATGACAAATGACTGTAATAACGAAGACAAAAATTATGGGTCTTCAACGTTATTTACTTCACCTCTATTGTTGTCACCATTTCCATGGTCATCTATCAACAGTGGTATAAATAGTGGTTTTGGAGCCTCTGTGGTCAACGACTATGGACTACGTGCTCTCCATGAACTATGCACTCAATATTCCGAATGGGTACAGCAGAATTATATTAACTGTAAAACTATTGAATCGTCTGATAAACTGCCGATATTGCAATTGGACCGATTCCGCAACAATTTTGAAACACTTTTACGTCAGTATGACGAAGGAAGTGATAATGAAGATACTGATAATAATGAGAATGACAATATCCTAGTAGACGGTCAGCAGGAAAATAATCTCGTCCACTGTGAAGCTTCCATCAACGATAATAGAAATGATCACTTCCCGTACGAACGATTATATGAAGAAAAAGTAGAGAGATCTATTAATGTTAGTGAAAAATACGAAGATGACTCTACAGTTATCTGCAGTAGAAGCAACGACCCATGTATGCTTGCAAGTATGAATGAAACGGTAATATCCACAGAAGACAAACAATGTGGGGAACGGACGTTAACGACTATTAGAGGAAATCGCCATCACCGTAAAGGTACTAAAAAGAATCGAGTGGAAGACCGGTATTTCCGTTGGATCAATAAAGTTCTTACAAATGACAGGTATCTACCAGCACCGCTCAATACCATCTTCCGCACGGAGCTGCACGTTCGATTATTTTGGCCTCCCACGATTCTCTTACGAAACGTCAATGATATCGAAGATCAACAAACAATTATACCAGCCTACGCACTTGGCACAACTTTCGCAGAAATAGCGGCCTTGAAACGCGAACGTCAATCTCGTAATTATTGTCATGTACGATCCCTATCGAAGTTGAACCGCGTGACCACCACACAACTAAATCAAGCAACCCAAGACATGAGACATAGGTATGCGGCAATGGATAAATTCTTGGACCGAGCGTGTGCCTATTCTATATCAGCATTCAAAGAAACACAAGACGAAGCAACAACCATGAAGACAACGACCGACAACCAGCAACATCATCATATGTCTCCGCAATAATGCTAAAGAGATTCGAATACAAATATAGGCCATTAATGAAAAAGGAGATAAAAGTAGAGGTAAGTTTCCATCTATGATATGAAATGTAAAGTTCCAAAATATTATTTACTAGAGACAACTCGTACATAAATTACTACGAATTTTGCATAATTGTATACTATTTACATAGAACTGAGGAATACGTTTAGTCGTTTTAATAAAATATTGTTTATATAAATAAGTTTAAAATTTGAATGTCAAATATGAAATTGTTAGTTTTTTTTATAAAATTAAAAATAATATAAACGTGTGTGTGTGTGTGTGTACGCGCGCGCGCGCGCGCGTGTAAGTTAAATTCATGTTTACACGTTAGAAAGTAAATTAAATTTTATAGATTACACATTGTACATAAAAGATTTTTTTAAATTTTATTATCTTTATTACAATGATACAGTCCTCTACTATTATCGTATTCCGATATCAATGATTTTCTCTCTAAAAACGTGTTTTCCAATAAATAATAAAATTAAAAAAAATAAATATATGTAATCAATAAAATTACATATAAAATTTACATTTTATTGTTTCTATAATTTCTTTATCATATATTCCTATATAATATTCATTAATTGTATTTTTGATAAATTAAATGTCTAAGAAAATTATTATGTTAGGTAATTTGTTACCTTGTATGTTTATTTAATTTAAATAATAATTTTCTAATAGTTTAGTTTAAAATTTAGTTTAGGGTTAAATGCAAATATAATAATTTTTTTCTTTTTCTTACAATTTTATTTAAGTTTTCAACGCAATTTGATAAATTAAATATTGATATAAATTACCATAATAATTGTGTAATAATTAAAAATTTAGAAATTGACTATAATAGGAAACTATATTTTATTAATTTTTAGAAAATTATTTATATAAAATCTGCATTAAATGATTATAAATAAGTATACAATTATAATAACTTGGGTTTATTTCATTTTTCATACGATGTATAAAGAAAATAGAAGTTTTCATTTAAAGTTGACAATTCTTTAGTTAGGTAATATTTAGTTTTTTAACTAATAAAATAATGTAAAGTATACATTCTTATTTTAGTCTACTTTAATAATTTTATTGTTATACATTAAATTAAGTTAAAACTATGTCTAATTTATAGTTAGTTATGTCGGAAAAAAAAAACAAATATATATTAGCTATATCAGTTATTGTGGTTATGAAATATTAGTGTTATTGATATCATTATTTATATTTTATTTTTTAAATTTAGGTTTTTTTTGCATAATTTGTATATTGAAATTTCATTATGATTGTATAGTATGATGGTCAATATTAATTTTATATAATTATATATAAAACGAATCAAATTTCTTATTCCCAATTTGTAAATTGTTTATATATTCATTATATAAACAATTAGATAATATAATATATATATAATATTTTATAGCTATAGCTATATAGTACCTATATTAAATTCTGTTAAAGCCCTCTCATTAAAATTATAAATTAATATTAAAAATATTTAAAAGAATATTGAAATTAATACTATTCTTGAGTGTTAAAATTATTGACTTATAAATATTTGACCTAACTGATTTATAAACATATGTTTTTTTCTATTTACTTCATGTTGACTTTAATTTTAATGCATTATTATTACATATTGCTTTTCATATTTCACTAAATTCAAAAGTCATATTTTTGTATTTTAATTAAATAATTATCTATTATTGTCTGTACTTACAATTTTCATTTCCATTTCTTCAAAAAAAAAAAAACCATTGCTTTTGTATTTCAAAAAATTATACTCGTATTATACCTGAATACTTACATTTAATAAAATATCCTAATAATACATTAATATATACAAATAAAAATGATAAACAACGTAGATGTATATATTGTAAAATATTTGACTTCAAATTACAATTTGTTAAAAAGAAATCGATACGATATGTATACAAATACACAATCATTGAAATTGTATTATCTATATGGCTATATGATAATATAGTTTGAAAGTTGTCATCATGTGTATAACACAAAACACATTAAGTATTTAAAGATTCCTTAATAAAATATATTCAAGAATTTTTAGACATTGCGAAAAACGTATTACAATATATTAGGTAATAAAACTGAGATATAATCAATAACAAAATGTTTTAATATTCAGTTAGGTACCATGTTAAATTAAGAAATATATTGCATAATACATTAATACTATACATAAAATTCTTGAAATTAGTTAAAAGCACTATTTAAAAATAGGAGTTTTAAAATTTTAAAATTAATTTTTATTGATATTCCTATCACACTTTGGTATAATATTTATTATGCTACTATAAAACATTGCCAGTAAAAATAAATAATCAGGATTGTAAACAAAGATATAATATTCACGCTGTTTCTGATATTACTTTACTAGCGTGGGATAAAAATCTATCTCATAATGATGAACATATTATTAATACATGAATACATTTTTTTAAACTTATATTATTATATTTATTATATTTTATAAGTTATCCTTATTATTATATTAATATAAGGCAAAAATATTATATATCTTAATAAATAAATAAATACAATTTTGCAAATTATTGGTTATTTTACGTAAACACATTTAAATTTCAAATTATTATTATTTTGTTATAGTACCTACAATTAATTTATACGAGAAATAAGTAGAATAAATAGAAAAAATACACTCGTATTTCATAGATTAACGTCGAATAAAAGATAATCATCTGACGTACTTACTTTGCATTGAATGAGCAATCTGTGACAACGTAAAATACCATAATACTCCCATTAATCGATTTATATTAATTTATTTCTATTTGAATATGTTTTCTAAAGATACTAAAAGATTTAGCCATGCTTGATCTCGTTCATAATTTTGCATGCACGTGAAATTTAATTGGAGTATATTTTTACCCTATGCGAATGTTATGGATTAATATTTTAAAATAATATTAGGATTAGGTACTTCAAATATGAAGTAATAAAATATGAGGTCCTATGATTATATTACATGTATTTAAATTGAATAATATTACATTAAGCCATAACGTTACATAAATAATTTTACGTTCATAATATATTGTTATTCAAATCAAATTATTTGAGAACAGTCCACTAATGATCGAAGACATATAACTAGATTAACTAGCATTATAAGTGTAAATGAAAATAATAATTAAATTTATATTACATTTTCTTATAATATGCAGAGGGACGGACACCATTAATTTCTCTACTTACAATTATAATTATGATAATGAAAAGAATTACAATCCGTATGTTTAATAACAATAAGATAATGTGTGCTTGTGATTATTTATGTAACTATTGACTAATTTCATAAAGATATACTTTTTCTTTAATTAAGATTAGGATAGTTCATATAATTTTAATGATAATCGTGATTTATTTTATTATTTTTTAATGATAATTATTAATAATCGTATTTATTTCATTTACGTTGCATTTGACAATTATATTTTCTACATAATTGTTAAAAAAACAATAACATTTGTAATTTGTAATTTAATATTTATTTGATCATATTATTATATTTAATCGTTTTACATCACCCAACAACCATTATGAATTTTTTTCACATTATTATACCATAATTAAATTTTCATTTAGTAGCAGTGTAGCACAATTTATGTCATTTACCGTAAAGAAAATTGTAGGTACGTACGTGTATAATTCTGTGTAAATTAAATTAATAACCTAACTTATTACTTTAAACATTTTTAACAACTTTTTCAATTCTTATGTAATCAAATGAATGGTGTTTATCTATAGCGTGTGTCAACATTTTTATTACACATTTTACATTTTTACTACATTAATATTTAGTAAATTAATTTTGTCGTTTTATTGGTCATTACTGTCTATATCTAATCTTTAAATATATTATGCAGTTCTTATTTTTTAGTTTATAACTTTTCTTAACTTGTATCAAGACTAAAATCATATTAAATTTTATACTCACTTATGTTAATATTCCTACATATTATGTATGATGTCTTAATTTTTTTAATTTTTACCTATTACCCTATCGACTGTTTATAAAATTGTAACTCTAGTAATGAATAATGATATTGTATTTATGTTGCTTTATTTATATTTTTATATTTTAACGTGTTACGTGTATCTTACAGTTATAAAGTATAACATATAGGTAATTTAAATAATGCATGTGGTTAAAATATCGTTTCACATTTGTATTACCTGCTTTTATAGTCTAATTGATAGGTATACATCATTGTTATTAATATTCTTTGACATATTATAGATTATACTCGTACTCAGATGTTAAATTTAAGAACATTTAATTTGTGTAATGTAATTAAAATAAAATGATGTTTTAATACATTTTATTTTTAATTATTCGGGCATTATGTTTTTACTTATTTGTTGTGAATGTTCAAATATCAGTAAATCACTCTTGTTTAATTTAACAAGTAAATTGCTTTTATTTATGTGTGAAAATTAATTATAATGCTTATAAATAATTAATTGCTAATAATATTTATACTGATAGTATATTATAATACAAAATTTGTATTTAAATTACAATAAATTTATTATTATTTTACTATTATCATATTTCTATATTAGTGTACCTACATTTATTTGGAAATTTTAAATACATTTTTTTATTATAATTATAAAGAAGTTTTAAGTTATTTTCATTAATTTTTTCTATAACATTGGGCTCACATAATGTCCTATACTTGATGTACGAATACTTTCATTTATTAAGCTATTTAATTATTTTTATTTTTTCCTCAGTATTTATTGTGTAGGAACATTCAAAAATTATTCAAAGATTTCATTAAAAAAAAGTATAAAATACGAGTAAATGTTAGATTACATATACCTACATGATTTATAGAAAATTATGAAAAATAATATACAAATAATTGACACAATAGACATTTGTTGCATTAAAATGAAAAAAATGTTAAAATAAAACTAGTAGGTACCTATCTAATGTTAATTTTATTAAGCAATATGAAAATTACAACAAAGTCATTGACTTAATATTGATTAATTTTCATGTTATATTGCCACAATGTGACTGAATAAAGTGTAAACCCATTCATTATAACTTCAATGTTAAACCATTATAATTTCAGGTCGAAGCTAGTTATGGATTGTATCTACTGACGTCTAAATAAGATGACCATATTATATTTTTTTAGTCAAAACGAGACAAATTTCATAGATATAATATAGCTCATTGATTAGGACACTGGATAATTCCATTAAACATCGACTACTACAATGGTTATTTTAGTATTTCATTATTGTTGTATTGTCTGTCCCGGTGTGCTACACAACTTTAGCCCCGGCGCCGTTCAAGGTCATCACCAACGATCGTCTATCGACCATACGTCTATTATGCACATATTATACTACATGATGTTCATTTACAAGTTAAAGATAATATAGAAACTATAACTAGTTCACAAAAATAGATTTTTGTTATTTATTTGTCTACGTAATTAAAATAGGACATTTTAGTGTCCCGAGGAATCTTCTGGGCACAACGGGACAGAGATACAAAAAACGGGACGTATGTCATACATGTATGTCTACATTATCTGACTGAACTTCTCTAAGAATCGTTTTTTCGAATGTTTAACATTGCGTTTAAATTATAATTAAAATTAAATACTATGATATGCACACCTATATCCCTGCGGCAGGAGTATCAGATCGTCTTTTTATTTTGTTTCATTTCATCAAGTATACATTTATATGTTATTATGGTATTGGCTTATATGTGTGGTTCCTTAAATATTCAAACAATTTTCTAAATAAAATAAACAAAAAATTACAATATTATAAAAAACTTCCAAATCACTCTTATATTAAGAGTATTAAATATTAAAAAAAAATTTTTACCACCGAAATTTTTTCAAATATAATATTATGTTATGAATGTATAAAAAATAAGGGTTACCATTTGATTTTCAAAAGTTGATCCCTGAAAGCCCACATTAAGGGCATTTACAATTATTTAGCATACAAATAAATTTATATTATATAAAACTAAATAGTTTCTTATTATGCAATTTTCTCTATTTCAAATACCTATTTACATAGAAAATTGCTGTAACATGAAATTTTGATCACCCTGTGCAATAGGGTAGGTACCATAAACAACAATTATGATTTGATTAAAACAAGAGATTAAAGTTAACCTAATAAACAAAATAAACAAAATATTTTTGGGGTGTAAGCCAGTTCGCCTCCACGCGGTGCACCCTGGGTTACGCTAAATGAACTGGAATATATATATATATATATATAATGCGTTGATGATACATACACCATAATCTCTCCTATAAAATTCAATAAACAAATTCAAATAAAAAGTATATACTCGTATAAATATTATTACATGAACTGAAATTCAAGAAATATTTGAAAACACTCTTTTAAATTCAATCAAATATGTAAAGGAATTTAACGAATTCACAACATACCATGCAATATGCAAAGTTGTAAGTTCATTTTTACTCTATCAATCATATTATTATATTATTTTTAATAATGATTTTATGGTTGTTCTTTTTTTATTTAAACATTAATTTAAGTAATTGATTATTTTATAGGATAGTGAATTTAGAAGTATCAAACTGTTACGCTCAGTCAAATGTGCGTATTATCCCATCCACAAGAACGATGATATTCAATGGTCAATTCGTGATACATTCAACGTACCTAATCATGATAGGTAACAATTTGGAGAATAAGAAATTTAGTATGACGTGAAATCGGCAGACAAGATCAAAAACTTATTGAATAACATGGAAATTGATATCCTGATATTGATTTATTATTTAACGATAATTTCGCAATATTACGAATATTAATGACGGTAAAAAATGTTCATTCTAGTATCTTCATTTATTTTTACTCGTGTATATTTCTTATTGTGAATCCAATATTTCTCCCTCCTCAATCTTATTTTAAAACTAATAAGTAAAATATATGTTTATAATTTCTAGCTTTTACGTTGGATGAGAGAATACAAAAATATTCTGGTGAATCACCATTAACTGTGCAACTGGTCGGAAAAGATAATTGAATATTGATAAAGAACAAGCAGCATCTGCAACTGGGAACTGTGTCTATGTTACATCGAAAATAAATAAGCTGTGTAAGATGTATACGTGATCGACAGAAGAAGATACAAAAAATAAAAAATAAAATATGTAAAATATATATAAAGTTACATATTATTATAGATTTTATAATAATACGTAAATTATGAATTAGTTAGATTTAACTTATGAATATTAGGTACTGATTCAGTTCTTACGAATTCCTTGCCCAGTGGTTGGGGGCATAAACATAATATAGAATACTAGTCACAGTGTTGAGTGCGGCCAGTTCTAAAAGCCGACTAACTTGCACTAGTAGATTTAGATTAGATTTAATATACTTATGTTAGTAGGTAATACGAAAGTGAGAATGTTTAAAAAAAAACATCCATATAAAATATAATTACATAAAAAGTTTGTCCTTGATGGGTTATAAATAATTTGCGTTTCACATGAACATTTCATAAAAAAAATTAAGAAAAATAAAAAATATTCAATAGTTTAATTAGGTGTTGGTATTATAATAAAAATAAAACTAATTATGTTTGTTGACTTGTTGTTCATAAAAAATTGGATAATTTATTTTAATTTTAATTAAAAAAAAAAAAAGAAAATCCAAAAAAGAAAAAAAAATTAAATAAATGAAAAAAAAAGTATAAAAATAAAATAATTAAAATAATGTAGGGATTAATTTTATTTTGCAAGTTAATATACTTTATTTTTAAGATTTAATTGTGATGAACTGATGATATAACCTTCCATAGTTTTTTTCTTATGAATTTAGGATATAATGATGGAATTTTTCTTACATTCTTTTAACGTCTTTGATTAAAGTTACGTTAATGCCGATATTATGGATTTTATAATAATACGTATACATATATAATTTATTATATTTAGCTAAAAATGATTATTACTGATTCAATTCAAACAAATTCCTTGCCCAGTGACTGGGGGCATAATCATATAGAATACTATCCCACACAGTAAAGAAATATTTTTATTGAATATTTTAATCTTAAAGTCAATATTTATTAATTATTTATTATTAGTTTATTTTATAATTTTTAATATATATTAAAATAAGTTGCAAAAATAATTTTTGAACCAAAAACATTTATTTATTAAATCATTGAAACTAAACATAAATTATAATAATAATAAATTATAAATTATTTGCAAACTAATATTTAATTAATATAATAGGTACTAATGTTGTGCAAACATTTATGAAATATAATAAAATATTTCTTAACCATTACAAAATATTTAATTCTGTAATTATTAAATATTTATATATGATTGAAAATTATATATATAGGTATAATATTTGAATATCATATAATTCAAAATAATGAAAACATTGAATTGTTTGTAATTATAATAGTTTTTATTAATTTTTTTTATTTACAATCATATTATTATTATTATTATTTTTTTTTTTTTTTGTTAATGGAGCTTGTGCCAATACACATTTAATTATATCTTTAATTTCATCATTTTGATCATTTGATGCATTGTATACAGGACTTCTTGCACATCTTTATTGAATCTGAAAATAATAGTATTTACTCAATAATGGTTTAATTATATTGTATAAAATTACATATAACCAGTTGTCTAATCATAATTTCTTTATTATTAATTAGCTACATAATTTAAATATGAATAGGAACAGACTTAAATTTAAAATCAAGTGCTGTAATATTATGACTATGATCCAGTAATTCCTTTTAAATAGCTAAATAAATATTCGACTACATCATGATATAGCTTTCTTGTACGAATGTACAATATCCCAAATTCATTTTTTATGTCATTGTACATATTAATAAGAGATGTATTTGAAATCACGATACCTAATTATTATAAATTATTATTTGTGTTTCAATAATTTAGATATTTGTTTTAAGTTCAAATGTAGATAAGTATCTATATCAATACCTTTTTGAAATGGTAACATAGTCTTCTTTTCATGGACCCTCATATTAGTTGCAAAATAATTCATTTAATTTACAACTTTACTTGATCCACCTCATTTAATCCATAACTTGGAGTTTGTTTGATAAATTTTTGATTTGTATTCATCTAATCAAACCAATCATTTAGTAATCCAATAACGCTAGATGCCTATATAAAATAAAAATACACATTTTATGAATTAATTTATAAATTATATATTGAATTAATATTATATTGTACTTGCCTCCTTCCAATTGTATTTACTTATGTAATTATTATTTCAACAGAACAACAAAGCTTTGGAGACGGTATTTGAAAATAATTGTGCTGCCAACTTAACGTTCATTCTTGCTGTGCCTTCAACAGATATATCAGCCTATCTGATATTTTGTATGCCAATTTAAAATCATTATCTACATCAAGCTGGATTAATCATTGAATTATATTTTTTCGAATGTATTTACCATCGGGTAAAACAAATCCTCTATAAAAGATATAAATTTATTAATACAAATTAATGGATATGATTTCAGAAAATGGACTTACTGATCCAAAAAGTGATTTCTATCCAACTTCAAAAGATGGGGTACATCAGCAAATACATATATATTGTTATCCTTATCAATCATAGGTTTCTTAAATGATGTATTTATAGGGGATGGGGATATCCCCTATAAACCCATATTAGTTGGACCCATATCACATACAACTGCATGAACATTATAGCCATTATAATATAGTTCCACTATAATATTATATAACAGTTCTTTGGTCATAGATATATTGCAATTGTAATATTTTCTTTAAAATATTTATTTGTAAATTTTTTTGTACGCTATTGCAGCAAATTTATTATATGCCTTTATTTGTAAAAGTTATACCTATTATTAAAACTTATTAATGTTATACAACTTAAGTCATTCAATGTTGTGAATTATTATTATTTATTCAAAATTCCTATTTCACACTATTATTGAATCTTAACGACAAGAAACCAACAGGTAATACTCCAATAACTTCTTAAATTATATTAATATCATTAGTCGCCGCGTCAACGAAATCCAACAATCACGCGTAAGTCCGCCAGCACCCGGTGTGGTGTGTGAGAGGCCGCCCAGGTCATCTAGTTACCTTATCATTACCGTCATCGTTTCAATCATCAACTACCGTAATTTTAAGTTTACTCAATAAGTGTGTCATGAGTGTTTAATTTTAAGATTGTCCGATTTTTTGTTAACTCTGTGGTCATTGCACCAAACCGATTCGACCACAGAGACTCCCCCCCGTTAACTAAATTGTATTATCCTTTTTCCCTTGTGTTAATTTTACTAGTTTTCCTATCCTAGTCGTCGTCGTCGTTGTCAATTTGATCATCATTATCGTCTTAATAAGAGTGTTAAGTTGCGGCTTTGCCCCTTATAATTAATATTATATATATATTATTGCCTACCTGCAAGAAAAGTCGGTCGTATAATTGTTTTTTTTTTTTTATTTTTATAATTTTAATATTTTGTTTGTGAGTTATTAATCTCACTGGGCCATCGGGTATTCAACAATGATATTGTCATGGACTTATCTGGTTTTTAAACCAAATTCAGCAAAAAAAAAAAAAAAAAAAAAAAAATTATATATACAGGGTGTCCCACAGTGATTTGACAAATGAAATAACTTTGGTTCTAGGCAATATTTTTTTATAATTTTTTTTTAAAATTATTATTATACTCTGGCGCTACAATTATAGTACATTCATTTATATGTTTTTTTCTTAATAAAAAAATTAATATTTATCTATTTTTTAATTTTTCAATTCAAAATAGCCATTTTGTAGATTTGTATTTAAGAAAAATTTTGACATCAAAATTTCTTCTTAATGTCTTTTCATTAATTTTTAATGATTTTTTGAAGTTAATGAAAATATAATATTTTTTCATTGTTTAAAATATAAAAGTTTACCGACATTAATTAACTATTTTTTCCATGATAATATTATTATTATGATATATCATGAGAGTAATATATGGTAATACCTAATTGATAATAATCAGTCTTGTAAAGTATTTGAGTAAAAGTATTTAAATAAAAGTATTTAAATAATCTTATAGTATTTGGAATACTTTTTAAATACTTTTGTAATTATGTATTTGAAAAGTATTTTAAATAAAATTTTAAATGTATTTGTATTTGAAAAACTAATACTTTTATTTAAATACATATTTTTAATTTTTATATGTGCATAATATAAATATATAATTGATTTTTCTGTTATTTTTAAATTTTTTTTTTTTTTCAAAAAAATATACAATTGACACGTTGACTGTGGCGTGAGTCGAATTAGGTGACCTCCCTGTACGGAACATTTTTTTTGGTCCTAAAGGTTTTTGTTACTCTACTTTAATTATATTAAAATTTACTAAAATTACTTATCATACTCTTTATAAAGTAGAGAACGTATACAAAATGATAATAAAAACAACAATAACAAATATAAAGCTGCTATATTGCTATAATATTAGTACAGAAATCAAAGAAATAATAATAAAAGTGACTATAACAATTTAACACATGATGACAGTCCTAAAGAAACGACATACAACTATTGTACATATTATAATATTATTTCATTGGCTAATAATAAGAAAGTAATCAGTGTGGCAGCAGTGTAAGGCTGTAAAATATTGAAAATAAACATAGGACACATTAGCACTTCGACATACCTAATTAAACAAAACCAATTTAGAATTTCAATTATTCAAGGGTAACTTTTTAATATTACAATCATATTTAGTATTAGGTATATCGTTCATCATCTAATCAAAATAGATAAAAGTATGGTTATTAAATATAACAATAAAAGTGCCAAAATTACAACATACTACCTCTAATTAATAGTTTTTATTATCGATATAAAAAAGTATTTATAATAGTATTTAAATACATGCTAAGTATTTGTGTTTGTTCTTAAATACTTTTTCTTAAGTATTTTAAATGTATTCTAAATACATTCTGAAAAATGTATTTGTATCTGTATTTAAATACAATTTTAAAAGTAATTTTTACAAGACTGATAATAATTAATAACTATTGAATAAATGAAAAACAATAAACTATTGATAATAAAATAATATATACTATAAATTATAATTTATTTTCAAAATGACTACCATAATTTAATAGACATTTTTCACAACGTTTTAATATTGATGCAGTCACTGACTTTAACATTTGTTATGAAATGAACTTGCATGCAACAATTATTTTTTTTTCAAGTCTTCTAATGATGTTGATTGTTCAGCATAAACTTTAATAGATACTATTATTTAATATTTAGTATTAAGAATAAATATAATTTAATCATACCTGTTTCACGTAATATTCTTTCAACATTCGTATACGTAGCTCGTGAAGGTTGTTTCCTTTCAGGAAATTTATTTAAATATGCACGAGAAGCTTTTAATGTGCTTTTATTACTTTTATAGAATATATCTAACATATCAGAATATTCCATGTTACTATAAATAGCTGGCATGATTTATAATAAATTATTAATAATAAATAAATGTAAATAAATTATTTTCAAATAAATTTAAGGTAAGATTTTTAAATTTCTTCAAAAATTAAATTATTTTATAGATAATTTATAATTAAATAAATGTATAAGGTGTTAATAAAAAAAACATTTGACTTGAAAATCCAGCTATATACTTTAAATAGTTTAAGTAACATAATTATGCTTATTTAAGTGAAATATTTGGAATTTGAACATTGTTGATGCTTTTATATTTTGGTCTTAAAACTATTAACTTTTATCATGTTTTGTTATACACATCATAATTTTGTACTCAATAAAATTATTCTTTTGTGAATTATTTTACCCGTATATATTTTTATTTAAATAAGTAAATGCAAATGTTTTTGAAGATATTGGTGATTTATATTCTGAATATAAAAAACATAATAAAAATAATGCAACAACAGTACTTGAATTTTTAAAGTCAGCATTTAAAGATTCTCTGGAAAAAACTTTAAGTCAAGTATGTGAAATTAATACATCGTACCCTTGGAGCAATACTGCCTCTTCATGAAAATATTAGTTTTGAGAAAATCGAGTTTGAAATTTCAAATATGAACCATTTGAGTAATTTTAAAGTTAGGTTTATGAAATTTAGCAATTATTTAACAGTGTTCTAAGCACTTTTAATTATAAATAATATAAATATAATAACCTTTTTTCTCGCATAGATTTTGTACTTGTGGCAGTTTTTAATTTTTATACATAATACAACACTGCCATATTTTGTTTTATTGCAGTATTGCATTGTAATTTGTAAAAATATATCGCCACAACTTATTATATGGCAGTATAACTTTGGAAAATTAATTTATAATGTAGCCACATTTTAATATGTGTCAGTATTGCATTTTAATATTGTTTAAAATTGCAATTAGATTTTAATTTATGTTAGTTCTTTTTATATAATATTTTAAAAATAGGTACTTAATATTACTTTATTTATTACAAATCATTAAAATAAATGTTCCTTTATTCAAACAATTAAAATTTATTAAAAGAATATATTATATAATCACTTTTTTTTACATTCTCAGTCTTAGAAATGTTTTAACTATAGAGATACCTTATTATATTATAATAAATAGAAATTAAAATAAAAAAAAAAAACAATAAAAATACAACATTAAATCAAATAACAAGATTATAAAACAAACTTAATTAATCATTACTATTATCTCTATCAGTCATAATATTATCAATATCAGATGCCTTTGAACTAATATTTAATTGTTTAAAAAAATAATGGTATGTTTCAGGTATAAATTTGGCATCACATAAATTAACAAGATCTTTTTTCTTTTCTTTTGATATACCAGGTGGTTGTTTATACAACTTACTTAATTCTATATTTTCATTTATCATTTTAGATTTTCTGGTTTTTGTTAAAATAATAATTTCTGAAAATTCATTTTGATCATAAGAAGTTTTGTATTGAATTACATCTGGTAAATTGTTTGATACTTTTATTATTTTTATTGAATTCCAAGATACATTTTGTCTCTTTGAGTTTTTATTAAAATTATTGCCTACAGTACTACACAACTTTTTAAAATCAATAAAGTCACTGTATGCCAGTTCATGAACTTGAAATGGTTTACCAGTTTTTTTAGAAGATTGAATAACTGTTGTCCATTGCTGAGGACTATAAATGGAGCCACCCTTAAGTAATCTTTTTGTTTGCTTTTCAATTACAGAATGAATATGATCCCCTTCATTCTGAGTATGACCAACAATTAAAAATTTATGAGTTATAGATGGTATTTTTAGATATGTTACTGCATATAAATAAAGACTAACCATAAATTTATTCTTTGTTGACCACAACAATTGTCGGAATAAAATATAACTTCCTTATTTGTGCAATATTCATTTAAAAATTTGTATATGCATGTACTTATTTCATTTGCTCCTCTTTTTGCTTGATCTTCATTCCACAAATAGCAACTTGCTTCATTTTCACCCATATTATAGACCGTTAAATTATAAGTTGCAAATTTTCTTGAATAATAAAAATTTGATACCTTAGCAGATGGTGTCGTTAAAACACTCTGAAGATCGTAACAAGCCACTAGAATGCTATCTTTGTGATTAATTGATTTTTCTTTATCATTGTTTTTCTCAGCTCTAGATAATTCTATTTCATGTCTGTGTATAAATAAATTATTTTCTTGTTCAAGTTTTTCAATTTCATTACTATTATTAAATTTTTCACATGTCCCACATTGATCTTTTTTAGGAATGTGAAATCCAATATTAAATTTAGTATTAAATATATATGAATATGTTGAAAATTTGCATGATGGTATATTGTTATCTTGACATTTTGCAACAAATAATCTCCACATCTCAGCAATAGTTAATGTTCCATCAATAAATTCTCTGGATGTTTTACTTCTCAGATAATGAGACTCTGTACGTGGAAATGAGTTTATATGCTCACATATTTTATTAATTAATTCTGGATCAAGTTTTTTTTTATTATCATGCTTTCCTCTTAGATCACCCTCAATAAAATTAGTTGTTCTACCTCCTTTTTTTAATGCAGTTCTAATAAATCTATCTCCAATGTTTAAAGTTGCCATAAAAATTTTTTTACAAACTCTTATATTAGTATCATCAACAGGTAAAAAAAAACTACTATTCGATAGACGACTTAAATTTTCATTTTGATATTTATATTTTGGTTGAATAATAGTGGTACATTTTACTATATAAGCTCTTTGTTTTAATAAGTCTGCCATTTTCCAAAAAGCATTCAATACCTGTTCTCTATTATCATTTGTAAAATGGGAAGTACATTTGAATTTACATGTGTCATTACAAGGAGGCTGTAATTGTTTTTTATCAAAATGGCGTCCCTTTACATTAACATAGGGTTGCCCTGAATTTTTTTTAATTTTTCTAACATTTCTTTTCCATTCTAGTTCATTTTTAATTCTTTTACGACTCTTTAAATTATTATTATTCACTATACCTATATTAATATCATCAATGGTTGAAAGGTTATCATCATCTTGATCACATAAAACATTCATAGCTCTATCATCTCTTTCATAATTATGAATTTCCATGTCATTATTTGGTACATTATCGTCTTCTGATCCTTGTATTATTGATGGTGATAACTGTATTAAAGAAGTTTTAGGAATCCAATCTTTATCTTTAAAACAATCATCAACTTCTGATTCTGAGCTACTAAACTCTATTAAAAATAAAAAAACTAATTAGCATAAATCTTAATTAAATTAAAATAATTGTTACCATTTGTAATTAGTGTGGCAAATGTAGGAAGAAATGCATTTGTTTTCATATTGGGTTCTATAGATGTATTGCTAGTAATGTGACTTTGCTCTTGAATAATTTCTAAATATATTATATATATTGTTGTATATCAATGTTAAATAAAACAAGACTTTTTAAATGTACAATACTTTATACTTTATTACAATTAACACTAAACTAAACAATATGAAATTATATATTATGACATTATGTTTTTAAGTACCTAACCTAAGTATATTTTGTCAGTGTTGCCACACACCAACACTTCCCCTACTTAAATTAACTTTGTTTACAAATTACATTTATATTTTTAAAATAATTAAAATAACAATTACAATAAATTTCAATCATTATAAATTAAGTTTAATGGTTGGTTTCCTTATTCTCGTTGGGTATCTCTTTTCCACTACATTCAATGTTTCCTCTTCCTCTTTTCCCTTGATTATTATACTCTCCTCTGTTTCTTCTACTAATTCATTCATCTTAAAATTCCTATTTTCCTCTGTTTTGTCCTCTATTATTTGATTCACATGTCTCTTCCAAAGTTTCCCATTTTGTATTTCCACTATATACACAACATTACCTAATTGTTTTTTAATTATGGCTTTTATCCATTTTGTTCCTTTATAATTCCTGACTAGTACTGCTTGTCCATTTTCAAAATTTCTATTTTTTCCTTTATTTATGCCTTCTATTACTATTTGTTTATTATTCACGGTATTTCTAATATTTGGTTTAAGTAAATCAAAACGAGTTCTAAGTGTTCTACCTAGTAAAAGTGAAGCTGGACTAACATTTGTTGTAGAGTGTGTGCTTACTCTATAATCAAACAAGAATTGTTGGAGTTGTTTGTTAATGTTAGTTATTTCTACCTTTTTTAGAAATGATTTGATTATCTTAACTCCACTTTCAGCTTGGCCATTGCTCTGTGGATAGTATGGTGATGATGTTCTGTGCCATATGCCATTATGAGCCATAAATTCTTTAAATTCCTCAGAATTGAATGGAGGGCCATTGTCCGTTACTATACACTCACAGATGCCATATCTAGAAAACAGTTCCCTAAATTTATCGATCGTATGGGTTGCAGCTGTTGATGGTACGGGAAGAAATGCTTCTAGCCATTTCGAATAAGCGTCTTCAATTATTAATATTAAATATCCTTTAAATGGTCCCAAGAAATCTGCATGCAATCGTTGCCATTGATTTTGTGGCCATTCCCAAGAGTGTATGCTCACTTTTTTTGGCATTGGTCCTTCTTCAACACATTTTATACATTTGGATGTTACTTCTTCTATGTTTTTATCTATATTTGGCCACCAAATATATCCTCTTGCCAATGACTTCATTTTACTTACTCCTAAATGATTTTGATGTAGTTCATTTAAGATGTCATATCTTAGTTTTTTAGGAATTATAATTCTATGACCCCATAATATTATCTCTTGTTCAATAGTGAGTAATTCTTTCTTTCTTTTGTATGTTTCTAATTCCTCTTCTACTTTGTCAGGCCACCCTTGTATAATATAATATTTTACCTTGCTGAGTATATTATTCTTATTTGTTTCTGACTGTATGGCTTTAGCGTTCAATATTTTCATTTCATCCACAAAATGTAGATACGATATTTCATTTGTGATTTCTTTAGTTTTGTATAGTGGTAGTCTTGAGAGTGCATCCGCATCATTTTTGTCTGACTTTATAAAATTAATTTCAAAGTCATATCCTGACAGTATTATTGCATATCTTTGTAATCTGCTTGCAGTAAGTGCAGGTATACCTTTTTTAGACCCAAATATACTGACCAAAGGCTTACAGTCACACATTAACTTGAATTTATTTCCCCATAAGTAATTGTTGAATTTATGTATTCCAAAAATGATAGCAAGGGCTTCTTTGTCTACCTGACTATAGTTTAACTCTGCTTTATTAAGTGTTCTCGAGGCGAATGCTACAGGTCTTTTAATATTTTCCTTGTCCAATTGAGACAATACTGCTCCAATACCATAAGCTGATGCATCACAAGTTAGTATTATTGGATCATTTGTGTTAAAGTGTTTTAGTACACGATCTGATAAAACATTTTTTTTTATTTTATCAAAAGCTTCCTTACATTTATTGTTAAAATTAAATTTTATGTCTTTTTTTAATAAATGTAGTAATGGTGATTGAATACTTGATAAATTGGGTATGAATTTCCTATAGTAATTAATCATCCCTATAAAAGCCTGTAATTGTTTTTTATCTTCAGGGTATGGTAATTCATTAATTGCTCTTATCTTTTCCGGGTCTTGTCTGCAACCATTTTTATCTATTATGTATCCTAGAAATTTTATTTGCTCTTTAAACAGCTTACATTTATCCTTTCTTACCGTTAAACCCAATTCACTTATTATTGTCAGTAATTTAATTAATGTTTCATAATGTTCTTTTATAGAATCACCGAACACTACTACTTCATCAAAATATACTTTTATGTCTTTTATTTGTTTTAGCTTTTCACCAAATCTATTAAGAAATATACCTACTGATGAATTAATACCAAATGGTACTCTATTATATACAAACATCCCTTTGTGTGTACTAATTGTTGTTAATTCTTTAGAACTATCTTCTAATTCTAATTGTAAATAAGCCTGGCTTAAATCTATAATAGAGAATTTCCCACTAGTTTTTATTCCTACCAATAGCTCTTCAATTATTGGAATCGGTGCTCTTTCAATTTTTAGCTGTGGGTTTACAGTTTGTTTATAATCACCACATATACGAATATCTCCTGTTGGTTTAATAATTGGTACAATTGGTGTTCCCCAGTCACTGTGTGTAATTTTAGTGATTATTCCTTGCAGCTCTAATCTCTCTAATTCTTTTTCAATTTTTTCTTTTAGTGCTAATGGTACCGGTCTGGGTTGTAAAAACTTGGGTTTAGCATTGTCTTTAATAACTAATTTAATTTTTTCCCCTTTATACAATCCTAAATTATCATTAAATATTTCAGGGAATTTATTGAATAATTCTTTTTCATAATTTTTATCTTTAATATTTAATCCAGTTCCGCCCTATCAACATTGGTCCTTTTCCTTTAATTACATATAAACGCCCATAAAAATTATTACCTTTGTATTTCACTTTTACAGTGATATATCCCAATGATTGTACAGTTTCGTCTGAATAATATTGTAATTTGATATCATCATTCTCCAATTTTTTATTATTAAAATTATTTACATACTCTTTTTCTGATATTATGGACACCGCTGCTCCTGTATCCAGTTCCATTTCTCTTTCTATATCCTCTATCTCTATCTTAATTTTATATGGTTCTATTCGATTTATAGTCTCACTTTTACCTCTTATACTGTATAACTTATTCAAACTTTCATACTCATTCTCTTCATCACTTTTTGGTTCATTATTTACATAATATGCTTTTTTGTTATTCTTACTTTTACAATTATAACTTATGTGCCCTACCTTATTACATATATTACATATATAGTTTTTATACCTGCAATTATTGAATGTATGGTTCGTTCTTCCACAACACTTACATTTCTGCTTTTGTTCTGCTACTTTATTGTTGTTGACTTTCTTATATTGCTTGGGTGAACTGTAACTTGCTTTCTCATAGTGTTCTTTAGTTTGGTTTTCTTTGAAGTTCTTCTTCTTCCAGTTCTGTTTCTGTATAAAATTCACTTCTTCGACTTTGATAGGTTCTTCAGTCTCTCGCTCTACATTTTCTGCTTGCATTGCAATTTCCAGTGCTTTGTCGAATGTAAGATTTTCATCCTTCTCTGATCTGAATCGTCGCTTTGTTTCTTTACTGTGAATGCCACTGACTATTTTATCTCTTAGCTGTTCAGAAAGACCATTTCCGAACTGACAATTAACAGATAGTTTTTTTATTGCTTTCACATATTGTTGTACTGACTCTTCTTTTCGTTGTACTCGACAATGAAATTTAACTCTTTCAGTTATAAAATACGGTTTAGGATTAAAGTAATTCTGTAATTTTTCTTTTATGTCTTTATAAGATTTTATGTCTGGCTTATCTGGTGTACAAAGATCTTTAATAATTCTGTATGTATCTTTACCTACTAGTGTCAGAAATGTAGCGGACATGTGGTTTTCTACAATGTTATTGCATTTTGCAAATAATTCGAATCTTTTCGTGTATGATTCCCAGTCGTCCGAGGATTCGTCAAACGGTTCCAGATTTCCAATTTGTCTTCCTACTGCCATATTTCCTGTCGTTTTATCTTCGTCGCCACTTTGTTGTATATCAATGTTAAATAAAACAAGACTTTTTAAATGTACAATACTTTATACTTTATTACAATTAACACTAAACTAAACAATATGAAATTATATATTATGACATTATGTTTTTAAGTACCTAACCTAAGTTTATTTTGTCAGTGTTGCCACACACCAACATATATATAAATAATATATTATAATAATTTAATTTAAATTTAAAATTCTAAAATTTACCTGTGACTTCAGAAATGCCTGAATTAGTAAATTGTGACTGAGATACATTTGTATTTTGTAACCAATGTTCAACTTTATCTATACTATTGATTTCACAATCATTTATTATAGGCTCTAAAATTATAAATTATAAAACATATTTTAGTTATATTTTAATATAGTAATTTATATACCTTAAAATATGTTTAATTATATTATTATTATAATATAAAATAATTTAATACAAAAATAATTACTACTTACCTATAGATTTTGAGTTTTTAGGTACCTATTGTATTTTGTTCATTTGTTTTACTTATAATATTTACCATCCTCCTACTTCTTTGTGAAGCCATATTCTTATGTATAATGTAAGAATAATGTTTTAAACTAGCAACAATTATATTTAATTAGGCAATAATATTATAAATTTATATTGCATTATTGTAAATATAAAAAGAAAAACAATAAAATAATTATATTATTACATAGAGTAACTAGTAACCTAGTACTCTATGTATTATTATTATAATTGATTAAATCAGGAGACCAAAAATGCCATAAATTAAAAATTAAATATAGAAAAGAAAACAACACTGCGTTATTTATAATTATGGCACGCTATATAAAATATTATCAATTTAATACTGCCACAAACGTCAATATGGCGGTTTTCTATTTTTAAATTTTTCATTATAGAAAATAAAATATAATGCAAAACTACCACAAATAAAAATATGGCAGTTTACAATTATCAAAGGATAATTAAAATGTAACTTTTCAAAAAATTAAACACAAACATTTCAAATGTGGCTATATTGTTTTCGACAATGTTGAAAAATCATAAAATTCAATACTGACACAACCTTATAACTTAAAATGTAATTGAGATTACAAATATGGCGGTCTACCATTCTGTAGAGAAAAAAATTCTGCTTTCGCTGATAGCAATAACTCAAAATCGATAATTTTTGACTTGTGGCAGTGTTGTTCTAAGGGTGCGACATATCTACCTTAATTAGCATATATTTATTACATTTTATTTATATACTTATGTTACACATATTTACAGCAATATATTAGAATTACAATTTAATAATAAAAAAAAGTGAAAGTTTACATTACACTGATTAGGTAGTACAACTTGAGGCAGAAAACAAAACACTCACTAAAGAAATTGTAAGTGACTAAATTATAACAAATAAAAATATGAATCAAGTCGCAGGTGCGCGTGAAAAGGGGATTAAGTCATGTCTAGACAACTTTTCAGGAGAACGAATTTAAACTTTAACTTAATATGTCAGATCAGAGTTTTAATATTTAATTATTATTTAAATATAAAAATATAGAGTAACATGTTCTACGTAAGATAATACCATTTTCAAAGAAAACAAAAAAAAAATGTAATTATAGGAAGTAAATTTAAAAATGAAAATTGACTTAAATCTTTTGGCACACATTGTTTAATTGCATAAATACTTATTGTTTGACATAAATCTTTTGACACACATTATTTTATTGTTTAAATATATATAATTTAGACAAGTAATTTATAAAAAAAAAATTTTATTCAAAATAATTTAAAAACACAAGAAATTGAAAATTATAACTTTTTTAACTAAAATAATACTTATTTTTTAAAATAATTATAAATACATTAGTAATAAAATTATTATATTATAAAAGAAACTATTTATTTATTTTTTCTTTATGGGTTTTTTAATTTTTTTTGTTAGGAATACTAGTTGTTTCTTCATCAATGTCTGATTGTTCATCAATAATTGTGTCTGGATAAATATTTCTTATATTTGGTAATGTTTTTAAGTTTAAATAAAAATTTTTATATACAGGCGAAATATATTGTAACATATCAACTAAATCTTTTTTCTTTTCTTTTGAGATAGGAAGAAGTTCATTATAACTTGCTGGTGGGTGTAATGATGGTTTAGGATTTCCTTTTTTTATTAATGATATTTCTAAGAATGCTTTATCATTAAGTTCATTTTTATAAAACATATAATATGGTTTAGTTTTGTCATAACGTATCCACTTTATTTGACGCCAGTTAACTTTTTGACCTAAAGTGTTTTCTTTGCGGTTTTTTAAAGGACCAGATGTTGCAAAAAGATCTGAAAATTTAAAAAAATCATCTGTTAACATCTCAACCACCTCCATTGCCTTGTTTTTCCCACACTGCCTAATTAATGTTGCCCAGTCATGTGGATGTTCTATTGATCCATTAAATTTCTTTTTCTTTTTTTCTATTATACTATGATCAGTATCACTTTCCATGTGAGTGTGACCTGGAATTAAAAATTTATGGTCTATTTGAGTTAATGTGCTTGAATTCTGTAAAACAACTAAACACATGGCTGAAACATAGCTATTTTTATTTTGTCCTCCACATGTATCAGAGTACATTGTTACATGTGTAATAGAAGATTCTAAGTTTAATAATTATTTGTACAAGCAACTTGCTACATCATTAGCTCCCCTGTTGGCTATGGTTTCATTCCATAAATAGCAGTGTGCTTGGTTCTTGTCACAATCATGTATAGTCAAATTATAAGTCCAAAGCTGTCTTTTATAGAAAGCTAAAGAGCTTGTTAAAACCGGTGTGGGTAAACATTGTTGCATATCAAATGTTATTATATGTTGATTTGGATCATCTTTGGAGTTACTTTTATCTTGTGATTTCATTTGATAAGCTAAATCTGCTTCTTTTTGATAACATATCAATTGATTTGTAGTCTCTTCAGATGGAGATGGATTACTTTTATTTAATATTGTTAATTTATCACACGTCATACAAGTATCTTTATTGTGTTTTTTAATTGATAATTTTAGATCATTAAATAATGATTCAAAATACT
Source organism: Tetraneura akinire (assembly GCA_021307375.1). NCBI lineage: Eukaryota > Metazoa > Arthropoda > Insecta > Hemiptera > Aphididae > Tetraneura > Tetraneura akinire. Next base: position 295,177 of record JAIUCT010000131.1, read on the forward strand.
CTCTGTTTATTGGCATCTCTGGATTTTTTGATTTATATTCTTGATATAAACTATTTAAAGTCCAATGAGGTGATAAATATTTTTTCGAACTATCTTTTCTTGTATAATGACTTTTATAAGTTGGAATTGATTTAAAGTAGTCTATAATATTTTTTTTTATATGATCTGGTATTTTTGATAATGGACTTCCTAATCCTCTTTTGTCAATATTTGGTATACTAGCAATACTGTTGTTTTTATTTTTTATAACTCTTTCAAAAAATTTTGTTGAATCTCCAAAAGTTTTTTGGAAGCATCCTTTACAAACTTTTATTCTTACTTTATTAATAACCAAATGATATATAACTGTTATTTCCCTAGTTTTAGTACTACCAGTGTTTGATTTGGAGAAAAAGAAGAAGGGGGACTATCAGACTTCCAAAAAAATTTGCGTCCCCCTAATATGCTTAAGTACATGTAATATCATAGGGGATTTAATAATTAGTAGGAGTACGCCCAAAAAAATAAAAAATAGAAGAGGTACTCCGTCCCCCCGCGTACCCCCCCAAATCAAGCACTGAGTACTACTAGGTATGCGTTTTCTAGTACATTGTTTGGGATTAATATCAATAAGACTAGAAATGTAATCAACACGCCTATTAAAATCATTCATTTTTCAGTAATTAGTAAAAATGTCTTTTTGGTTCAATTCAGAAACTTTTTCTTGACATTTCATTCTGCACGAAGTAAGAGATTTGAACTTTCTATCTAGTACAGTTTTTCCATTTGAAGTAATATATCCTAATCCTGAATTTCTTTTATCTTTCCTTTCCTTTCTCATAGCTCTAGTATCTTTAAAACATTTATCTTGGCCTCTGTAACAACGAAGTCTTTTCCCTTGAACACTTTCATGTAGTTGTTCTTCATTGATAACATTTCCTTAAATCATAATTTTTATTTTTATTATTTTAAATAAAATATAAAATATATATTTTTAAATTTTAATTTATCATTACTATTATCTGGTTGAACTGATATTTCATTAAATGTATCATCACTTTCTTCTTCACATAATGTGTCTAATATAACAACAGGGCCATTTAAATCATTATCAGCCACCGATGAATCTTTTTTATTACCATCTAAACCAGAATATTGTAAAAATGTTAATCTATATATGTATATAATCACATATAATAAAGTACCTAGTTAAATAAATATGAAATCAAAATAAATAATAAGTAAACTGGCACCTATGGTATTAAAGAAATATTTGAATTTCTAATTTATTTTTAAAAGAAATCTATATAAGTATAAATATTTTTTTTAATTTGATCAATATTAAACATAAATTAATGATATTAATTGTTTTATGAATATATCTATAATTGTACATACATTTATTTAATTGATTCATATGAATTTGACTAAGTACCTAATTGACTTTAACAATTGTTGTTGAATATGAAAAGATCAATTTGTATTAGTAGTAACAATGTTAATTTTGATATCATTAGAACTTCAAACTTCTTATATAAAATTGTCATTAATAATAATTTTTAAACCAAAACAATCAAGAAATATACCTACCTAATAGAAATTAAACTAATAAACTAATTAGTAATAATTATTATTAAATTATAAAACTAAATTGTAGTTTTATATGTATATCAGGTATGTGTATAATAAATAAATATAATATATATACATATTTATTAATAAAAATATATACCTATATATATGTAGGGTTAAAAATTATCATTTATTATAAACATAAAATTTCTTTTTTTTCTTAAATAGTTTTAATTTTTATCATTTCTTTCATTTTTATTGAAATTTAATGTAAATAAATCACAATATTATAATACAATGTGAAATAAAGAATTACACTAATTATTAAAATATAATAGTGATTTTGTTACCTGGAGAATGACATACTAATGGTTGAAGAATGTGAAATGACAATTTTTCATTAGATGTGTCATTTTTACTTTGCATATTATCATTACAACTTTGTAACTCTATAATAAATATTTTATTATATTAGCTGATTATTAATAAATAATTCATTATTCATATTAAATTTAATTTTGTATACTTACTGTTACCAAGAAAAGAAATACTTTCATCAATGTCTTGATCTGAAAATAAACATGTTGTGTTTATATTATTTATCCACTCTTGAACATAATAAATATTATTGTCATTTGTTTTTGATACTGATGGATTTTCAACTTCAGTATTATCAGAAGTATCTATTAAACAAACATAAATATATAAAAAATAATGTACCTACTTTAATAGGTCACTAATTCACTAAAAAATTATACTATTTTAGTAGGTAGGTACTTACTGTTTAATTTTATAGTCATTTCTACCAATTTTCTTGCACGATTCATAATATTAAGTATTCGAGTAATTTGGTCAGTAATATTTAAATTTTAAATGTAATTATACTTAAATAAATGCACTATCAATTTTCATAAAGATTAAAAGATGCAATAGAAGAATATAGAAAATAGTAATATTATTATTGAAATAACATATTATAATATTACATTCAGTAGGTATGTTATATTGTTATGATTAAAACCAGAATAGTAGGTACTAAAAATAGAATAGTTTAGATAACAAATTTGTAAATATACTGCAGCTAACAAACAAAAAGGTACTGGGTAGGTAAAATATTTTCGCGCCAAACATTATATTCCATTTAAATATTGACTTATCACATTAGTATTTTATGTGCAATAAAAGTTAAGTCGACTTAACTTTATTAACACATTCATTTTAATTGTTCATTTAGTGTTAAGTCACCAATAACTGACTTAACACATTTTACACAGAATTTTATGACTTATCGTTAATCGAACATGTAAATATCTCTTTAAAACTTAAAGTTAGAAATAAATCGTTCCTGTATAAAATAAAGAGAATATTTTTCTGAATTTTTCAGTATACTAAACTCATTTTACACAATTTGATGACTTAACTCCCTTTTCACGCGCACCCGCGAAGTATAAAATTTATTTACTTAACTTTAACATTTATCAAGCTACTATAGTGTAGTGTTGTAGATTTTTTAGTGAGTAAAAATCATAGAATGTAGACTCTGTGTATGATAATATTGATACCAGCTGGAAAATTTCTGATCTTCAAGGAAATGTATATAATTATACCTACTAGATAAAATTGAATTAGTTATTATTTAATAGGTAATTTAATTATGCAGACATCATAGTACATAAATCTTTTTTTAAAAAAAGTAATGACAATTCTTTGAATTTTCTGTTATTCAAGATTATTAAGTAAGATGATACAAATTATTATAGACAATATTAACTTGGAGTTGAACATTTGGTTGTCTGGTCTGTTGTCAGTCACTTAATATTTTAGTTATATTAAGACTTTTTAAAAAAACAAGTATTAAAAATAAATATTCGTTAATTGAAACACGTCAAAAACAAAAGGCAGCAAGGTTTTGAAATAATTTACATATTATTTCTTCAAAACCTATAAATGTATCATTATAATACAAATTTCAATTCAAATATTTTCTGACATGAAAAAATAGTAGGTAAAGTAAAACTAAATAATATGCATTGCGAATATCATGGGAAAAAAAGTAAAATACTGTCGGTAAACTTTTATATTTTAAATAATGAAAAAATAATATATTTTCATTAACTTCAAAAAATCATTAAAAGTAAATGAAAAGACTTTAAGAAAAAATTTTGATGCCAAAATTTTTCTTAAATACAAATCTATAAAATGGCTATTTTGAATTTAAAAATTACTAAATAGATAAAAATTAATTTTTTTAATTTTTTTATTAAAAAATAAAAATAAAAATGAATGTGCTATAATAGTAGCGCCAGAGTATAAAAATGATTTAAAAAAAAAATTATAAAAAAATATTGTGTAGAACCAGAGTTATTTCATTTGTCAAATCACTGTGGGACACCCTATATATATATAAAATAAATATATGTTATATTACTTAAGTATACAATTTTAGTAATATAGTATTAATTATCATTTGGAAAGTTTTAGACATGTATCCTGCTGTTATTTCAACTATAACTAAAACGATGGACATGGTCAATGTCAATAAAAATTTGAAAATAAACATTACTTTCTTAGTTTCTTTTTTAAATTTTATACAACACTTGGGCTTGTATTTTGATGTTATTTTGATAAGAAATGTGAAAATTGCGTGACATTGAATATTATCCTATTAATACAATAAATTAACTATTATATTACATATAAATATTATAGTTTTTTTAAATATTTTTACTCTGAAATTACTTAAAAGTCCTAAATATGTAAATAGCTTGTAATCTTCTTCTTCTTCTTCTTCGGTTTTTAAAGGCCATTGAGGCCCATTACCGCAACACAAACTTGCTTCCATCTGTCTCTGTCCTGTGCTATTGTTTCTCCATCTCGTATTCCAATTTCTGCTAAATTTTTCTCCACTTTGTCAATCCACCTTTGTTCCAGCCTGCCAAGTGGTCTTTTTCCCTGGGGTTTCCATTTTAAAACCTCTTTCATAAGACCATTTGTCCTCCATACATGACCGGCCCATGCCATTCTCCTATTTTTTAATACTGCTACTATGTCTGGCTCTTTATATAATTGTTGTATTTCTATATTATTACTTTTCTCATATTGTTGTATCATGTTATTTATTTTTGGCCCAAATATTCTTCTTAATATTCTTCTTTTGAGTATTGCTAATTTGTCTTCGTCTCCTTTAGCCGTTGGCCATGTTTCACACGCATATAAAAGGACTGGTCTGATAATTACCTTGTATATTGTATTTTAGATTCTGAGCGAAGCGAAGAATGTATTGGTTTTACAATGATGGGTGATTATTTTTTGTTTTTTTTTTTTTTTTTTTTTATTTTTGTTTACAAATATTCTACCCGAAAAAATGCTCCGATTTTCACGAATTGGGTATGTTTCCGGTAGCAAAGTGGACGTACTTGGTACTTTACTTAGGTCATTTTTTGAATTTCTCAAAATTAACGCTATGCGGTAGAAAAAACGGCGAAAAAATGACGAAAAAACTGTATTTTTCGCGAAAAATGAAATTTCGACGAATTCGATTTCTATATTTCACGATAACTCAGGCAATTTTTGAGATAGACACCTGAAATTTTTTTGGATGTTCACATAGCTACTATATATATGTGGTATAATTTTGGAACCGTTACATTAATTTTTCTCCAAAATATAGGACTTTGAATATTTCGTAAAATTCACGTTTTTAAGTATATAATGTGTGATAAAATTGTTAATTTTGGGTATTTTGGTCTGAAAATTTTACTGAAGTATACTTACATATTACTTTACATCATACTAAAATATTAGAAAAATCCATTGTCTCAATTTTTTTTTATAGCTGTTTAAAGTTGATATTTTTAGGAAAACGAAAATCTTAGAATCCATAAGTATAAATACTCTGAAAACACTTTCACTACCCGAAATAACCCTCCGATTTCCACCAATAGCGAGTTTCAGATGTAAAAGTGGATGTAGATGGTACTTTATTTGCAAGCCCGTATTCAGGGGGGGTTTAAGGGGTTCAACCCCCCCGGAAATTTTTAAAGTAGTTTTATATTTATAATATAACAGACTAACTACATATAAAACTACGTATAATATAATCATTTATTTTTACTTCATATATTAAAAAATTTTAACCCCCCCCCCCCCGAAAATTGATCCTGAATACGTGCTTGTTTATTTGGGTCATTTTTCGAATTTCTCAAAATTGACTATAAGTGGTAGAAAAATGAAATTTTGACGAATTCAATTTCTATTTTTCACGATAACTCGGGCAATTTTTAAGTTAGAGACTTGAAAATTTTTTTGGGTGTTCACATAGCTATTATATATATGTGGTAAAATTTTGGAACCGTTTTTAAATTTTTTTACTAAATATAGGACTTATAGCTGTTTTAAGTTGATATTTTTAGTTCAAACGAAAATTGTAATCTGACTGAACTTCGCTCAGAATCGTTTTTTCGAATGCAATGGTTTATCATTGCATTCAAATTCTAAGTAACATTAAACGCTATGATCCGCACACCTGTATCCTGTGCGGCAGGAGTATTAGCTCTATTTTTTTTTTTTGATTTGAGTGATACCTGTTTTGATTTTTGTATACTCCTTACTCCATAATAGCATTTGTTTGCTGCAGTTAGTCTTATTTTCAAGGCTTTGCACCCGAATTATTTATTCGGGTTATGGGTTTCAGGTGTTGATGGTATTCGGGTTTTTAAACACCACATTGAACATTTTTACAAGATATTAGGGTACTCATAACCGTTATTATTCGGGTTAATAATGGTTAATTCGGGTGTTAAGTAAATACATATATAATAATAAATAAAATACATCAATAGGTAATAAACATGTTTAAATTCGTTTTGTACTTTTAATTAATTGTATTTTATATTAAGAATTAAGATATTATTTTTACCCAAATATGTCAATTTATCATCAGTATTTGACAGTAATGGACATTAAGATAATAGTTTAAATTATAATAATTATAAATAATTGTAATTTTTATATGTTTTTTTTGTAGAGTGTACATATTCACAATAGTATACAATAGTTAAGAATTAGTATATTAAAATTATTTTATGTAAAGTTATATCAAATATATATACAATTGATAACGTATTGGAGTAATTCTTAATTTGAAAATTCATTCGGGTTTTAGGTTAACCAGAATGTTTTATTTTGGTTATGGGTTAATTCGGGTTATTTAAATAAATACTATTCAGGTTAATAAGGGTTTCAGGTGTTTGTTTTTTAAGGGTTTTTAGTGGTGTTACGGGTTCTGGTTAATTCGGGTGCAAAGCCTTGCTTATTTTAATTTCATTAAATTATTTAATTATTATTTTTATTGATTATTATTTTTGCTATTTATTGTAACACCCAGGTATTTAAAATTTTGCACTCTTTCAAATTTATAATTCTCAAATTCTAAATTTTCCTCGTGATTTTCTCGCCTAGATATTACCATATATTTGGTTTTTCCTTCGTTTATTTGTAATCCAATATCTTTGCTGTTTATTATTAGTTATTTAGTTCCTGCCTTGACTTCTTGACTGTCTGATCCCAATATGATAATATCATCTACGTACGCTAGTACTCTGCATTGTCTTCTATTCTCTCCCAAGTTTACCCCACCAAATTTTTTCTGAGTTTTTCTAACTACCATTTCTAATGCTATATTAAAGAGTATTGGGGATAGGGCACCTCCCTGTCGAAGTCCAGTCTTAACTTCAAATTCATCTGATATATGTTGATTGAATCTAACTTTAGATCTAGTTTTATTCATACAAAATTTAATCATTTTCACTATCTTGCTGGTATCCCAAAGGCTATAAGTGTATCCCATAGTACTTCTCTATTAATACCTTCTTTTTAGGATTTAACATTAAATTAATTTGAGTTGAGTAAAATGTAAAATGTAAATGTAAAGGTAATTATTACCTAAACATTTTAGACAATAGGTCATGAAAACGCAATTCAAAATTATAATCAATTTTATTAATTATATTTTTGAGTAACTCATTATCTTTATATTGCCTTCATATTATTTTTTAATTCATGATGTTCTTGAGAATTTTATCTTATTTATTTATGATACAAAGTTAAATGACTGCTAATGGTACTTATATTTTTAACGTCTTTGATTCATATTACGGCATCAACGAAGTCAAATGTTGTGTTTTTATAGATAGTATTTTAAAGTATGGTTAGGTTTTATGTACTTTTTTTTTTTTATATAAATATATATTGTGTCAGGTATTTCTTTTCTACGAATGTTTTTCCCACTTACTTTTATTATAATATAATATGATTTAGTGTGCAATTTATGAACATTTTACATTAATTTTTAAAATTAAATTATGAATAGGTATAATCAGTGTTGTGCAAAGATAAAATAAAAATTATCTAGATAAGATAATATATAACACCGAAATTTTTTTATCTAGATAAAAGATAAATATAATAATATTTATCTAGATAAAAATCAAATTAAATAAAGTTTTAGTTTGTAAATAAACCATACACATTAATATATTATAAATTTATAATTCACTGTTTATTATTATAATTATAGTTTTATAGGTAATTTTTTTTATAATTATTACAATAATTTACAAATTACTTATTAATATTATTAGATTTTAAACAAATTAAAATTTCAAAAGTTTTATTTTTAAGTTGAGGGTTACAACATTTAGCTATATAAGAATTATAACTGTATATATGAGGGAATGAGGGAAGTGATATTGCATAGGGGCATAGGGCATACAACATTTAGCATCATAGAATATTATTAATTTATAATTTTGGTTTATTGCTATCAATTCATTGGAATAATAATCTAATAAATTATTTGTCATATCCACCTGTCAACCTTTAATGATTTATTATGTTTTCTAATAAATTTAATGAGTATTGCATAACGTATGGATATGACTCTTTGTCCACTTATCTGAACTTAAAATAATTTCCTCTAAATCGAACCCTAAACTATTTTTATACAATATTACTATAAATTGATTCTTATATCCGGTAATGGCACGTGTACCTCTATAAAGCTAGCAGGCCTCTAAGAATTACAACGTGCCTGGAATTATAGGAAACTACTATACTACTATACTAGGATAAATCGGCCGAAAAAAATTTATCTAGATAAAATTCTTCGGATAACCTAATTATTTATCTATAGATAAGATAAAAAAACAAAAAAAATACTATTATCTAGATAAGATAAAATATATTTGTATTTTATCTAAATAACTTATTTAGATAAAATTATCTAGATAATGCACAACACTGGGTATAATTATATTATTTTTATTTATATAAATTTTAAATATTAATATTAATATTTATAGTTCTTTTTTTATTTTAATATAATTTTTCATTTAGTTTTTTTTTTTTAAAAAAAAAAAGTTTCCTGACTTTTGTCATTTGAACTTAGTTACCTATATAAAATTAAAATTTTTTAACATTTTGTATAACAGATCACAATATGGTAAGCAATATTTGATTAAGTAGAATTAAAATTTTTACAATTCAACAATTTAACAATTATAAACTAAATATATATATATACAAATTACAATAAAATTAGTGTTTAAGAACATCATTGGGGCAAACGTGTTGTAGTCTGTGTTGTAGTTTCATTTAGTGCACTGTATTATTTGCATTGTGTTGGCACTTTTACACCTTTTAATTCATTTAGTGTTTAGGGCTTAATTTATTTAATTTTTTACTTAAATTTATATTGATATTTCTTTTTCATTGTACGTAGTGTATTATTAAATTAAATTTTAATGTAAAATTTTATAAAAATGTATTTATAACTTCTCTGTAATACACTAATATATATATATATTTTTTTACATTTATTATCTTTCTAATATTATTTGAAAAATAAGTTTAAATTTATTAACAATAAATATAAAATAATCCTACAGAAAAAGTAAATAATAAAACAATAAGATATATTTAATAATTATATTATACCTGTACATTAACATTTATACCATATTAATTCTTTATATTTCGTGATTGGATATGCATTTTAATTTTATATTAATGAGAAATAACTTTAATTAATTCATTATTGACATTATTTACTTCTGTTTAATTAATTATAATAATAAGGCAGAGCATATTTTAAGGAAATTAAACTGGGTGGCACTATGGTTAGGTACTTATCTTGACATTCAGCCATAGGAAAATTTTCAAGGGGGGGGGGACAAAATTTTAATTTATTCATGTATTTATAAATAGGTTTAGCCATGAGATAGAAATAGGTTTCTAATATAATAGAAATTAATTAATATATAATTTCAAATTATACTATTACATTATGTAAACCGAACTGGAAGATTATGAAAAATATTAATAATTATTCAATCATTATTCAAATAATAATTTAATTTAATATATTACATATATATATAATATATATTAGATAAATTGAACACTTAACATTTTAGATTCTAAGCGAAGCGAAGAATGTATTAGATTTACAATGATGTGTGTCTTATGTTTTTTTGTTTTTAAGTATGAAGACTACCCGAAATAATGCTCCGATTTGCACGAATTATAGCATCTGTTTCCGGTTGAGAAGTGGATGTAGTTGGTATTTCATTTAGGTCATTTTTCGAATTTCTCAAAATTGAACCTAAGTGGTAGAAAAAACGGCATTTTTCAAGAAAACTGAAATTTTGACGAATTCGATTTCAATACTTCATGATAACTCAGGCAATTTTAAAATTAAAGACTTGAAAAAAAAATTATTGGGTGTTCACATAGGTACTTTATATATCTGGTAAAATTTTGCAACCGTTATGTTAATTTTTCTACAAAATATAGGACTTTGAATATTTCGTAAAATTCTCGTTTTTATGTATATAATATTTTATTCCAGGGGAGGGACATGTCCCTCCCTTGCCCCCATATTGTCCACGCCTACTTTGGGTTCATTTTCAGTTTAATTATAGTACATTAGTTATAATAGTGATGACCGATGGGTAATTTTGTAAAACAAATGTTATAGACATGCAATATGTATATATGTACATGATATTTCGTTATGAATAAAATCTTAAAATAAGAAATATGAATTCAATTATTTTTTATTTTTTTTTAAATTGTAAGTTGGACTCAATTGAAATTTTTTTTTAAATAGGTATTCATGATTTTGATATAGTTTGGGGTCAGGAAGTTCCCTCCGTCTATCTTTTGTTTCCAAAAATTTAGCAAACTGATTGCCTGTTCCTTTCCCTTTGAGAGCGATACATCCTGGAATTTAAAGCTTCTCTTGAATAATTTGACTGCTTATTACTTTTTTATTTCGTATGTATTGAGACTGCTCTCTCAGGACCAGCGCTGTATGATGTTAAACATATTATATGTAATTGTACCAATTTGGAAAATATTGAACGTGGTGTAGGTATCTGTGAAATAAGAAACTGAATATTCCCCAAAAAGGTTTTCAACATCAATACGCACTGATTGAATAATTTTTTTTGACGATCTTCCGTTAATAAATTTATTCTTCCGATCTATAAAACTTGTTTTATACTTTTTTTTTTTATATACTTTTAGCAATTATACACGGATTAAACACTATTTTGGTGTAAACGGTAACTTGATATAAATGTGTACCATAAACATACGTATATAATACAACATACATAATGATGGTGTATCATTGATGAAATGTTTGGTATTGCAATATTTTTAGTAGGATATTATTTAAAACCAAGGTTAGATCGAATCAGATGTTTCGATCGCAGCAAAAAAAATATCAAATTATCAAGTAAAAATTATAATGTACACTGCGCATAAGAAATGGTATACAAAACAATATGAGTATTCCTAATTTAATAATAATTAATAAATAAAAATGAGGCCCGTCATCGTCGTATATTTACAAGTTGATTTTTCGTCCGCGTGTTCACAGTCTACAGACATTTGAATGGACCTCAGACGAGTGGAGCATCGATCCCGTGCAGTACGCCGTTGGTAACCGGCACGTTTCGAACTAAGATTTGAGCTGCACCACCGTTTAGCCGTATCTTGCCTGTGGGGGAAAAATATGAAATCATATAAAAATATATATTTCAAAATATGAAAGGTAAAAGATGCGGACTATTAAAAATCAAAAATATTTTATAAACAAAAAATTGCATCACTAAAATATCGTCCTAATTTTCAATCGACATTATAACGATATATCATATTAAATCAAATAACCCTTTACGACTGCGAATTCAGAAACGGTTATATCTTATATTACCTATATTATAATATAGGATATAATCAGAGGCGTATCTAGGATTTTGTTGCCCTGGGTACACATTTTTTTTATGCCCTCTTTCTCTTACGGTTTTTTATAATGGCAAATTTTCTTACCCATAAAAAAAATATTATATTCCATATAATATACCTATTATGGAAATAGTATCATGGAGTATAAAAATCAGTTTATAATTATTAGTGTGTCAATATGTCATCACGATTTCATCAATAATGGATTTTTGATCATTGACTATTTATAAATAAATCAAATTATGAATACCTAGTATGAAACTAAAATTAATTGATGTATGTTGTTTTATTAATATATTGATGTATTTGGAGTTGGTACTTTATTCAAGTGATTTTTCGAATTTCTCAAAATTAACCCTATGCGATAGAAAAAACGATGAAAAAACTGAATTTTTCACGGAAACTGAAATTTCAACGAATTCGATTTCAATATTTTACGATAACTCGGGCAATTATGAAGTTAGAGACTTGAAAATTGAATTGGGTATTTACATAGGTATTATATATATGTGGTAAAATTTTGGAACCTTTACGTTAATTTTAGGACTTTGAATATTTCGTAAAATTCTCGTTTTTATGTATAATAATAATGTTTGATAAAATTGGCAATTTTGGGCATTAAGACCTGAAAATTTTACTGAAGTATACTTACATATTGTTTAACATGATATCAAAATATTAGGAAAATCCCAAGTCTCATTTTTTTTAACTGTTTAAAGTTGATATTTATAGTTTAAACGAAAGTCTAAGAATCTATACGAATATTATTCTTATTACTTCTCAATACTGTAACAATAAAAATGATTAGAAAAACCAAAAAATTTGGAAAATTTGATTGAAGCATACTGATATACGAGTACATCTTAACGTATTTCCAATATATTAGGAAAATCTCAAGGCTCAATTTTTTTTTATAGGTGTTTAAAGTTGAAAATTCATTAAAATCAATATTTAAAGTATTTATATGGATTTTTCTTATTATATTACAATATTTTACAATAATGTTAAATAAAATTGATAATTCCACATAATAGCTGTGTTGATTTAAGTTTTATTGACATTTATTTGCCTATAAAAAAAACTAACTATCATTATTATTATTTTTTTTCTACAACTGCTTAAATCATCATAAAGTCTATTTATATATAAAAAAAATCTCTCAGTTAAATTTGCTGCCCCCAAAAAAAGTGCCCCCCTTGGCCACTCTAAATATGCCACTGGCTATAATTGAAAGCCGAGAACATGATTTATGAAATAGTCGATAACATTTTTAAATTCATTATATGAATTCCAAAAAAATAATAAAATAATTTGTTTTACGCGTTGATTTCATATACGATATACCTATTAATTTTGAAGAACAAGATAATAAAAAATATAAATCGAAACGAGTGAAAATTTATTGCAGGAAATTTTATAAAAAACATCATGAACATTCTTTGTCTTCCAGGGTTATCACTCTTATTTAGGATTCAAATCGTAGAAAAACAAAATATTGCGTAGGTACGAACAAGTTATATCAATTGACAATTAGTTTAAAATATAGGAATACCACGGTGTTTAAAACGTTGCTGATTTCGGTTCTAGAAGATGAAGAGCGACATATAATGAAATATAACATGAAGTTAAAATTATTATAGGTACAAGATCTTGGTTGATCAAAACTAAAATTAGGTTATTATCTCACCCGAATCCTTATACACTGTCAGTTGGTAGAACCTCGGCGTCTCGCTATCATCGTCCGATGGTAACGTTAAATTTCCATTTCCGTCGTCTGACACTCCATCTATTTCACCGCCATCATTACCCCCGTCGTCATCGATGTAAGAGTTCGATGTCCCGTCATTTGCGGATTCCCCGACCGAAAGCTTGTACGCGGTGTCCCTGACCTGATAGAACCTCAAACCGGCCGTGTACATAGGCGGATCGCCCGGTCCGGCCAATACCACGTGACTGAGCACAAATCTGTCGGCTATGCGTCGTTTTCTTCTGTTAGATTTTCCTTCGTCGTCCCGGAGAACCGCGTCCATGATAGAACCGCTGGCGCTATAATTTCCGGAGCCACGTTTCGTGCGGAACGCATCGTCCATTGGCGCAAACACCGTAATCGTCCTTGAACCTATATCGATGTACATGGTACATAATACGAAACCGTAATTGTACAATAAGCCGTGTAAAAATTAAATCCTATTTTATAATGTATTTATAATGTACCTAACCTAACCCGTTCTTTTATTTAGAATATTGTCATTCGATAGGATATTTATCAGAGAAAAAATTAATAATAAATTATCAGGGACAAAATGTCAACATATTTTGATATTCCTAAATATATGGCGAAATTATTCCACCTCAAATTAGAAATGAAAATATTTTATTTGTATCTACTCCGCTACTCGTATATTATGATTAGCACGAAGAAATTGTTTTCAAGATGGATTTGAAACGGATGGCAATTAAATAAAAAATGGATTAACGATTAATTATTATTTTTTTGGATTGATATATCATATATTTACATATTTATACATATCCAATTATTTATAAATACATTTTTACGCTATAAAATTGTTGTTACATAACATTACTAAGGAAATTAAAATGTTTAGAATTTTTTTTTTTTCATTAGAAATTTAACGATTTATACAATGAATTCTGAATAGTTTTGACGCCATATTGTTAGAAGGTCACATAATCGTTAAAATGTATTTATTAAAACTATTAATCGTACCAGTTAGCAGTGTTCGAACACTAGACGAGCAGTATTCGTCTACGGCTCTAAGGAATACATTGTATCGGTGTTGCCGATCAGCCCTCATCGTGGCCAACATGTCGCCCACAGGCAGTGGAAATAATACGCGATCAATGGCGTGTCCTATAGCCATAATTTGTTGGTTTGCTCCTCCGGTTCCGCTGGGCGACAGTACTATATCCCTACGTTGTTGGTGTCCAGATCCGCTATTAACGTCATCCACGGAAACGCCGTCATCAGCTGCTGGTACGATATCATCCAATATCCGTGCCCCGTTCACGGTAAGCACCTGAAATACGATCAATGAAAATATATTTTCTATTTTTTACGGGAAAATATGGGACGATATTGAACAGATCGAACTGAATATGAGGGGACAAAAAAAATAAGTTCCATTTCAATAATAATAATAAAAAAACCAAAAAGAACACAAAGAAAAAGTTCGAACTCCAAAGAAACATAAAACAATAAAGTGTAATATAAATCATGTCTATATTTCGTGTTATTTACTTGGACAAATATTATACATTATAATTTATAATAGACATATACATAAAATAATATTAATACGTTTAAGAAAAAATTGCTTAATTCAATTCCAAACATCTTAAAATATTTCTTTATGTTTATACAAAACACGTTTACATTCAAGTTGACCCTTATGATTAATTGTCCAGTTCGATCCGGTAAATAAGTCTAACTGTAGTTTTAATTTTTATACGTAATTACTTCTATGTCATTCCACCGATTGTCGTACAATTGCCGTGCGTACAAATTGGCCCGCAACTGCGTACCCGCTAAGCTGACACCGGTCATTTCGTCTCCTGCCATCAAGTCGGCCACCTTAAACGCTCCCGGAACGACGTGATGTAACAAAAGCTTGTGTTGAAAATTAAAAAAAAAAAAAATAAATAAATTTAAGCATATTTTATTAAAATACAAAGAACAATAATATCATTGTATAATATGGTAGTTGTTGTAATGAAAAATTACCCCGATTAGCAGACGCGGATTTTCACGGAATTTGTCTTCTGCGCGATCCGGACCACCGAGTTGAACCAGTAATGCTCGGAACGCTTTGTCCGTAGGCACGAACACAGTAAACGGACCTAATTAAGAAATGAACAAATTGAATACTTAGGAGATGGTCAGAGTCACTTGGTTACCCCACATTTAATATTTCAGTAAAAGTTTATGGAATGAATGATAACATAAGCAATATTAGATAATAACATATATACCAAAATTTATTAATGTATTTTAATAGGATATGATAGGTAATATTCATAATCTGAATTTTTCAAAAAATCTGAATATCTTAAATATTTCTTAAATCGATTATAATGTAATATTATTTTATTTGAAAAAACAATTTTTTTTTTTACTTAAGTGAAATGAAACTAATCGATATAAAATAACATGATTTGTTGGATATGATATATCAATAAAATATTTTTAAATTTTTAGTACTTTAGGGTTTTAACTGAAACTTGTAAAAAACAATTCCAAAGGTGAATATGTAATATTCATATTAAATAAGTGTGCTAAGTAATTAATAATCATTAATATTATATTAATATTTTTATATTAGCAATTTTGAAGTTCGAAACTAGAAAATTTTATTGGGTATTCACATAGGCATTATATAAATGTGAAAAAATTTTAGAATCGTTAGGTTTATTTTTCTACTAAATATAAGACTTTGAATATTTCGTAAAATTCTCATTTTTATATATATAATATTTGATAAAATTGGCAATTTTTGGCATTAAGGCCTGAAAATTTTACTGAAGTATATATTCATATTACGTATGACATAATTACGTATCTTCTTTTTTTATTATTATTACAATAATTTTCTTTTAAAAGTTAAAATATAGTTACTGGAATAGGTACTCGCATAATATAATATTCGTTTATCATGCAATGACATGCATAGATTACTTTTTATTGTAATTAATACACATTAAATATTTTATCAATTTACATATTTTATATTTACAATATTGAAAATATATCATTTTATTAATAATATAATTGTATGGTATCCTGTGATTATAATATTATACGTATGAATGGCAGATTTTATAGAAATAGTTAATTTATGGACAGACATTTTTATAGTTATACGCGGACATAAGACATAACCCAAGGATACAAGATACAAGGGCAATTTCTCTCCTCCACGTTTGCAGAAAAAATTTTAAATGTTCCATTTATGATTAATTAAAAAAATTTCATGTTAATTTTAAAAAAGTCGTTTGTAGCACGAACATTTAATTATTTTCCCATTGAAAATTGTCTATTTTTATTTTATTGACATACCTATCGCCGCTGCTGATCTATAACCGATTATATATTTTCTTTTGAACCCCAGTAACAATACACATATTATAATGATATAATATGATATTACCTACATGCTATATTCTAAAATTAATGCTATTTAATATTAATTCATTCTAAAATAATAAGACTTATCAGTAGGAATAATTTCTGTGTATAACTAAATTTATGTTGACTTATAATAACATAATTCCTATTAATTTTATAATTTACAATATTTTATTCATCGAATATATATATATATATATATATATATATATATATTGTCCCCCACCCCTTCAGGATTTCTGTATCAGCATTTGAATATAACAGACATATTATTATAATCTAGACGTTAAAGATATTGGATACACACAAACATTTAAGGAGTATTATATAAGTAATTTATTGTTATTATTTTATTTATTTATTTAATAAAACTATCGTTAGTGTGAGTAATTGAATCACTTTCATGATAACTACTGATTGTATAATAATATTATTTTTCTTACACTCGCACTAACATTTTAAAAGTAAATAGTTGCTGCAAAATTAACTGACGTTTAAAATTAATATGAGATAAATATTAATTCTGTTACTTCGCATCCAAATAATATCTACGTACAATTAACAAAAATGTGGACCATATAATTACTTCTAGGATGTGAGATTACTTTTTGAAACATTTATTACCGCAGTAAAAATCGGAAAATATCTTTTACCTGTTTATTATCCACACAAAAAATGCAACGTAATAATATTTTTATTTTTAATCCTAATATACTCATATAATTTCTAATTTTTCACGATTATTTATAGTCTTTTTTTATTTAAGTTTTCAAAAATGTATTTTTCATAGTTCCTTTTTATTATTAATTATTTATTGGATTAATTTTTTCATCAAGTCGTTTTTATAATATGGGTTTAAAAATAAAAACAAGATAAAATAAACAACAAAAGTTGAACGTATTACCAGTTTCTTCAAGGACTGCGTCCACGCCTGCCTGTCGCATATATTTGGCCATCGCATAATATCCACGGCGGCGCAAAGCACTACTGAAAGAGTTCTCTTTCGCGGTGTTAGTTTTGTTATTGTTGTTGTTATTGTTTTGGTACAGTGTGCTGTTAGTCGGTTTCGGGTAATACTGTTGTTGTTTTTGTTTTTGCTGGTGACTTTGATGTTGTTGGTGGTATCGGTGCTGGTGCTGTTGTTGTTGTCCCGCAATGCTGTTGGCGGTCGTAGTGGTGATTGCCGTTCCAGTGGTCGGCACTGCGGTCGGCAGGAAAAAGTTCTGGTGATGGTGCCGTTGCGGCGCTGTAGTTGCAGCGGTGGTAATTTGCGGTGTCACGGTAGGAAAGTAAGATGTAAATGACTGTTGATCCCGGTGTTTATTGGACAACGGGGCCGCGGCTGTAGTGCTGGCCGATGCGGCACTGTCTAGCGGTCTGGCGACGTTCGAAGACGCCGCAGCCGGTGATGCAGTACCCGTGGGGAGTCGAAGCTCACCCCGGTTCAGCTTATCCACCAGCTGCTGGAGTTGTTTGTCATCAGCTGCGGCCACGGACGAACCAGACTCGGTGGACGTGGCGTCACCCCCGGAAACCGAAGCGACACCGTGTTGCTTCTTCTCGATGCCTCGCACACGTACTGTGCCGTCCGGCCGCTCTTCAAGTATGACGAACGTCACTGGTTTCTTTTTGCCAATGGTTGCCGGCAATTGTTGCTGAGCGGCACCGTCTGACGCGGACGAAGTATCACCTTCGACTTTGCTGCCGCTCCCGTCAGTACCGCCAGCCCGTATAATCTCATACTGAGCCACCCCGGGAGGCAATACTTGCCGGGCCAACTGTTCGAGCTGTTGTTGGTCACTCGCGGACCAGGATTGTTGTTGTTGTATGGTCGTGGTGGGCTGCGAAGTGGTCGGAGTCGACGGTTTTTGACGGACGACAGTATTAACGATTGTGTTCCTGTTGCCTCCGACATTGTTCGCGGTGGACGCAGGGCTCGTTTCTACCTGTTGTTGTACGCGGTACTGCGAAGACCCGGCACCGATGTACACGTACTGCAAGTTGTCGTTTGACGCCGAACCGGCGATGTTCGTTGGCTGCGTAGGACGAAGCGGACGGTTATTTCCCGACAGACTTGTAACGGAACCTATGTCGTTGAGCGAATTGAGCATGGTAAAATTTCCACCACCCGCTACGGCCGTCAATTGTTGTCGAATCTGATGTTCAATATCCGGATCCACTGCGTCACCGCCGAAAACGGACGACGGCTGTGGTTGTTGTGGTAGTATGTACTGCTGTTGACCGTTCATAGTGGTTGTCGAAACAGGAGTAGTGACGTATTGTTGTTGATTGTATTGCATTGTCGGGACTACCGAAGTAGTCGCAGTCGGAAAGTATTGTTGTTGTTGTGGTTGTTGTTGTAGGTTTTGTTGTTGGAGGTGATGAGAATGCAAAAGTACGGTATTCGGCGGCGGTGACGAAACATACGGCGACAAAGACAGTTGCTGCTGTCTGTTGTTATTGTGTAGCTGCGGCGGTTGCGGTTGCAGTTGAGGCTGCCAACCAACGGACCTTTGTTTGCCGTGACGATCATCGTCCTGATTATCTGCGGTGGCGACGGTGTCCACATCATCCGCAGCTGCAACGCCATTGATCTGCAACAGTTGCTGAAGTTGGTCGACCGCCGGATCCACATTCGGCCGAGTGGTTAGCGAAGATGACTCCGTAGCCACCTCTGTGCTGGCCGCCGTCCACCATTTATGTTGCTGTTGATTATGCCGGCGGATATCATCGAGTATGTGCTCCTGTTGCGCAGCCGAAAGCTTATGTGGTGATTGCGGAGCAGGATCAGAATAATGTTCGAAATCGTAGTCGTTACCGTCGTAAGACGTAGATTTTGATAGATCAGTCGTAATGTCTCGTTGTTGTTTCTAAACGGAAAAATACCAAAAAAATATATATAAATATGTAATTGAAATAAATTAAACTATACTCTGTCGAGTTAAGATAAGGTTTTATCGAAATTTTATTTTCACGAATTGAAAAATTTCAAAAATTACTAACAAAAATATAGAGTATATAGCTACTGTTAGTTATGTAAATTTGTATAACAAAAAAGTATAAAATCGCATGGTAATATTATATAATATACTAGTACAGTACTACAGTAGTACACAATAATAATTCAATAATTAAATAATTTTTTTTTTTTTTATATATAAAATGTTAACTTTTTTATTTTGTTAATACTAATAATTAAAATAAAATAATTAGACATTTAATAAAAAATTTTTATATAACTTTTATAATAACTAATATTCCGGTTATGGGCCATTTTATTTCCACAATTTGGATTTGCGCACTTTATGCCATATCTAATTTTATTTGGAGCACTCATAATTAATTATTGTTCAAGACTTCAAATTCAAACACAATGTACAATATAAATGTTTGGAACACAAAATTTAATTTAAAACGACAACAAATTACATGAGACAATACAGTAAACGATCAAAATCAAACGATCACAGTACGCCAGACATAAAATTATAAAAATTTAAAATGGTTATCATTCACGAAATGCTAAATGAGAAGATGGCCGTTCGATTTTTTGTTTACATCGAAGTGTCCTTTCTGATTTAATCTATTCTGTGATATACATTTCAAACAACCAGACTGCGCGCGAATGGTTAAAAAAATAATATTATAAAAATATTTCGACGGATAGGTCTCGCGCGTGCGACCGTTTTCGAAAAACCGCTCACTTTTCCTTTTGTGATGTACGAGCGGTATAATATATATGGTACCATCGACCCACGCAAATTACGCGTATTATATCGTTTTGATAACGCATATTATTATAATATAATAATATTGTATATTATAATGAAATTCACGCATCACAAACGCGGTCGTAACTGTATCTGTATAAGAATAATATAATATATAAAAATTCAAATAATTATATATATATATGTATATTAAAATATGTAAATGCGTGAAAGGGAAATTTCTCGTGCGGAGACCGTGGGACTGACGTTAAATAATACATGACGGTGGAAAACAAACGACCGTGCGGCGATCTTTATCCGTCGGATGACAATTACAACAATTATTATTATTATGTATTGGTGCCCGATGTTATTATTTTAATGTTATTTGCACAGCGCATAAGAATAATGCACCGAGAGAGATCGAGAGTAGATTTTTTTTAAATGGAACAAAAAAAAAAAAAAAAAAAAAAAGAAGTGCTGAATACACATTTTCGGAGGAATAGTGTTGTATTCGAATGAAATGTTAAATCGTCGCATTTGAAAAAACGATTCCGTGCAAAGTTCGATTTCATCAAATTTTCAATACCGCCGAATTTTCGTTATTTTTTGATAGTTTTTCCTGTCGCACAAGTTTAATTTTGAAAACTTTGAAAAAGACCTAAATAATGTACCGGCTATATCCGATTTTTTCGGTGCACCGTAACTGCGCATGCATCGTGGCCATTTTATAATATATCACCTTAATTCCGCATACAATGTTATTTTTTAACACCCTAACTCCGCACATAAATTTTTTTTTTAAAACCCTAACTCCGCACATAAAATTTTTTTTTAACACCCTAACTCCGCACATAGGTTTTTTTTATTGTTTAAATACAAATTATGATATACAGGGTGTCCCACAGTAAAAGTATATGTATTAATAATAATAATAATAAACATCGACATCGTCGGTATAAATATAATATAAAATAATGTTAAAATATAAGTTAAATAAAAATAATGTTTAGAGTAGTTATAATATGTATGTCCTATAACCACTTTATCACTATAAACCATATTTTTTCTCGTTACCGTATACCGATTACACGGTGATTCAAAATATTTGTCCACGATTTTTACTGGGAAAAATTTTTAAATTTTTATGCGGAGCTACGGTGACTTTATTTTTTCGATCGTGCGGAGCTACGGTGACTTCATTTTTTCGATCGTGCGGAGCTACGGTGACTTCATTTTTTCGACCGTGCGGAATTACGGTGCATGCGGAGCTACGGATTCACAAAATATTTTTATTTGTGCGGAGCTACGGTGCGTCCGATTTTTTACCGGAATCGTATGCAATTCGTAAAAATCGAAGCATTATTTCTGGTCGGGAAAGTGCCTAAAGACACAATTTACGCGATAAATATACGGTTTACTCTAATAATTAAACTATATATAATACCTATATAATGACTTGTTTTTATAAAATTTTTCTATTTTTTACTATATTTTATTCTCTTACAATAACAAAATTGTGAAATAATTATAAACTAACAATATTTTATAGGTAATTTATACAATTAAATTTATTTTATTTAAACTTGAACATTATAATATATTTAATTTAATTTAAATGGATTCTGAATTGTTTATTGTAAACTATAATAGTGGAACATTGTCAATAAATACATAATACAATTATATACACATTGTAAGGATTCCATAAATGTATAGCGAATTTCGCGGTCGCTGCCGAACGAACGCTATCAATAAGATTATATTTTAATGAGGGCAACGCAAGTTTTTGGTAATTATAATATTGTCGTTGTCGAGTAAATACCGTTGTACTGTCCGTTTCTCATCTCGAATGTCGTGTGTGGAAAATATTATAAAACACAATTTTTATATTTTATTGTTTTTAATTGTATTCTTTTTTATATAGACTGCTCTAATAGTCAAATTTATATTATTATTGTTTTTTATTTGCACGTGCGCTAATCGTCACATTTTATTGTATTTATTTATCTAATTTGTTACCATTTGTGTGTGTGTAAAATTATTATTATATAGGTTAGGACCAGCTTGCGCTCCACGAAATTATGAGTTTTTTATTGTTCAAATATTTATTTATATTTTATACATCTGTTTTTAAGTGTTGGGCCAAAAGGGCCGTAATTCATTAATTTGTATTTGTTACCTTTTTATATATTTTCTGTGTTGCTGTGATTTATTATTTATTTATTATTATTATTATTATTGTTATTTTTATTATTATACAGCAACACTAGTTACCAATTTCGTGTACCATTATTTTTTATTTAATTACAGTTACCTTTTTTTTCTATTAGTTTAAGTCACACACTCCACCAGCATACGTAGTTCAACAGTATCTGCCCGGCAACCCCGACCACTACTGTTTGAACTACCAAACATATAACCACACTTACGAGTTACGACTTATACAAGTAGAACGGTGGTGTTTAGGTAATTTGGTTGGTGTTCGGGGTGCGCGTACTAAAGCGGTTACGCTCCCGGCCCGTACACATATATAGCATTTAAAAAAATAAAATTAATTTTTAAAATACCCATCAAATGTTATTATATACATTTTTTAATCCAAAATGGCATGCAGGTATGCATTGAAAATTTGAAATGTTACTATAATTAAATAAATAATAATTATCGATTAATAATATATTTTACAATAAAACCTTTTTTTTTTAATTATTAAAAATATAATTACAATCTATACACATCTAGTACGTACAATATGCAATTGTGATTAAAAATACGTATCGAGACTTACAGATTTTGTCACTTATTAGTAATGCCACCCGAATAATAAAAGCTATATATTTTACAAACATGCGTTAATATAATATTATACCCGAACCAAAAATATTACAATAAAATTGCATGCGTCAAATAGTAATGGCTCAAGGAATAATTAATAATTATAATATATAAACTATTGTTATTAGATAAGTTTTTGGCCATATTATTTGCAATATAATATTTTTATGTCGTATCTGGGTATGATTTCTTTTTTTTTTTTTTTTTTGGTCTATTCATATAAATATTATTAACATACCTACATACCTATACCTATATCTAACCTAAATTGTTACGAGTCCATTCATTATCGCCCCCTCCAAACACAAATATCTGAGTTCCATTTCGTATATTATCATCATCAATCATCATCATTATCATCATCATCATCATCATCATCATCATCATCATCATCATCATCATCATCATCATATTCATTATCATCGTTTGTATAATATAATATATTATATTAGTTATCATTATTATTATTGTTATTGCATGTGTATCGTTCCGCAATGTTGCGATGTCCCAGAAGTTCACTGAAACGTTTTTTGGTGTCTATTATTCACTCTTCGTCTTCGCACGACGATATTCCGTGCAAGCTTGTAAAAATATACTAATACGAATATTTAAAATGTACTTAACATATACCTAATTTAAATTCGCGTAAATACGCGTAATAATTAGTCAGTAATAGTGGAATTTGTCTAAATTATACGTGTGTATATTTATTTTATTTTTTACTAGTGAATAGGTACATTTCTAAAAATAGTAATGTTAAAATATAAATAATTCAGTTCCGTTTAATTAATTAATTTCTCTTAAATTATTGTAAATTTGTATGAAACAAAAGTTGATTCTACGTATATGGAAAGATAATATTATTTACGTATAATATACGTATAAGATTGATTAATGACTATAATATGAATTATTATAAGTAAACCTAGTTAGACTAGATAAGTTAGTTACACTCTTATATTTTTCAGTGATGTTGAGTGAATCGTGATAAAATAATATAGTCATCATTCGTCTATGGTCTATCTATTGTAATGTTATTATATATTATGCAGAATTAACGTCAAAAATGAGAGCACTTTTGAATATTAGGTAGGTATTTAATGTGCGCTAGGTATACGCATTACGCCACGCACGAGAGAAAATATAATCATAATAATAATAATAATAATATAATATTCTTCTTGTCTTCGGTTTGGACGATTTCACGATTGACAATAATGTCCGCCGTATAATAAACGTCATTATTATTAATTCGATACAAATCGTATACGCGTATGTATGTTATGGAACACAACATATTATATTCAAATAATAATACACCTTTATAATGGGTAATGGGACAATAAATTGGCATTCCATTAACATTTTTAAGTCAAAACTGAAGTGTATTTATTTATAATATTCCTATGCAGTTATAATAAAATATTATAGGTAAGCGTGTTGCTGTACCACATCGTCAAAATAATATTTTTTTTTCTTAACTATATTTCGTCTGTCTTATTTTATAAAAAAAAAATTGCGTATTTATACATACAATATATTTTATCATCTTATAGAACGGATAAGTTTAAAATTTATCAGGAATAACCGAATAGGTATATTTATAATTTATAAAAAATAATAACTATCCAGACGTGTGCATTTTAATGTTTTATGTTATATAATTTATTACTCTTGAAATTTGTTTTTAATTTTATCGATTATTTAACTATAAATTATAATTATAAGTAATAAACTAATAGCATATTTTTTTTTTATTAAACAAGTTTATTGTATTAAAAAATATCCTAATCTATTTGAATTAAATTTCAGTACAGTCGTACGAAATTAAAATACATTTTTCGTGAAGCAGTGAATATTTTCGTAAAAAGAAAAAAGTAGGTTTTTTAAAATTCGAAATATTTCGAATAATTAACTCATCCTGTTTTCATAATATGACTTTTATTTTTATGCTAATCAAATAATATTAAACGGACCGATTAAAAAAATATTATTAAACGCTACACTATTATGAATTTACAATATCGGAAATTTTGAAATTTTAGTCAGTACTTCGTATTATATATTATTTTATTTCATACTCTTAATTTTCTTTAAAATAATAAAAGTCAAAATGTCATTGGTTTTATTTAAATCTTTACAAAAGTTAAACAGAAATGAAAACGTCTATTTTATAATATTTTCCTCGCTTGATTATAAATTATAATTATATATAGTGTGTGCAAATTACGAGTGTATAATTTATAGTAAGTAATACTTTTTTTATTTTTATTTTTTTATATAGGTATTTGGTAGTACTCCTGGATTTCTGAAAAATAATTTTATTTTTACCGTGTGATCTATTTGTTATTAATAACAAAAATAAACTTAATGTTATAATTTTAAAATTCGAATTCACGAAATATAATTTCTGTATAGTCACAAAAATTGAATTTGTCACAATATATAAATTTAACGATAAAAATAATATAATATCTTCATAAGTAGCGAATATACTCGTGTAGTAATTTATGCAGTATTACATAAAACGAAAACATAATTTAAAAAGTAATTATGCTATTATAAAAACCGTTTAAAATTGTTTGCATTTGAAAATTTTAATTTTTAATTTTTAATTCTGTTTTTTTTTTTTTTGTTTTACAATGATGTGTGTCTTTTTTTTCTTTTTTTTTTATGTGTGTAGACAGTTTTACTACTCGAAATAATGCTCTGATCTTCACAAATAGCATATGTTTCCGGTTGGAAAGTGGATGTAGTTGATATATTATTTAGGTCATTTTAAGAATTTTTAAAAATTTACTCTATGTGACAGAAGAAACGACGAAGAAATGACGACATTTTTTACGAAAATTGAATTCAAGAATATATCAATCTAAATTGTTTTTGCGTAAAATTTACAAATTCAAGGAGTGCTTTCAAATGACATCATTTAGAGCAACAAAAATCGTTTAGAATGAGGATGGTCGCAATTTTCAATCAACGTTTACAATTCAGGGCCAAGTGTATTTAGTTCTGAGCGAAGCGAAGAATGTATTGGTTTTATCAAATTGGTTTTTTAATGCCGACGCCTGATACCGATTCAAAATTTTAGCAAATCTACTTCATAGGTATTATTTGTCTTTCATTTCACATTTTGTTTAATATCCTAATCGCTTGAAATATGTAGGACAACGACTGCCGGGTTCGCTATACATATAGATTTCCAAATCGATTTTATAGCTATAGAACGATAGGATATAGGAAAAACTATAGATAGGTAGGTTACCAAAGAAAATTCGAAAATTCGAATTTGAAAAATAATTATACGATTATTTTTAAATAAATTTCTGCAAGAGTCCGTAATTCCGTATATTATTTATTTATTACTCGTATTATTATCATCATCATTATATTATTATTTCGGTACCCGTATCTTGTATTTTTATTCAGACGTATCATTTTCAACGAAGGTGCTCAGTTTTCACTTTTCAACCGTACCGACCGTAATCAATTA
Source organism: Tetraneura akinire (assembly GCA_021307375.1). Classification (NCBI taxonomy): domain Eukaryota; kingdom Metazoa; phylum Arthropoda; class Insecta; order Hemiptera; family Aphididae; genus Tetraneura; species Tetraneura akinire. Next base: position 322,229 of record JAIUCT010000131.1, read on the forward strand.
TATGTGATGTGAGCGTTTTTCTCCGTCAAAACAATAACGTTATCGCCCCATTAATTAGACGGTGTGTAAATAACGCACGACCGCATGTAGTCTGACACACGTCCTTGGCCGACGCCGTCGAGCGCCAGATTAGCCGGGCCATAGAAAGTGACGCGTAAGACACCGGTCGGGCATGCGTTCAATTATTATTTAATTTAATTACGCTATAAAGTAAAGTAAAAACGATAATGATGACCGTAAATATAGTGAGACCGTCAATGTATCTTTATGAGAATATGATTATAAGTTATAACGAATATAACGTAGTACCTACTAGGTATAATCTTCAAGACTGTAATGCGATTCGACTAGAATAAAATATAGCGAATCCGATTAAAGATGAAAAAACGAATTATTTTTTTCTTTAAATTATCGTAATAGACAGTGATTAACACTAATGATAACAACTGTCATGATTGAAATGTAATTTAATAAAATCTATCGACCCATAATCTGAACGCGAGGTATACAGCATGGTTATAGATAATATGGTTACCAAACGGCCTATGCTAAACCTAACGAAGAGTCGAGCCAGAAAGTTATTGAAAAGTCACGTGACTAATAAGAGAAGACTCAAGCATAACCTACTGACAGATGATACATGAACATAATATATTAATTTAATATTATTTAATAATTTAAAAATATGTGAGTTGTAAAGAACACAAAAATGAAATACTCACAAAAATATTTTATATATACGAGTATATATAACAATGCGAATGCGTTAACATAGCTATTATAAAAATATTGAAGCAAAACAAAATAATAAAATAAAACAAAAAAAAAATTATCAAAATTTGTTACTTCCTAAATAATAAATTAAGCATATTCTGCTAATAAGTAAAAATGTTTTTTTTTTTTTTATAATAACTATAATATCTTTAAAGTTTATAATTTATTATATTGAAATTTGAATTAAATAAACTATTAAAATAATAAAGTAATAAACAATGACTGTAGATATAGATCTATATTTCTATAGCCGTGTAATAAACTAATAAATTAATATTTCTTATTCAGAATTTTATAATCAATGATAAAGTCGAATGTAGTTAATATTTTTATCACCTGGGGAGCGTTATATGGTGGTGTGAAAACCAATTCCTATACTTTTTGAGCTTACATTTTTTACAGTCGTTCGGCAACCATATTATCCTTAGCCATGGTATAGACTCTGTGCAACAGTAAAACTAGCGATCGACTTCAAATGTATAAGTTATCCAACATTTTTGTATATAATACAGAAAGTACCATAATATTATAGACGGAGAAGAAATGACAGAAAAAAAATGTAATGTGTAATAATTGAGTCGAATCGTGTTCACACTTCAGGACCACGGTCGTCGAATGTGTGTAACGATGCGCGCGGCCATTGTGACCTCGCAGATTTTTCACACGAGCGCCCGGAAATTTTCCCTATCTTCGGCTGTTGGCGTTTATATATAATAATACGATGATCATTCGTTAACTCTCACCCGTCATTCTCTAGTAGCTCTCTACGGAAACGGGACACCATTATATTATAATATATCGTTTGGTTTATATTATTTATTTATTTTTTGTAATAAATTATATTATATACCTACAAACGAAAAAACAAAGACAAGCTGATACTCCTGCCCCAGGGATATAGGTGTGCAAATCATAGTGTTTAATTTAAATTAGAATTTGAATGCAATGATAAACCATTGCATTCGAAAAAACGATTCTGAGTGAAGTTCAGTCAGATAATGTAAGTATTGATTAATATAATATATTGCCGTTTTTTCGTCATTTTTTCCAACGCATAGGGTCAATTTTGAGAAATTTGAAAAATGACCTAAATAAAGTACCAACAACATCCACTTTCCAACCGGAAACATATACTATTCATGAAAATCGGAGCATTATTTCGGGTAGTAAAAGTGTCTTCAGACATAAAAAAAAAAACAAAAAAAAAAAATCACACATCATTGTAAAACCAATACATTCTTTGCTTCGCTCAGAATCTAAAATGTATAAAATCATTGCGCGTCTTTCACCTCCAGCACGCACACGCACACGTGTACAATATTATAATAGGTAATAATTTACGATTACATACGTACCGTGATCTCGTTTCGTGATGCGGTCCGTGTGTCGTTTAAAAACGCAATAATAAATTATTTTCGTTTATTTATATTATTTTTCAACAATCTTATATAGTTATATTAGGTTATTATTTCGATTTTGCGATTTTCCAGTTTTATTCCAGTTGCGTGCCTGGTTTACATGATATTCAATATTATTACAAAATTTATACAAAATATATACTAAAAACATACCTTACGGAAAAAACTCTCGCGACTTACTAAATAGTAAATGCTTAATTTTTTTTATTATTATTTAAAAGAGAAAGAGCTCTTATAGCACTAATTGAAGTCCGATTTTCAAAATTTAAATTACAATAGGTGTAATAAACATATCAATTATTTACAATTTTGGGATTTTTTAAAGTATCATTTTAACTGATTTTAACCTTATTAAAAAAAAAAAAGAAAAAAGAAAAAAACAGAATTCAATCTGCCTGTAAGAGAAATAAAAAAAAAAAATTAAAAATTTAACCATTTAACCATTAAAGGCCTGAATTTTTCCCGTAAGATATGTTTATATATAATATTATATACTCGTATATATAAAATCCGCATCTGTACCGTGTCCATGAAGCGATATTATTACGAATAATTTTGCGATTATACCTACCGATTTTAGTACATTTTTAAAATTTTAAACGTTATTACGTAAAATTTGATGACAGGAGATGGTCGTATTTATAATAATTATAGAGTATACATAATATTATACGTATAATTGTAATAAATTGGTGCGTCAATATTTCAATTTCATCGGAATATACGATACGAGAATAATGCAATATTTATGATTTCTTTTTTTTTGGTTAATGTATAATAAATTACATTTCCGACATCTTTATGTATTATAATTTTATAAGGATCTACGAACTACGAGAATGGAGCGCAAAGAAAATTGAGCACAAACAATAATATTGGGCGCGGAAAAATTAATAATATAAAATAAAAACTTTGGTTTTTAATATTTATTATGTTAAATAATATAATTTTAATTTTAAAAATATAGAAAATAATGAAATAATACATTATATGAACAGTTAAAAAAATATGCATAGTATAAATTTCATTAATTATTTAGTTATGGAATCAACACGAATACGGACATACGAGTACGTTCAAAAATTGTTTCGTGCTATATTGTCTGTGCTTATATTCTCGCGCTCTATTTTCTGCGATCTATTGTGCTCTGATATCGTGTTATAATATAATATTACCCATTTTTCATTATCGTGACATGCAAAATTCTTACTTCACTGATATCATTCATTTATTATCAGTATTTTTCGATTAATTATCCATAACAAATAATAGAAATTCTATCACTAACGATAATTCGATAATGTCATACAATATACGAAGTTTACATTACGCATGATATAAAGGATTAAATATAATTCCAAAAAATGACTTCAGAAATATTATACTAATATGTCAGAGGCACCATGAATTTTTATAGATAGGTACAAGATACTATCGACGTTTTCGAAAACAATTTTAAACTATACGATTCAATATCCATAATATAATACGTATACAGATAGACACAAATCATTCAATTAAGTAATAATAATGAAAATAAACTTTCATTGACTTAATCAAAAGTTTTTTTTTGTTTATACTTTTAATTTTATTTGTTATACGTTTACGTAAATTAAAAAATATAATATAAACGTTTAATGGAGATATTTTTGAAGTTTTAGATTATATTTTTAAATACCTAGTTAAAATGTACAGATAATATTTTTCTGTTTATTTTATTTTTTCTGTTTTTTCTTTTTTTTTTTTTTTTTATGTATGTAGACTCTTTTACTACCCGAAATAATGCTTCGATTTTCACGAATAGCGTATGATTCCGGTTGGAGAGTGGATGAAGTTGGTACTTTATTTATGTCATTTTTCAAATTTCTAAACATTGACCCTATGCGATAAAAAACGACGAAAAAACGGTATTTGTCACGAAAACTGAAATTTTGATGAATTCGATTTCAACATTTCACGATAACCGGGCAATTTTAAAGTTAGAGACTTGAAATTTTTTTCGGGTGTTAACATAGGTACAATATACTCGTATAATATGTGATACAATTTTGGAGCCGTTACATTTTTCTACAAAATATATGAATATTTCTTAAAATTCTCGTTTATATATATATATATATATATAATGTTTTTAAAATTGACAATTTTGGGCATTAAGATCTGAAAATTTTACTCAAGTATATTTACGTATTACTTAATATCATATCAAAATATTAGAAAAATTCCAATTATACATTTTTTTTTTTATAGCTATTTAAAGTTGATATTTTTAGTTTAAACGAAAATATTAATATCCATACGAATATTGTTTTTATTATTTCTCAAGATTTTTACAATGAAAATTAATAGAAAATTCTAAAAGTTTGGAAAATTTATCTTAACGTATTTCCAAAATATTAAGAATATCTCAAGACACAATGTTTTTTTAATAGGTGTTTAAAGTTGAAATTACAGTAAAATCAACAATAATTAAAGTATTCATATAGATTTTTCTTGTTATATTACAATATTTTACAAAAATAATAAATAAAATTGACAATTTTTTTTAAAAATTTTGAAACATTTTTTGAAGCTTACATACATTTTACTTAACTCAGTTCCAATTAATTATGAATTATTACATTTACGATTTTTTTTTTTATAGCTGTTTAAAGTAGGTATAAAAAAGAAGAGCTGCCGCAGGAATATTGCATTCAAATTTTAATTAAAATAAAAACACTATGTTTTGCACACCTATAACCCTGTGGCAGGATTATCAGCTCATCTTTGTTCTATATTAATTATAAGATCAGTAGGTTTTTTATAATTAGGTATATACAAACTCATTCGATATATAATATGGTAGTCTTCGTCTCTTTCTTAACAACACAGTAATATGATATATAGATAATAAATTATTATTATGTTTCCGTATTTGTTATTTCCAATACGTTAAATATATATCTACTAATCTACTATGAAAACTTTCAATTTAATCTTTGTACCACGACTATAAAATTATACGTTATATAATATAAAATTACCTGTTATATTAAATTATAATCAAATCAATATTATTGTTCATTTATGAGATTTTAATCTATTAATGATCAACAGAATAATTATATTACGTTATTCGTTTAGCATGCGTATGCGCCTGAAAAATGCGTTCAATTTTAAAACACTTATAATACCGAACTTTAATTAAATATAATAATATGTAATTGGTACACATTTATATATAAAATTCAGTTCATATTAAATTATTAAATTTGAAATCGATTTTTTACACAATTTGTATAACCAAATTAATTTTTACATAGTAATAAAAATAACTATGGTTCAGTGCAGGCCAGACTGGAAAATTTCTCATATTGTTATATATAATATAATTATTTTTCTATTGAATATACTCGTAATATAACAAATTGATCGAAGACCAAATAAAATATAACATAGCAATAAAAAAATAATTATCCCCACTTTCTTTAGATATAGAACATTACTATACAAATAATGCACTTAATTTGATTATGTAATATAATATCTAATGGCCACAAAAATAAATTTGCGATAGGTAGTTATAATGTTTTAAATTAACAAATTATATATACCGTATTATTAAAAAATATACATACTAAATGTCTAAATCCAATATAAATAATGTAATTATGTAACTGTTAAATAAATAAAAACAGTTACATAATAATAAACAAATCATTTTTATTTTATTACCTGCAATAATAATACTCTTCTGTGGTTATATTATACAAGTATAATAATTGTGTAGTATATTATAAAATACTTCATTTTTATAACTTATGTAACTTTCAAATGATTAAATGTTAAATTATTAAATTATATTTATGAGTACCTAATAATCGATCAATTCTATATTATTTGAATCGACGATTTGTAATATTTATGAACTTTTATCTAATTGCCGTAACTACAAAATATGAAATAAGTAACGTAAATTAATAATAATATTATTGTTAATTCAAATGAAATAATTTTTCCTATACATTATTATAATAATCTATAATTATTAAAGATGTGTAAACTCGACAAATTTACCGTTAAAAAGAAATTACGTTAACTTTAGCGATGCTTATTTATCGGATAATTTTTTTTATTTTTTTTTGAAATTTTAGTTTTACCTACTGTATAGTCAATAAATGGTCTACACATATTTTTTTGAAAAGTAACAGAAATAACGACAATATTTTTTTTTCAAATTGAACATTTTTAAGATATAAATAGTAAAAAAAGACGAGCTGATACTCCTGCCGCAGGGATATAGGTGTGCAAATCATAGTGTTTAATTTTAATTAGAAATTGAATGCAATGATAAACCATCGCATTCGAAAACATGATTCTTAGCGAAGTTCAGTCAAATAATGTAGGTATTGATTAATATATTTCCGTTTTTTTAACGCATAGGATCAATTTTGAGAAATTCGAAAAATGACCTAAATAAAGTACCAAAAACATACCCACTATATCAATAAATATGTGAATGTCGTAAACCTTTCTTTATTTTTAAATAATTTTTATCATCACACTATTCATACCACATTATCACTCATACTTTTTATCAATAAAGAAAACAATAAGTACACAAATTAGTTCATTAAAACAAAAAATTATTTTATTTTAATAATTTTTAATATAAATTAATTATATAAATAATATAATTAAACAATTTCAGGGAATTCATTAAATAACTATAGTTCAATAATTATAAATTATATGGTTTATCGCTTTTTAATATAAAACTCCAACGGTAACGTATGTATACATTATACATATATATTTAAATTCGTTTATCCCCCGTCAAGGGGGTATGTATGTATTACCTATATTGCAGTAGATGGTCGATTGTTGCAATTTTTAACGAGTCTTTGAAACCGATAACGCGGTCAACTGATATAAAATATATTATATTTCCGTATACCGCGGTTACAATAAAATATTGAATCGTTTACATTTTTCATATACAATAAATTATTATCGTGACTAAGTAGATTTTCGAACTCACCCAATATTGCGCAGCGAACAACGGATGCGGTTGTTCTCCTTTGGCCGACGGGTCAATCTGCAGCGTTGATTTGATGATGGACGGTCCGGTCGTTACAGCCGATGCACCGACGGCGGTCTCGATAAAAACGATCGCCACCAACGAGATCGCGACGATGTCCGTCGATCTCGTCATGATGGCCGCGATTTGTCCCCGTACGTCGGCTTCTGGTCAGCGATGCGATTGGCAAAATATTATATATTTAAAAAATTCGATAGAAAAAAAAAAAAAAATATCGGACAAATCGGTAAATAGACGTAGAGGTAAGTACGTTTACGGTTTAAGTTTACGATTGAGTTTATTAATTTAATGTAGCAAATAAATGTAAATAAAAAAAAATTATATATAATATGTTTTACATTAATCGTTTACATCGTTGTTACAACAATATCGTTTCATTGGCGATCCTGTTGAGCAGAAACGTCGTGTTTGCGTCTTCGGTGTCGACTGTGTGAGAGGTAGTGCGCGATTTTACCAAGGTATCTGCGGCCGGTCGAACTGCAATACGGTTGCCGTTGGTCACGGAAGAAAGCGATCGCCACGAACTAGTGATTCCTCCTCCACGGCGGCCAGTGAAAGAGCGAGAGAAAAGCGCGGTATTAACCGCTATTTCGGTGGCGGTGAGGTCCATGCGTGATGGAAGAAAACGACGTCAGTCTAGCCGACGATATAATGGCAACGATAATGGGAATAAAACGCAATATCACAATAATATATTTGTATTAATAAGTAATAGTAAATTTATGTAATGTACCTAATGGTAAATCACGTAAATCGACGTAAAATATAAAATATAATACCTGTATATAATGAAGAGCTATTTCTTTTTACGAAAGTTTATTATTATTATTTTTTATTTTTTATTTTCTATTATTATCATTGTTACAAATTTTGTGTGTGCAAAAATAGACCGATTAGATACCATAAATATTCCATGGAAAATTTCATCTAATTAGCGTATTTATATTAGATAGGTATTTTAGGATATTTTAATTTTAACAGTGTCAATGTATGTACCTATACCAAATTAAATATAAAATCTTAATATAATTAAGATTAAAAATGAATATAAAGGGGTCTGTGCAAAAACCAGATAAATCCATTTTCAAAACTATTCAGGAAATGAAAAAAAACTATTTTAAAAATTGGAGTTGTCTCAAAATTAATTTTCCGGAATTAAAAATTATTTATTTATTTTTTTTAATTTATTCTCTGAAGTTATCTTTTTTTTCATGGTTTTTGCACGGACCCATTCATATTAGTTAATTAAAGAAATTTGATAATTTGCAAAACTAATAATAATAAATACTAATCCAACCGTGAGCTACTTGAATAATAATGTGTAATTTAAATATTTATCATGTATGGTACTTTTCGCTTTCTTAAATTTTTATATTTTTGTAATTATTAAAATTTCAGATTAAAAAGCGGGACATGTATAATTTACTCAGTAAAATATAACTACTTATACATGTATAAAATATTATATAATTATACATTTTTATTTCATTACGTAACGTTTTGATATTTTGAGAATTTAACTATTATTTTTTTTTCTGGAAATTTCTCCGTGTGCTAAACTGCTAATTCGTCCTAATGGTCTATATAATGCCTTATCGTCATCATATTAACGTGATGTTAATGCGTGTTTAAACGCGTCACGTTCATAATCTTCTGTGTTATATTCTCCGATCGTTTTATCATTTTTGCGATTCATCCTGCGATTTCCGCACAATTAACAAACCACAAGTTCCTCAGGTTGAATATTATTTTTTATTCGTTTCGGGTGGATTAAAATTCGACTTCGATAAATTATTGTAAAATCGTACCCGCAATCACATAAAAAATAATAATTTATTTTATTTTATTATATTATAATTATAAGATTTATATTATTTTTCGATAATTCTATTTTCGCTTTAAAGCTTCAAATATACGTATATAATATTTAAATATGTAATATGCGTCGTTTAAGATATCTAAATAATTGCTTCGACCGTCTTGACGGTAGGTTAAAGTATTTTCGTGAATGCCAAGATTTTTAAACGCGCTCGTAAACCTACGCTTTTTAACATTTCGATTGTAATTATAATCAATGTCCGATTGAAAAAAATCAACTTTCATAATATATTTAAATCGAATAACAACCAATATATTTTTAAATATAATAAAAAAAAAAAAAAAATGAAATTTCGATTTTTAATTTTGTACTCAAATTCACAAAATTTAATTTCGGTAATAAAAAAAAAAAAATAATAATAATAATACGATTTCTGTACGTGATAATATTTTCTCGAATTATCTGCTAAAATAATAACAATAAAAAAAAAAAAAAATATATGAACAAATATTTTTCACAATACAAGTCATAATAAATAACAAATGAAATGATAATCACGGTTCTCGTGGAAATAATAATGATATATATTATAAGTTTACAAATTAATTCTGCATTATTATTGGAAACCAACGTTCGAATCGTTCATTGGAGATTGTTCAATCCATCTCTGATTACATGAAATACGTTTCTTAATATCGACCAGTGAATAGGCAACATGTTTTAGGATAGAATTATTGTAGAAAGATTGTTTAAAAGCACAAAATAAAAATACTTAGATAATATACGTTCGATACTGTAGCGTGATATTTTTCTGGATAAAGTGAATTAAAATAATAACGAATTTAATAATAATTTATATCGATCAAAACCTTTTTGGCAAAAATTATTAGAAAAATCATTTACGTTAAAAATAATGAAAGGTATCTCTTATAACAAATATAAGAAATAAGATATTATAATTATATTATACATATTATGTATTAAAATTATGACGTTAAAGTTAACGCGAACGTGTAATTTATTATTTTAGTGTGCATGTTGTGTAAAATAGAAATTAAGAAATTAGTCGATAATAATAATTATTATGATACGTTGATTAATTATACAGTAATATTTTTACTGTAATAAAATAAAATATAATAATATAAAATTATATTTATATTTATATTTATATATAAATAACCTATAACCTAAACATTTAATATTAAACATTTTTCACCGAATAGGTCAAAAATAACATAGAAGAGTTATTTAATATTAATATTTAGTATTAAGTATTAAAAATATTACAAAGTTAAATATTTAATTAATATATTGTATTGTTTATATAATACATTAAAGTAACAGTCTTAAAATCCTATTCTACAGAATTATAATATTATTTAACCATCATAATATTATTATAAGGTTAATTTGATATTACCTAAATATACGTATAGGAAAAACATGTAATACAACTATCAATAATTATTTTCTATTATATTCGCGCCAAATAAGAATAGATTAAAAGAGAAAGATAAATTGAATATTTAAACGTATTAATATTATATAAATATGTAAATATTATATAAATATGCTAATAATATTAATTATTTTTTTCTCAGAAAATGTTCAACTAATCAATAAAAGAAGAAGAGGTTTTACTCCTGCCGCAGGGATACAGATATGTAAATCATAGTGTTTAATTTCAATTAGAATTTGAATGCAATGTAAACCATCGCATTCGAAAAAAACGATTCCGAGCCAAGTTCAGTCAGATAATGTAGGTAGGTATTGATTAATATATTGCCGTTTTCCATTTATCCTAACGCATAGGGTCAATTTTGAGAATTTCGAAAAATGACCTAAATAAAGTATAGGTACCAACAACATCTACTTTCCAACCGGAAACATATGCTATTCGTGAAAATCGGAGCATTATTCGGGTAGTAAAAGTGTCTTCAGACATAAAAAAAGACACACATTACTGTAAAAAAAAAAAAATTCTTCGCTCTATCTAAAATTTCAAATGTCGTTTAAAAATATTTTCAAACCATATACATTTCTTTTATATTTAAACGGTTACAAAATTTAAACGGTTTATTTTATTTTTTTAATTTAAACGGTTACACATTAATTAAATTTTCACGGTTCGTTCGATTATTACATTAATTATTACGTCTTTCATGAGTAGTGCCTTTCAATATTACCTATATGCTATATATATATATATTCATAGTGTACATTATTTTTTTTTTAATTTCTCTTATAAGGTTAAACACACATTGTTAATTAACAGCAACTCGTAAAATACAATTTAATAATATTAGTAAGTTATATATAGTTATAAGTACCACCTATATAATTATTGTAAAGTATGAGATATTGATACACTCTAATGCTCACAGTAGTACCTAATCCTACGATGGTTATCGACATTTAACCTTTACATAAATGACTAATCATTTAAAATTCAATCTAGGTTTTTTTTTATTAATTATATTATTGTTGTTAATTAATAATACTGTCGTGTACTGATGCAGTTATATGTACTTACCTGCAATAACGTTTACATTTTAACGAATTCACAATTATTCTATAATCAGAGATGTAAAATTTCACTAAACGTTATTTTAAAACTCATTAAAACTTTTTTAAAAAATTTTCATGTAAAATTTTGATTTATGACATTTTTTTAATAATAAAACTCTGTAATTTTAGTTTGGCAAAACACCTCTGTATAATATACTTTTTATATATAATTATCAACTATCAATATTACCCATACATACTAACCGAAAATCAATATTATTCCAAAATCTTTGAACAAAAATTAAAATTCTGAATGTTTTAATTTCACAGTTTTTGAAACTTTTCACTTTTTATTCAAAGTTGTTAATTGAAACTTTTTAAACTCACATCTTTGATTTTTCATATTATTATGATGTGCAACAATTATTAACACCGTTTCTTATTATAAAACTAATAAAATTTAACTAGGTAAGATACCTATAAAAAAAATAGGTAGTCATATATAGGTACTCGTACCTACATACTTAATTCGTTACCTATAATACCTATATAGTTATATAGTTAGTTAGTCCTCAATCAATATCAATTGGTGTTATAAATGCTATTGATTCAATTCAAAATCGTTTTCTACGAATTATTCAATTCAGATGTGGTATTGAGCGAGTCCCTCACTCGTCATATCAGCCAATATTAACATTAACTTAAACTTAAAATTAAAACTAGAAACGCTTAATAATAGAAGATTTGATTTATGTTTTATTTTTATTTTTTAAATTAACTAATGGGAATATTAATTGTCGAGAATGGTTTTCATTATTGAACTTTAATGTTCCAAACCGTGGAACTAAACCGTCCAATAATTTTTATGTGCCACTTCAGTGTTCGAACTATGGTCAAAACGCCCCTTTAAATAGATTAATGCAACTTGTAAATTATTTATATGTTTATCTTTTTTCTTGTGTCTCAATTGATGATTTTAATTTTTACCTAAATATAGTTTTTTGGCTAGATAAACAATACATGTCTTATATTTAAGTAGTTATTTAAATTTTTTATATGTATATAGGTATGTAAATGTATTTGTTTGTTTATATATTCTTTTAGTGAATTATTTTGGTGACACGTTTTGATCATCACATTTATTATACTTAAACCTATCTAATCAGCGATTATATTACTATTTGTAACTTTATATTGTATAATATCAATTAGGTATCACTTAATTTTAGTTTAACAATACTATCCCTGTAAGGCTGTAATAACAAAATATTATTATACATCCTAGACGAATGTCTATACTTGTAACTGGGCATTGCCCGTTTAAATACATGAATATATATATATATATATAATTTATTATTTTATTTACATCATTATAATATTATAATAAATAATACATTTTATGAAAACCTAGTCACAAAAAACATTTAAGGTATAAAATATTAATAAATTATATACGAATAAACGTGTATAATAGTACGTATACATTTTCATTATTATTTTAGTCTAGACTTGAATGTAAAAATTGTACATCAGAGAAAAATTTGTTTGTAATCTTCTTAATTTGAAAATGAATTCTATAAAAGTGAATTTATTTCGAGATTCTGAGAACTAATAAAAATAGCTTATAATTAAATAGGTATTTATAAATTTATAAAGTCATATAAATCGACTACTATATAAGGTACTTACTATGTATTTTTTTCAAATCTTCATTGTTTAAATTTTGTAGAATTACATTGTTTTCACTTTCTGTTCATTAGAGAAAGTACTCATTCATTAATAGTAGGTATATTATTATAAAGTATTAAAAAAGCTGATGTATTAAAGCAAAAAAAATAAATAAATAAATAAATAAATAAAAAATAGAGGTGTAATTATATGTTTAATGAAATAATTAGTAAAAACTACAATACCATTATAATAATTTTATAGATACTTTTGTAGAATCTATTTACGTTTATATAAATAATATAATATATACGTAGGTACCTTACATTCATTATTATTTATTGTATATAATAATACGAGTAATAATAATAAATTACCTAATACAATTGGGTTTAGTACAATTATTTATTTTAATTTATTTTTTTTATTCATTTTATAATTTGCTGTTTCTTTTAAATAAACCATAAACGACAATAATATTAACAGTGTTTATTTGTCACTTTTGCTATCCGGTACAAATAACTACAGGTATTTAAACCAATGAATGTTTATCATATTATTTTACAGTTTAAATTTTATAAGTACCTAACAATTTGTAATAATAATGGTGATGAAAAGGTTGTATTTACTATTTAGATCCGTAAAAATTGATAATAATAATTAATGACTAACAGTTACAGTGGCGCATTTAAGGAGGCGAATGGGGCGAATGCCACGAGCGGTAAATGTTTATCAATTTATGATAATAATTAAGGGAAAATAGAAAAATTGTAGTATGTAAATAAATTTTAAATTTAAATAAATTTTTATTTATTTCATAAATTAATAAATAAATAAAATATAGTTATATGGATATTATAGGATTAAGCAATTCTTTAACATTTAAAAAAAATTGTATGGGTTTTATTGGAGAAAGTTTTCTTAGTTTCCAATATACCTATTACGAAATTATAAATTATTTTTATAAATTCTTACCAAATACAAATTGATATATTTATTTATTTTTGTACTTTTTTCATATTCCCATGTAAATATGATTTATACCATGGCACGTGTAGTTAATAATTATCATAATAATAGGGGTATCGCATGTGGCTTTTAGACAAATAATAATTATACTATGATAGAATTCAACAATAAGTTAATAATTTAATATTATTGATTCTTGTTATTCAGTCGTTCACTCATTCGGCAGCGTTTATGTTTGAGTGAAATATAATATTATAGTTTATTGTAAATTATTATTTTCGGCTATTTATATTTTTTTCTACACATTTTTATATAACATTTGTTTTTTGTTAATTATTGTACATTTGTACCTGAGTATTATAATTTTAATATTCTAATTTATAGTATTAACTTATACTTTTAAATAAATAATAAATTATACAAAAAAATCATTTATTATTATATTTTCCTTCATAATAACATAATTTATTTTATTAAGGTATGCATTGAATTTGTAGATAGGTACCTACTAGATATAATACATCATATATATAATATTTTAAAAGAATATTAAGAGAATATATTGCCTTTTTTAAACGACATAATAACATAATATTTTTAGGATTTTTAAAGAATATACCTAAATCTGACCTCTACTTATTACTAATTGGAACAATTTTGATTTAGCTGTTATTGTCTTATTTATAAGATGTGTATTTTGCTGTTTTAAAATCGATTGCGGAAACTAACATTTGCGAATATTAATAGTTTTTGAAGGAAAAAATAAAAAATTTCAAATATGACAACCATTTTTAAAATATTTATTTATATTAGGTAAATTATTATTTACCTGTGGCAATATTATAGGTAAAAAGAGCTATTAATATTGCCACAGGGATACAGGTGTGTAAATAATAGTGTTTAATTTTAATTACAATTTGAATGCAATGATAAACCATTGCATGCATTCGAAAAAACGATTCTGAGCGAAGATCAGTCAGATAATGTGGGTGTTGATTAAAATTTTGACATTCTTTATTAAATATTTAAAAAGCAAAGTTATATCACACATATAGTATATAAATGAACATTGAACACCCTATACAATTTTCAAATCTCTAAATTCAATATAAATGCTCATAAAAACCCTCGTTACCTAAAACTAAATGCCCATATCTGACAGAACTTCCCTTAAAATACTGTTTTCAAATGCAATGGTTTATCATTGCATTCAAATACGAATTAAAATTAAACACTATGATTTGCACACCTGCATCCCTGCGGCAGAATTATCACCTCTTATTTTTTATACTATAAACAGCTATAAAAAAAATAGTAAATGTAATAATTCACAATTAATTGGAACTTAGTTTAGTAAAATGTATTTAAGCTTCAATAAAATTTACAAACTGTTTAAAAAATTTTTTCAATATTATTTAACATTATTATAAAATATTGTAATAAGATATTGTATAAAAATCTATATGAATACTTTAATTATTGTTGATTTTACTGAAAATCCACTTTAAATTTAAACACCTATAAATAAAAAATTAAGACTTGAGATTTTTTGAAATACGTTAAGATATATGTCAGTATGCTTAAATACAATTTTCAAAATTTTTTGGTTTTTTTTTTAAAGTATTGAGAAATAATAAGAAGGTTAAATTTATATGGATTTTAAGATTTTCGTTTAAACTAAAAATATCAAATTTAAATAGCTATAAAAAAAAAATTTATAATTGGAATTTTTCTAATATTTTGATTTAATGTTAAGTATTATGTAAGTATACTTCAGTAAAATTTTTAGACCTTAATATCTAAAATGTCCGATTTTATCAAACATTAAATACATAAAAACGAGAATTTTACAAAATATTCATAGTTCTATATTTTGTAGAAAAATTAACGTAACGGTTTCAAAATTTTACCATATATATAATAGTATATAGTAGCTATGTCAACACCCAAAATAATTTTCTCTTACTTCAAAATTGCCTGAGTTATCGTGTAATATCGAAAACGAATTCGTCGAAAATTCAGTTTTCGTGGAAAATGCCGTTTTTTCATCGTTTTTTTTTTATCGCATAGGGTAAATTTTAAGAAATTCGAAAAATGACATAAATACCGATTGCATCCACTCTCCAACCGGAAACATATGCTATTCGTGAAAATCGGAGCATTATTTCGGGTACCTAGTAAAAGTGTCTACAGACATAAGAAGAAAAAAAACAGAAAAAAAAGACATACATCATTGTAAAACCAATATATTATTCTTCGCTTCGCTCAGAATTTAAAAGAAAATGAAATTAATATTTCAATATTATACTCTTAGATATTTAGATACATGTATATTAATATAATAATATACTTAACATGGTATATTTTAATCAAAATTTACACTTTAAAAATTGTACTTTTTATTAGATTTTACAGTACAACAGTTATATTACCATTTACCACACGAAAAGTTTTAATACTTTAATTTCAATAGGTAGGTATAACTATATATTATATTATTATGTTAATTTAATATTTAAAATTCAGATGAAATGTACCTGTTCAAAATTATAATATATTCTTCATCAGATTACAAAATAAGAAGGTCGTTGTTTAAAATATACCCATACCAAAATATAGTTAATTCCAAAAAAACAACAATATACCTAGACCAATTAATTTCAAAATAAAAAAAAAACCTCATATTATAGGATGATTTATATTCCTTTCATTATAAATTTCCATATATACTATAAAAAGTATCATACAATGATAAACAATAAAATGAGACGTATACGCAGATATATATTAGATTCTAGATTGGTAATTTGGTATATATTTATTATATGTATCTATAGATATGTATAAACACTATGAAATTATGTATTATTTGAAGACTTAATAATTATGAACAATACAAAATTTGAGTGAGCGTATGGATCGAAATTGAGACGAATAATTTTTCATTAATTTTTTTTTTTAATTATTGTTACCATACCTATCAGACTTTATTCCATTTTTTCTCTATAAATAACAATGCATTATGCATTACAATATTTGTTATATACTTTTTTAAAATTGATTTCCTTTTAGTATTTGCCTCCGTTATCAGGTTACCAGTGGGCCGGACGCGATCACTAGGGAGCCGGTTGGGCCAGATCGACACACTTAGTTAATACACTTATTGTTTTATGAAAATAAACATAAAATTAATTATATTAGGATAATTAAAAATATTCGTAATCGTAAATTGAAATAGTTTGATTGAGTTAAAAAATATGATAATAATTAAAACATTTTATATTATCTTTATGCAGTGGTCAAATTGGGGGGGGATACCATTCCTCCACTTTTTTTAGTAAACATCCCACCACTTCTTATGCCAATAAAAAGGCATACATACTTAACTTTTTATTTAAATCACAACTATACAAATAATTATATTAAAAAAAAAAGTTCAATGTATTTTAATAAAATGTATATTATTTCTAAATATTACTTATTAGAAAGTTTATTATGATTTATTTTTGACATAGAATTGTGTGTGGACGCTATCGCAACAACAGTGAAAACGACAATAAAATAAAATAATGAGGATACAGGGTAATATAAAGTAAAGTTATAGATAAGCTAAAAACATTTGAGACATTACTCATAAGTCATAATCAAATAATATAAAATTAATTTTGATTTGATATACAGGTATATATATATTATGTTTGTTTTTATAATAAATTTCTTTTATTATTCTTTTAAACTTCTTAAATCTTATAAAATATAAAATACTGGAACATTTATTGGTGGGGGAGAGGAGAAGTTATCAATGGAACTGTAACGTATAAAATTATTAAGTTCCTTGAAATTGGTGGGAATCCAACTCTACTTATTTTACCCCATTTCGACCACTGTCTTTATGAGCAAAAAATTAGATAGGTGTACTTACCCCGAAAAGAAGGTAAAAAAAAATTATAAATTTTATTAGCTACGTCGTACTGTTGTGTGTTTTTCACGGTTGAACGGGGACGATAAAATAATATTATGTAAGTAATATAATATTAATAAAACATCGCGTGTAAAAAATAATAAAAAATTAAAAAAAAAAAAAAAACATTCGTCTGTGTACGAATAATATTACAATTTATAATATTTTAACTCGCGACGACCGCACACGATTGTTATTACAATATTATTAATTTATTATTATTATCAATCGCTCTTTGGTTGATATACTTTTGGGGATACAACAAACAAGATGAACTAAATACTTATATATATCATTATTATTTATTTATTATTGTTATTGCGTTACGAATCTACGACGAAAAACGATTTCACTTTTCACTCATCGCCTGACATTTAAAATAATAATTATATTATAATCCACACATTTTATTTATTTCCACTCTTTACTTTATTTTATTCTCACGCTCGTCCATTTCCGCCGTCCGACGATATAAATTGTAAATAGAACAATCGTTATTAATAATAATATTATATTACTATAATAATACTGGGTAATACTTACTTACTACTACTATTACTGTCTATACTTCTACCACTATCACTACTACCACTAAAACTATAATAATAATAATAATAATAATAATAATAATAATAATAATAATAATAATAATAATAATAATAATAATAATAATAATAATAATAATAATAATAATAATAATTTTAAAAGCACCGAGTTTTAGTTTTAAGTTTAATTATTAATATTATAAACCATTATAATATTGTTTTTGTTTCGATTACAACCATATTATTATTATATTTTTTGTTCACGGATTAGCAATTAAATTAATAAATATATATAAATATAAATATGTATGTCGTATCCAATTAGTTAAATCGTTCAAATCACGAACTTCGATCATATCGTGTAGGTCATTTTTAAGTTCACGTAATGAATACAATATTTTTTATCCATTTCCATAGGCGAATGTAGGAATTCATCGCAGGTGTGCTTTTACCTCAAAGAGGCCCTCTGTAGTTCAAAATACCTCTCAGTTATAACACGTTTAAGAGATATTTCTCATTTGAAATAACAATATTAATAATATTTAATAATATTTATACTTAAAATATTAATTTTTATTATCACAACATAATAAATTATGACAATAACCAATCAACGACCATTACGTTTAATTAATTAATTAAGTATTAATTTACTTTATTTAAACGATATTTTTATGATCTATATTATATTAATTTTTTCAGTATAAAATCTTAATTTTATACACTGTTATCGTTATAATAACATTATGAATATTTTAAATATCATCGTGAGGTAAAAATAAATAAATGTTATTCTTTACGGATTGGTAAATATCGAAATGATAGATGAAAAAATAGTGTCTATACGACACTGTATAATATATTAATATTAGGTATAATATAATAAAATAAAATTATATTATATAATTATAACGGTTTTTGAGCTCAAGTCATTTCGTGTTATATGACAGAGAATCGATTAAGATTAACATAACCAAAATTTGTGGTTCGGACGGAAAGCTACATAATTAGAACAATATTATAATATAGATATAAGTTTAGGTATCCGTAAATAATATACCTAATATTTTATACGTAACAATAAATATATAAATATATATATATATTTATATACGGTTTATTGAATTTAACACCAGTTAGCGTGACTGTGACTGCGGCTGTTTGTCTTGCTATAATTTAGTTATAATCTGATAAAGCTATTTCGTTTGCATATAAATCAGAATGAGATCAGTATCTTTATTCGTATATTTTTTTTTTCGTTCATAAATCAAGCAACGTACCTAATAACAATATTAATATTTCTCGTACATTATCGTATTACCGAAAAGAAAAAATTAAAATTAATATTCTATATCTATATAATAATGTGTAAATGTGGAAAGATTAATATATAGGTACTAATATTAGGTATTTAAATATTAGCCATTATACATGTTATAATAAATAAAATATTACTTACCAGTTATACCGCGACTGCGGTTGAAACTCTAGGAAAGTTAAATACAAATAAATATATTTTCATTTTTATTTGTCATAATTTTATTGATAATAATATTGCAAAAAAACCTGCAGTAGGTAATTAAACGATACGATACTATATAGTTATATAAAATATATTATAATACAATATTATATAATGTAATATTTATGTTACTTGATATAACAAAGAACAATTTAAGTATATAAAATATAAATACATTGTAATAATATTATCATAATTTGTTACATTTTTTAGATTATACAATGATGTGTGTCTTTTTTTATGTCTGTAGACATTTTTACTACCCATAATAATGCTTCGATTTTCACGAATAGCATATGATTCTGGTTGGAAAGTGGATGTATTTGGGTACTTTATTTAGGCCATTTTCCAATTTTTCAAAATTGACCCTATATGATAGAAAAAACAACGAAAAAATGACGAAAAAGCGGCATTTTTCATGAAAAGTAATTTTCGACGAATTCGATTTCAATATTTCACGATAACTAAGAAAATTCTAAAGTTAGAGATTTGAAAATTTTATTGGGAGTTCACTATATATATATACATGTATATATATATATATATATATACATGTGATAAAATTTTGGAACTGTTACGTTAATTTTTCTTTAAAATATATGACGTTGAATATTTCGTAAAATTCTCGTTTTTATGTACACATAAATAATGTTTGATAAAATTGGCAACTTTTGGCATTAAGGTCTGAAAATTTTACTGAAATATACATACATAATATTACTTAACATCATATAAAAATATTAGAAAAATCCCAAGTCTCAATTTTTTTTTATAGCTGTTTAAAGTTGATATTTTTAGTTTAAATAGTGTTTAATTTTAATTAGAATGTTTGTTCTGTCAAATATGATATGGGATTTTATTTTTATGAGCATTTAAATTTCAACTTAGAAATTAGAAAATTGTATAGAATGTTCATTTATGTACTATATGTGTGATAAAATTTTTCATTTAAATATTTTTTAAAAAAATGTCAGAATTTCAATGAACAATTACATTATCTGACTGAAATTCACTCAGAATCGTTTTTTCGAATACAATGGTTTATCATTGCATTCAAATTCTAATTAAAATTAAACACTATGATTTGAACACTTGTACCCCATGCGGCAGGAATATCAGCTCTTATTTTTACCATCATAGATAGCAAAAGTAATATTTTTTATATTAATTTTAAAATTGTTCAATTTCCAAACTTTATTCCATGCAGTTTAAACGTTTTAATTAGCGTCATTTCTGCAATAAATGGAATGCATATAATATAAATTATTTTATTATAATTTTAGCGTGTGAACAAACAATCGATTTCAAAGTCGATCTTCCTTCGTTGTAATTTATTTTTTTTATTCATCTTATAGCATGTCCAAATAGTGGAATAAACGATAAAATTAATGGTTATTATACAATAATTTTTTTATGAAATACAATTTTGAAAGAGAGAATATTATTATAGATTACTATCGAAAGAATATTAATAATAATACGCCGATTGACTTGACAGTAATACGAGTAAAAAAATTATAAGTATCCGATAATATACTAGACATTCGTCGATATAATTATTATTATCGTTATAAGACGGCTTTAGAAAGGCAAGTGCCGACCGGTATATAAAAATATTAAATTCTTTAAGTAGTGTAAGTCATAACTGCTATACTCTCGCGGGCGAGACAGTTTATTATATTTATTTTATCATCACAGAGTGGAATGTTCGTAAAAATCGTTAGGCCGAAGACGTATTACGAATGCAATTCGGTGCGGGTAAACGGCAAACAAGCAGTTTCATTGGACTTTCGAACTATTACTATATGCAATATTGTCGATGGAGAATTATTTATCATTTTATTTTTCTGAAAACGATATTTCATTATCAATCGTGTTTATTTGAAGAATTTTACATCTGTCCTTATCGCGTGCTGCAAAACGATAATAATAATAATGTGGCGATCTTTATTACGCGCCGACCTTGTACGACAACACACGATTTGCAGAGAGAAACTGAATGAATATTATAATATTAATATTATACAGAGTGCATGATATCGTATCGGTTCATTAATTATTGCAATATAACCGGGAATAATTAATATCGTTGATAGTTTTAAGTAAAAAAAAAAAAAAATTACGAGTAATAAAAAATTGTATTATGGTTTGTTGAGATTTTTAAAAAATACAAAAAATGTAATAATTTTTTATTTATTAATTTTTATTTTTGCGGAGTTATTTCAATGGATAAAATAGATCCGGGACGACACTCTGTACACATCGCAGTGAAACTTGTCTGTTTTGCGTGCGTCTTTATAAAGTTACTATGGACCTCTCAAAAGCGGTATTACTCGTTACGTTGCATGCTTAATATACGAACGTCGAATACGATAGATAATATCCCGTTCCCCTACAGACATTATTATATTATGCACGTGTAAAATGCACATTTTCTAGTCATAATAATTGAAGACATTGAAAATTAAACGATAATACATATTATTATTAGGTATTATTATTATTATTATACGAAATAAGAACTTTCATAAATACTGAAACGAAAGATTATAATATTATTTTTACCACAATCAAAACAGTATAATTATCGTACAACCGTGTATATATGACGTGATTTATATCGATTCGATATCGGCGATGCGCAAACGAAAAAATTAATAACCAACATCGTGTTTACCGCGACATGTGTATACCTAGTATTTTATGTATTTATATACTTACCTATGCGATAATGCCCGAGGTAAAGAATTCGACGAAAATGATTATTATAAATTATAGTTATATTAACGACATCGTCTAAACTCTAAAATGAATAAAAAATATAACCTTATATATATTTTAAAATTTAATAATTACTTTTTATTAATATTATGCAACTGCAGTACTATATTTCTATAATATAAATTAAAATTATACCTATACGTATATAATATCATATTTTTATATTATTATTTCAATCGTTTATCGGAGATATAGGTAAAAATGCGTTTTTAACGTTTATATTATTGAAATATTATTGAGAAAAAGAATGTCAAAAACTATCGTTATTTCATAAGTAACAATATATTATAATATTAGCAGCGGATTGTATATAGTTGTTGCAGAAAAGTGACAAAGTACCTTTTACCGCTTACGTAAATGAAGGGTTAGACAGGCAATTCATATTTACCATGAATCAAATTATAATATATAATTACTATTTCCAGTGAGTATAATATTATAGTGTGCTAATAAATCATATTAATAAATAGCTTTTAATAATAAATTTGGAAAAAAAAATAACATCTTTTTTATTTTTTTATGCGATTTATACGCGTATATAAAAGACAATTGTGCGAACAAATATTTTTATATTCTCATTTAATATATCATAATAACTCGTGGGAAATCTAATAAAAATAAAAAAAATTTACAATGTTGGTATAATTTAATACATATTATTTATATTAATACACAAAACGATTCGTACCTACCAATTATGTTTTTAGAATTGTAATAAACTTTTACGCAATATTAGTTTATACCGATTTTGTTCTTTCGCTTATATTAACGGGTTTTGTATATAAACTCGGTGTGAAAAATTTTATTTACTAAACATTTTAACGGAATAGGTAATTTATTCATAAGCTATCATAATTACCTCTCGATTTTCGCATCGTCTTCATTGGTTTATACAATATTTTTTTTTTTTTTTTATTATTATATAGTTATATAAACCATTTTAAATGGTAATTATGAGTTTTGATATAAAATATTATAGGTACGAAAAGAAATGACTTTATATCCTATAGGTACTATATTATTATCACAATTTAGAAATTAAGATTTATAATTAAAAACGTTCCTATATTACTTTTTCCATTTCCATTATATTTCCATTTATATTTTACATACTTTATACATACTTATACATTTATATATTATTTATAATTTTCCATTATATTTTAAGAAAAATATATTTTAATATCATTTTGATTAAATGATTATACATTTTAACGTTACTAATTTACTATAAATAAATAACAATATGAAAAATAAAATATTGTAATAATATGAAAAATCAAAAACATATTTAAAGAATGACATAATACTCGTAATTAATAATTCTAAAAGTTTAATTTTGGAAATTACACAAACACTTTAAAAATGTAAAATTTATTTTTAATTTTTAAGAACATTTTCAATTTTATTATTATTTTATTAATAATGGCAATTAACTACAAAATGATATTGACAGATTCTAATTGTGGTGTAATACTTATTTATTTGAAATTAATACAAATAAATGTAGTCGAATCTCATTCACATGTCGTAAAAATCATATTTTATTTAATTATTTATAATTAATGACGTTTCTATGAACGTTGTATCTTCAACATTAACGAATGATCTAGGATTTCTAGAACGCAATTGTTCGAATTTTTCTAACTTAAAATATATACAAGTACTATTATACTGCTCTCTGGTACATTCCGTCTTAGAATTTAATAGTGTAATTTGAAATCCTTCAACAGAGTATGGATAAATAAATTTGAAAATTAACTAAAATTATTTTTAAAAATTATTTCTTATGTAAACTTCTTTATGGCTACATTAAGTTTCTATATTTTGAAGAAAGGACAATATTATTATTTAATCACATATAATTTATTCGTAAATTATGTACTAAATAATAATATTAATTTCCGAAAATTCACTTAAATTTGAACTTCAATGATTCTTCTCATTCTATATCTCATGATTTTACATTTCAGATTGCTTTCCATCGCCAAAATTATATTATTAATGCACCAATGAATTATATGTTATCATCTTGTAATTGATTAAAAAATTTTGATTTTGATAGTATATTTTAATAAAATAACATAATATATTTATTTAAACCTATATTATCACTATTTTTTATACTCAAATTTGAAAATTTAAATTAAATTAAAATTATAAATAGGAATATGATTATATATTTAAATAATATTGCTTTTGCTTTTTCATTATATTATACTAGTATAGTAGTATTATGGTTTTGTAATTTATATTAATTTTTTCCTTTTTGTTTTATATATTTATAATATTCTATTCTATTTTAAGCAATTGTTGTACTCTTGCTTCTTAGTGTGTTATTTACAATAATAATAAATATTTATTTAAATTAGTATAAAAACAAGTTTAAACGTTTAAAGCAAATACTATATGTTATAAAATTATAAAATTATTAATAAAATTATATATTATATAATTTTTTCATATATTTTAATCAACATAATATACGGAAAATATTGATTAACTGTATGCAGAAAAGCTTACAAATACGTAAAAATTGATAATTTATTGAAATAGAAAAAATGGAAAAATAACATGCATTACAATGAAATGGATGAAAGTGATTGAAATACACCGTAAAAATGAATAAAAGTAGGAACATTTGTATACGCCGTATATTTTGTAATACAGGCAAAATTTATAACCACATTGTATATTAAGTAAATGCAATATGCAATGTAAAGGAATTTTTGATTTTTACTAGTTGAGTATTATTAATATTAAAACTGTAGAATCTTCTTTTTCGAGAGATTTCGATTACGCAGGTGATATTTTTGTGCACATTTATGGATTGTTTAATTAAAATTAAATTTTGTTTTCCAAATTTCAATAATCAGTATTTTATTATCCATATATGTATATATTATTATAATTTATAAAAATTACTCGCGGTCTAATACACAATTTTATACGAAGTTTTAGATTCTGAACGAAGCGAGTTGGTTTTACAATGATGTTTTTTTTTTTTTTTTTTTTTTTATATATATACTGAAACATTTTTACGACCCGAAATACTGCTCCGATTATCGAATAACTCAAGCATAAGTTAGAGACTTGAAAATTGTTTTGGGTGTTCACATAGCTATAATATATATAATATATGTGGTAAAATTTTGGAACCGTTACGTTCATTTTTCTACAAAATATTGGACTTTGAATATTTCGTAAAATTCTCGTTTTTACGTATATAATATTTGATAAAATTAGCAATTTTTGGTATTAAGGTCTGAAAATTTCACTAAGGTATAATTACATATTACTTAATATCATACTAAAATATTAAAAAAATCCCAAGTCTCAATTTTTTTTTTATAGCAATTTTAAGTTGATATTTTTAGTAAAACGAAAATTTTAGAATCCATATGTATAAATAAATATTCTGAAAACACTTTTACTACCCGAAATAATGCTTCGATTTTCACGAATAGCGAGTTACAGATGTAAAAGTGGATGTAGATGGTACTTTATTTAGGTCATTTTTCGAATTTCTCAAAATTGACTATAAGCGGTAGAAAAAACGACGAAAAAATGACGAAAAAATGACGAAAAAACGGCATTTTACACGAAAACTGAATTTCAAACGAATTTAATTTCAATATTTCACGATAACTTGGGTAATTTTAAGTTAGAGACTTGAAAATGTTTTTGGAATTTCACATAGCGATTATATATATATGGTAAAATTTTGGAACCGCTAAATTAATGTTTCTACAAAATATAGGATGTTGAATATTACGTAAAATTCTCGTTTTTATTGTTTGATAAAATTGGCAATTTATGATATTAAGGTCTGAAAATTTTACCGAAGTATATATACATATTACTTAACACCATATCAAAATATTAGAAAAATCTCTATTTTCAATTTTTTTTTTATAGCCGTTTTAACTTGAAATTTCAGTAAAATCAATATTTAAATTATTTATATGGATTTTTCTTATTATATTACAATATTTTACAATAATGTGAAATAAAATTGACATATATTTTTTTTAAAATTTTGAAAATTTAATAATATAAAAATTATATAGAGTGTTAATTTATGTACTATATATGTGATAAAATTTTGCGTTTTAAATATTTATTATAAAATGTTAATATTTTAAAAATTACCTATATTATATGTAATCTGACTGAACTTCGCTCAGAATCGTTTTTTCGAATGCAATGGTTTATCATTACATTCAAATTCTAATTAAAATTAAACGCTATGATTCGCACACCTGTATCTTATGCGGGAGGAGTATCAGCTCTTTTTTTTTTTTAATATTTCCAAACGAATTAAAAAACAAAAAATTGAAATATTTATTTCTATATACATAATATTATATTATAAGTAATACAAACTAAAATAATATTCTTCTAACTAAAATTAATATTAGGTACCTATAATATTGTTCGAAATACTCTAATAATATTTGATTACGAAATTATTATTGCTCGACTGTTCCTTAAAATAATAATAATAAAATGTTCACTTTTTAATCATGGCGTGAGTCATTTGGTCACCGACCCACGGTTTGACGAACGATTGGAGGAACGTGTTTGTTATCGAGAGTATACGCGTAACCACCATAAATAGACATTGACGAGCTGCGAACGAGCATTCGACTTAATTTTTTAGTTTTATCATTATTATATGTATCATATAATAAATATTTTAAAATACAGTTTACTTACCTATTAAATGTAACAATGTCAAACGGTAATTTGCTTCGATTTCAGAACGTTTAACAATATAATATTATATTTAACCGTAATCTATAATATATTATGTGTATGGTATAGGTACGCGTTGGTCAAAGATAATAAATTTCTGAAACGAACCGTATACATGTAATGTTTTTAATTCCATTATTAACAACGAAGGAATGAAAATTAAAGTGTTTTTACCTGTATGTATTCGAAATATTATTTTAAAAAATAACGTTTACTATAGCCTGCGAAATTTATTGACATTTATTCATAGACGAGAGACTTTGTTCGAGAATTTTTTTCAAAAAGTATGTTTTTATTTTTAAATAATTTTTACATTAAAGAAACAAAGAAAAACGTAGTATTAGGAGGTAAAAACTGCACTTGAATAGCATTAAAAATCGAAGTTATATTGTGTGCAGTACAATTATCAATAAAAAAAAGTAAGATTTTTCTTTTCTCGGTGGCCAAATTTTTGTCTAATTACATTAACCACAAATTAAAAATTTCAAACGTCATCCAGGATTTTTTGTTCGCATTATAATATAATGGTTATGATTTTACTTGTTTAAAACAACGTGGTTTTTTCGACTTACCAATCAAAAGTGGTCTTAATTTTTCTGTGTCCGACATATTATATATTGCCCCTAAATGCCCCTGTTACTCTTTCTTTGCTATGTTTTCGGCATAGAACTAAAACTAAAATCTATTGTATGGAGTTATCAAGGTTTATGTTACAAATATGTAGTTGACTTAATGGTTGAGTTTTACAAAACAAGTCATGAGCGAAAAATAATCGCCTCGATAAACTATTTTCAGTACTAAATTTGGATAAGAAAATTCGAAATATCGAAAACTTTTCAAATTAATTTTCGAGTTAATAAGATTATTAAACATTAAGTGTTGTTGTTATTTGAAGGGAAATTTTAATTATTAGAGATATCGAGAATTTCGAGTTATCAAGGTTCGAATTATTGAGAGTCGACTGTACTATCAAACATAAAATTATCAATATTTTTCGAGTAATTATAATTAGGTATATATCGAAATAATTATCCATCTGGAAGCTATTATATTTGAGTATGACATATTATAAATTTGTAAATGTGATTTTTCCAATCAACGATATAATCGATTAAAATATAATTACAAAATAATATATCAGAAATATCATATTTTTAATAAATTTAAAAAAAAAAAAATCCTAAAAATTAACATTTTCATTAAATTAGGAGATCGACCCATCAAAATTATCATACAAATATACATAATAGCTAGGTACTTTATTAATTGGTTGTCTTTAAATTTCCCAAAATTTAAAAAAAATGGTATTTTATTTAATTTTTTTACGACAAGACTAAATTTAAAAAAGTAATATAAATAATATAATAATTATATCATAATATTATTACCTAATTAATAATTATAATAAAAAATTTAAAAATCTTAATTCTTTTGGACAGATATTACGATGAGTAAATAGATCTGGGATACCCTGTATATACCTATATTATATAAACTATGCAGTATACATAAATGTAATATATATTGAAGTGAAAAAAATAAAGATTAGGTCCCATAATAATTACTATAATATTATATTGTAATTTGTAATGTTATCTCACTTTACAACTTAATATTATTTATTAATATATGTAAAAATTAATGATTGTGGCAAAAAAATATGACTAAACCTTCATATTTTATTATCGAACTAAAACAACATGCCTACTGCAAACGATTCGAAAATAAATATAGTATTCGATTTTAAAGTATGAATCATATTATATAAATTATATATTTTATAGAATAATATTTAAAACGCTTTAATTCGAATATATTTTTATTAAACGTATATTTAAATTTAATAGTATATTAAAAATATAATTTTACTCACGAGTGTATTTTACAAGATCGCGATTTCGCGTATGTTTTATATAATATTATTATGTTTATGTACAGTGGTATAGTCGATATCGTGTTATATTGAAAATCAATAACCGCGGTCCAATCTTGTCCATTTGAGCTGGACAGTATAGGTATTATGGTGTCACACTATAGGATTTATGTATATATTTCCGTATAACATTATTTATTTATCGTGTCAAATAATTTTCGACCGAGAAGAGGTTAATGGCCACCCTGTAAAGTACGCACAGGTGTAGTCGAATTTTTATATAGGTACCTATTAATATTATGGTGGGCGGCCAACGGTGGGGCGGTGGTGACCTTACGACTTCTTCGTTTTTGTACTTATTAGGTCATCGTCGTCATCGCCTTTATTGTGAACGATAAAAAAAAAAAAAAAAATAATAGTAATAATATAATCGTAACGACCACGCGCCTCAGTGTCGTGTCCTCGCCACGGTCGGTCCGCCGCCTACCGGACGGAAAGTTTATACGCCGATTGTGCGACGCCGCTCTTCGACCGCAGCAGTCTCGGTGCAAACGCGTGGCCGCACCAAAGTGTCCGGTCGTGATCGGCGGTTTTCGCGAAATGTGAAAGTCTCTCAACGTCCATCCCACGCGTTTTCCGATCGTCAGCATTATCGTTATTTATAATATTATATACCAGATGATATTCGATATTACAGAAAAAATTGATAAAAAATAAAATAAGAAACGTAAGTATCCAAATTATTATAATACGGTTTACCGCACGGTTACCGAGTCTATAAGATCTAACCTTATCTGACCGAAACCGACTCATCGTGCAGTCTTAAGTTATTAGTCATAATAGGTACGTATCGTATCGTTTATAGAAAATCATCGAAAAATTAAATTATTATAATGTATAGGTTATAAGTTAAACATATTATATTATTATTATATTTAATATGCTTAAACTTGACAGTTGACGTATTGGTATTATCATATTGTACGTTTGTGGTTTGTATACGTATTATAAAGTATAATATATCGATCGAACATAATATGCGTACGAACGTCTCGTATGATAGTATTATACATATACTTTATACCTGATACCCGGTTTAAGTTTATACACACTTTGAATTTACCGAAAAAGGTAAAAAGTAACAAAAAAACCAAAACTAGTATATATCTAATATACATATTATAATTATATTGTAAACATTACCGTACTTGAGCACTGTTTCCAATATCCATTATAATATAATATTCAATTTTTTGATATTATATGTTCTTACGCGAATCGATTGAGTGTAAGACATATTATTTAAGAATTATTAATATTATTATAAATTAAAAAATCTGAAAAAAATTTGAACGAATGAATGCGAAAATATTTTAAATTTCTTTGCTTGCTTGCTATATGTATATAATTAAATAATAATAAATTTTAATTTTAATATACCTATCATTCAATTTATTTAAATAATAATATAAATAAAAAATAGATATAAAATATGTAATTTTCATACTTATACAGTTATGCGTATGATTTACGTTACAAGTTAAAGACAATTGTTTTAACAACGTATATTCAGATATTCTTTAGGTTTTATTTGAGTTTTACCCTCGCATAAACTTTGAGAATTTCTAGTATTTCTACTTTTAAACGGGAATTATATTGAATTTCGACCGATTTCAATTTCTGTCCGTAACGTATATGATTATATCCGTTTTGAATAATTAAACATATAAAATAGGTACCTACTAAAATGTCACTGGAGCAATAATTGCTTTCAAATCGATATGAAACTCATAATATAATTCCAATAACACTTTATAATAATTATATTGTTATTAATAATTATTATGATAATATTCGACTATAGCAACAAGAAAAGGGAATTTGGAATTTAATTAATTATCTATATACCTAATTAAACAGATTAATACGAGTAGATATTGTAAATTTGTAATTTATAACTATACTCGTCGATTATTGTCGTTCGTAAAATTTTTATGATAAATATTATTCGTAATGCAATAAATTAGTATTAGTATTATTGACAATGAAATATTTAATTAATTTGTGTTTTTATTCATCATAATATTATTACGGCCACTTTTGGACAATATTATATTATAAGTAATTACTATTTACTGAAAACAAAAAATATTTTTTTAATTTAATACTTCAATAGAATATTATATACTTTTATGTAAAGAATTTAGTAGAATGAAATGTAAAATATATGAAGAATTAAAAAAAATATATCATTTACTTAAATTATGTTAATCATAAAAAGAGAGAGTAACTATATATAATATTAATATATTATGTAACAGCATTAACAGCCGATTTATAAAAACTATCGCTGTTTTGTTTTAACAATTCCTTGTTTAATATCATATGAAATTAACTTAAAATTTTAATATTTATAAAATAATAAATAAATTATATTATAGGTATTAATTTGAGTTTTTAATTATAAATAGTAGGTGTATATTGACCATATTATATTATGACTTATACAAGTCAAAGCATATTATTAAAGTTTCTTTTTCTTCACTAAACAATGGTCACACCTCGCACTGGAGTCAATAATAATATATAATATTATATAAATTAATATATTATTTTTTAATATTAATAACTTTCGATTATAATTGTATTCTCGTTGATTTATTTGAGTTAAACCTTCTTCAGACTTCCGACGACGAGTGAAGACGTCAAAATTTCTGAAATTATGCTCATGTAACTACGTGCAATAAATCTTCACGCGTGCTTGTCAGGAAAGTGTTATTACCGCGATCAGGTGAAATTACGATGAGATAACGAAATAGGTAAATATTTGTACAATTATATACTTTTATTATTATTATCATATGAGTTTTCCGTTTTATTTTCGGTTCGTTACCACGTGAAGTTATAAACTTATTGTAATATCTGTATCGATTATTAATGTTTTATATTGTGTGCCGTTAGAAGGGCAAATGGTAAGGGTTGATAACACTACCTAAATATGCGTTTGAATAATTTATCAATGGTTTGAATTCTAATATCAAATGATGAAAAAAATTTAAATTAATCATATAATAACGTAGGTATATTGTTTTTTTTAATTATCAGATTTACTTTTTAAAAAAATCTATTATATTATTGTACTTAATATTTTTATTTATTTTATATTTTTATATGATAATAATCTTTGTGAATAAACGTACATTATTGGAGAATTGATCTTCGCGCGTAGGTATGACATTCGAACGGAAGACCTGTTTCACATTTATTATAGAATTAGAAAATTATAACACAAAATAAAACGAATTGTGTTTTTCGTGGTAAAGTTCTAAATTAGAGATCGGAACCTTTTTGTGTAAAAATCCACTTTTTTTAAAAAAAAAAAAAAATAAAGGAAATTGTAAAATCGTGCTTTTCAAAGAGCCTTTTTGGTTCGTATATTTGCACATTTATAATGTTATATGTATAATTATATTATTTATTACATAACACCATAAAAATAACAATAATTAATATTGTGCGATAAAGTTCATAATTACGTGCGATCATTATAGATGAAATATTATTTTATTCTTCTAGAAATAAACATCGTTAAACCCACATAATATTGTCACTTTACAGAAATGAAATATTATAAATTAATCTAAAAAGTAATCCGTAATCTATAAAAAAAAATATTATAATTGAATTGTAAATTAATATTTTATGAGTCTCCAATCTTCTACTTCTGGTCTAAATAAAAATGGATTTTACGTTAACTTAAGATTGATGAGACGTTAAACGTTTTCTAAGGACTATAAGACTATAGGACTATATACCGGAGACTGACTGTGATGTCAACTGATGTGACTTTATCACATCACATATTAATATGTTAACTTAGGAAAGACTAAATAATTCAATCATAATAATTCGTCTTTATATTTTTACATTGTATATAGGTAGGTCATAGAGCGTTGTGATTTCGTGAATTATTTAAAGTTTATTTTAAATTTTTAACTTGATATTTGAAAATATATTTAATATTATACCTATGTAATATTATGGTGAGTCCAAGAGGGTCATTTTAGGAATTGGAACGTCCTCTTTTCTTTTTACGTTTTAATTAGTTAGTTCGCTTATGATTTTGAAATATAATTTTTTTTTTAAAAAAAAGGTTGTATATTTTACATATTATAGTAAGTATATTGTATTGAATTTTTAAAACTTTTGAATGAATAATATATTATGTCGGTCGTGGTTTATGCCAATATTCGTAAAGTATCCTAAATATTGGGGTTTTTTTTTTTTTTTTTTTTATATATACCGGTAAGGTTAGGTTGGATTTCACGTTACACGCACGTTCGTCCGACTCCGACCGACGTAGGTATTATATTACGAGTATACATTCACATAACGTATCTAGAAACAAGTACACAATATAATAATTGTTCGTGGATAACATCATGCGAATATTTGCAGATACAAACTACGTGTGACGATTACTATGAAATATTGCATTATTATCATCGTAAAAAAAAAAAAAATCGAGCTGATAACATTATAATTTTATATACGTATTAGGTTCATACGTTTGCGATTTTCTATATTTTTTAAACCATTATAGTTAAAATACTGAATACTTCACAATACTGAAAAACTATAGGTATCCAAAAAAGTTTCTAAGAAATACTCGTTTATACACTATCTAAGTATAAATGATAAATAAATAAATATATATTATCATAAATAAAAATTAAGCTATTATTTTACAGTTATCAATATTATAATACATCATATTAATAATTATAAAGTGTTCATACTGTATGAGTCATACATAATATTTTATTTTTAATAATACTCATTTTATCTTAAATATTTAAAATTTAAGTGGGTATATACAAATTTTGGGGAGGTTTAAACCCTTAAAACCACCTCTCAGATTCGGTCTTGTATAATATAGTTATGTTATTAATTATTATTGCTAATTACACGTTTTCTGTAAAATTACGCGAATAGTACAATATGTTATTTTGTATTAATATAATGTGACGAACCTCAATATTTTGAGTTGGAAACGAATACTATTTAATATAAAAATTAAACTGGAACCAAACCGTATAAAAAAGTTAAAACTCGAGCTTAAAAATTCACAGCATAATTCAATTTATTATTTATAATTATTTCTTATTTAATATAAATAATAATCATCTTTAATATTATATTGTCGAAATAGGAATGATCATTTTAATATTTATATTTTAAAAGCTAAATTTTATTGCTTTATATATATATATATATATATATATAAATCGATTTTATTATATTATTATTTTAATTTAACATTATTAATATTCTATTAATATTTACACAGTTATAAAGAAATGTATTGTCAGAAGTTCGATTCAAAAAATTTGTTATGTATACATTATTATATTCAGTTTGACTTACGAACGGTTAGTCACATCACTATTTTATATAATTTAAAACAGGTTGGTATGAATTTGAAACTTTGCTAAAATCGGCCCAAATTAAAAAAATTAATTAAGGTTATTATACCCGTATGGGTATAATATTATTTTATTCGTACCTAAAGTTTATAATTTATATTTGTTTGAATATCAAGGTCAATATCACGAGGCCTAGGTATAATTATTATATGAATATGACTATGACACATACGGTAATAATAGTGAATTATAGAGAAAAAAGCAATTATTTCATATATTTCCATAATGTAATATGACAAATAGGTAATAAAAATAATAATAATAATAACAAATAAATAAACATAATCGGTGGTCATTATATTATTATTATTGTATTGAGCGTCCGGTCACGAGGGGCTGGGTAGTGGGCATAATCATATATCATAGAATATTGTAATCGTTTTCAAAATAAAGAAACAAACGAATAGATTGATATAATATTATTATACAGAATAAACAAATGAAGTAATATTACGATTATTAAGTATTGTTACAGATTATCGTTGAATGCGTTCCGTATTATACGACTATACTTATAAATTTGATAATTCTGATCATCCGTTCATCCTGTATAAAATTAATTAAAATTAATACCAAAAGTTTTATATAAATATAATATAATATTCATTATTTATATTTTATTCCAAACGGTTAGTTACTATGATTCGTAATATTTCTTTCCATACAATTTATAATAGATATACTTTTTAATTTTTTTTTTTTTATAAATAATTTTTCACGTTTCTATTACTTTACACCTATAATGTGAGTGCTTTCCTATTCGATAACTTATGCTTTGAATTATCGACTGATTTTAATTTTTAACATCTGTCAGCTATATATTTTATATATAAAACCGAAAAACACGAGGTAATATCAATGATTATAATTATATTAATTTATTATGATCAATGTAAGGTGAAAAGTCATTCGTTCTATGTTAGAACCTAATAAATGCAAGTTTTTATAAACAAAAAATTAAATGAATAATGGATGTGTTTTAACAACATATTTTTAAACTCGCCTTCTTACGGTTTTAAACAAAATATTATTGTTTAGAGTGAAAATAAAAATATTTTTTAATTCTATGTAAGTATGTAATGCACCTACTTATTATATCCGATATGTAATAACGATTCTGAAAAATGTATATTATTATATTATTACTCATAAAATAATCGATTTTTCACTATTTATAGGGTGATTATATAAAGTAAATTTTACATATAGTTATGATTTAAGCATTAAAAATCGTCAATGGATTTGTAAATATTTACAGAAATATGAATAAATTAAGATCCCGTGTTCACTATATCTGTATGGTTTACAATTATTTTAAAATGATTGTTATATAGAAATAATTAAACACGACAGAAATGATAAGAAACAATTTTAAATTAAAAAAAAAAAAAAATGATTCGTACGAGTTACGTTTACGTACCAATATAATCATAATATAGGTACATAATCGAATTATAATACAAAAAAAAAAAAAAAAAGAAACAATAATACAACGAACGTGTTTCAATAGTTTTATTCGAATGTATTACATATACGTTCAGCATGAATTATAATGGAATATGGAATCGATTAAAATAGGTTACGTTATCATTACTAGAAAAGTAATTAATTTTTTTATAGTCAGGATTTTCATTTTTATTTCAAGGACTCGTATGATCAGACTTGGAAAAATGAAGAAGGGAAAGGATAGAGGTGTAAAGAGAGGATAGTGTTGATTTTTGATTAACATTTGAATGCAATGATAAATTATTACATTCCAGAAACAATTTTAAGCGAAGTTCATCAGATAATACATGTATATATATATTCAATATAAATAATTTATAATATAACCCCTAAATGCCACCTAAATACCCAAATCATCTGACAGTAATTCACTCAGAATCATTTTTCAAATGTAATGATTTATCATTGCATTCGAATGTTAATCAAAATTCAACACTATCCTCTTTAAATCCCTTCTCTTTTTTTAACATAATTTTAATCACTGTTTATTTGGTTTACCTATATATTCGTATTATATATTATATTATATTTATATTAATAATTAATAACGAATAATACGTTTATAAAATTATTATTCCACGTAACAAAAGCCATAAATATAATAAATATGTCAATTCCATACCAGTATCCCATCCCATATTTTTTTTTATTTTAAACAACTATAAAAAAAAAATCGTAAATGTAATAATATACATTTAATTGGAATTGAGTTAAGTAAAATGTGTTTGAGCTTTAATAAAATTTTCAAAAATTTTATCAATTTTATTTTACTTTATTGTAAAATATTGAAATATAATAAGAAAAATCCATTCTGTATATCCATTTAAATATTTTAAATATTTTACTGAAATTTCAACTTTAAACAGCTATAAAAAAAAAAATTGAGACTTGGGATTTTTTTAATATTTTGATATTATGTTGAATAATATGTAAGAATACCTTAGTAAAATTTTCAGATCTTAAAACCAAAAATTATTGCCAATTTCATCAAACATTGTATACATAAAAACGAGAATTTTACGAAACATTCAAGTCCTATATTTTGTAGAAAAATTAACTTTAAGGTTCCAAAACTTTATCACATATTTATAGTAGGTACTTATGTGAATACCCAATAAAATTTTCAATTCTTTTACTTCAAAATTGTCTGAGTTATTGTGAAATATTTTAATCGAATTCGTCGAAATTTCTGTTTTCCTGAAAAATGCCGTTTTTTCGTCGTTTTTTCTATTTTGAGAATTTCGAAAAATGACCTAAATTAAGTACCAACTACATCCACTTTCTAACAGGAAACATAAAATCAATGAATTTTTCGCTTCGCTAAAATCTAAAAATTACATATCAAGAATTCTGGTAACAGGGGTAATAATAGTATTATGTAATTTAGATGATATATCAATATAATATTATTATTATTAATTTATTATATTATTATACATATTATTATGAATTTAAAATAATGACAATAAATCATTATAATTTAATAATCGCGATTAAAAAAAACTATTCTGATTGAGACTAAAATTAAGTATAGTTTTTTATTCACACTCATATACATATATTATTGTTATAAAACAATTAACCTTGAGAATTCATATTTCCAATAACAGCAATGCCAATTTCACAGTTTACAAAAAAGAAACGTAATTAATTACAATTTATTTTAATAATACAAATACATAATGACCCTTTTGTGTAAAATAAATAATAGGTTAAACTAGAAAATAATCAATAACGTAGGTATACGAAATTTATGTAGTGTTAAAAATTAAAATATTATAAAAATATAAATTTTTAAGATGTATTATATAAATTATATTATAAAATATAATTGATGATGCACGTACGAATGCACAATGTAGGTATATTTTTTACATATTTGTTTTATTAACCTCAAATGTCAATATATCCAGTTAAAAAATATAAGTCCATTTTATTATGTGTGCATGACATTTCATACCAGAATGAAGTTATAATTTATATACCTACCTAATATAAAAATATTTGTTTTAATTTGGTACACTTTCATATACTTTAATTAAAACTCGTAAAATATATAATATAAAATAACACTTTATCCATATTATACATATTATACTTTATACATATTTATGAATTCATAGTATGCAAATTTGTATTACAATTAAAATTTTTTTAAATGGATGTTGGATATTATTCTATTTAAATTTTAATCTAACCATTATTTCTAAATTCGACGTATCTATGTCTGGCTACAAATTTAAATAATTGATTATTGGTAATAGATTTCATCTCGCGCAAAAGTCATGGTAAGAATACACAATTTTTGTATAGTAACTATTAAAAAATGATACGCGAACACAAAATATTAATATTTTTTAGGGTTATCGAATGAATACAAAATTATAAAAATAGTGAACTTGAAATATTTGGTTTACCTTCATAACATGGAAAAGAAATGAGTGATAACTTTGTATATTCGATTTTATTTCAATATTGGTTTAATTTATTAAACCATATAATAAATAAATTTCATTAGGTAGTTTTTTGTAAATTTTATAGAAGAAACATCAATATTTCTTCACAAATTATTCGAAATTCCGAATCGTTTTCTATGTCAATCGGATGAACACCTAATAATTTTAAACTATTTTATTTGAAATTTGAATTAGGTACTAAAATAAGCAATTTTTAAAATCACATCTTAATTTATTTTAAACTTTTTTATATAATATTATTACATATATACGCCTATAACTTTAAAAAGTCATTTTCGGTTGAAACGGTACGTTTAATAGACGACCCGATTCGTAAAATAACCTGAACACCTAAGGTATTAGCTTTCGTTTATTCCAAAATTATTACAAAATATTTTACAAAATACATGTCTTAAAATAAATAATATAAAATTCACAACCTAGATAGTCAAACTTCCCTAAAAACCGTCACACAACACTATGTTGGTTGCCCCAGCCTAAACCTGGGGAAAGAATGTACCTTACGTAAAAGTAATAAAATAATTTAATGATTCAAATATTTCATATGAAAGTATTTTAATCGTAATTAAACATTTACATAAATATCATAATATAAAATACACAGTCTGAAGTCCCATTCAAAGAAATTATTTTTCAAGAGGAAACGATTAATTTTTTTTTCATAAGTGAGCCTCGATAATATAAATACACCGAATGAGAATTAAAATTCCATTTGAATCTAAAAGTTCTATTTTTATTAAATTGATTTCTTTGTATCGTTTTACAGTATAGTGTAATATACAATCATTTTGTAACATCGTCAATATTTGGCGAATTGCTTTATCAAGAGCCTAAGATGATTATTAAATTATTAATTAACGATTAACAAATAAAATTGATTTATTGTTACACCGTGACAGAAACGAAACACGACTTTTAGCAGTTAACGGACTTCTCGGCAGACATCTTATTCTTATTCTGCATGCTTATCTGTATGGCTTCCATCAGTCGATCGATGGTCTCCGTCTGTTCGACAGACTTCTTCCGGAGCAGCGTATGCTCGTCTTTAGTCCGATTTATCTCTCCGTTCGTCCGACACCGGTTGGCCAATAGCATATGGTTGGCTTTGGCCAGGCAAGCGGTCACCTCTTTTTGCTGATCGAACAGCCGGTGGAATTCGCAATCGGCTCTCATCACCTCAGTCCGCAACCAGTTCAGCGAATACAAAAGTTTCTTAATGGTCGACTGTTGAGCGTTAATATCTGCGTCGTCGTCCTCGTCCCCGTCGCCAACTCTGCCGCTCGCCGACTCGGCTGCTTTATCTCCTACGGCTACAGTCTTTTGTTCACGAGACGGGCATCCTATCCCTGACGACGTCGCTCCATCTTCGTTTCCATCACCGGACGCCGACAGCCCGGGTGGCCGGCGCAATATTGCCCACTTCAGGTGGATGTCCGGATCTGCAATATACTTGTGCCAGTTAAATGCGGGTACAGCTTCGCGTAGGAAATCTAACGCAACCGTCGCTCGGTTGAACGCCCTGTTCCTCAAATATTCGTATTTGATGCACAACAATGTCTGCTCCTTGGCCAGTCCATCGCTGATGTGCTCGGCCCTGCTCTCGAAAACGTCCATGACGAACGCTCGAAAGTCGTCCATCATGCCGTCAGACACTCTCATCAATAGCTCGGCCTGATCACACGTGTACAAAGACACCTACTCCGAACACAATATTATTAGTCTTATTAAGTATCTACTTGTCATAAACATTTTTATTTTATTTTTCTAAATAACATATTATGTACACATTTTATAAGATTCGTTTTAAATATTTTCGAACATTTTTCCCAATCATTTAGGCTGGCAACATACTAGCGTTATTTAACCGCGCAACATTTTTACCGTGCCATAATTTTATTGCGCGTTTCTTTAAAGTACATTAAAATAATAGAGCACAACACACAAGTGTCGCGCAATAAAATTATGGCTTAATATTTCGAAAACTGTCGTGTGCACCTTGCATTATACCGTGCGTTAAAAATACCGCGCGATAGGTTTTTCCTGTTAACAGTGGCGCCGGAGAAGGGGTGGGCAGAGGGGGCGACTGACCCCTCATAAATATTTCACACATTGGCCGTAATAATCGTAACAGTCGGACAGTTTGTTAATTGTCGTTGATTATCGTAGTCGCTACGAGTAGCCACTGAAAATATTAAATTTTCACAAACGTATGCGATATGATGACACTGATTAACTTAAATTTAAAATTGTTCACAGAGATAATAATGACATTATTAATAATTTAAGACAACCTATACTTAACATTATTGTAAAACTGATGTCATTGATAAGAAGGACATCGAATTAATTTAAGAAAAAATAACGTTTATAATACGACGTTTTATGCAATATACCAGAAAAAGATTTTCTCAATAACGACACATACTAACACACCTGGAAATAAAAGTCTTGTAACGAAGTGGTGTCGTTTACGTTGGATAGTACTCGCAACAGCTCGGGGCTGACCGTCTTCGCCTCGGCCTCGGACAACGTGGGGATAGCGCAGTCACCCAACAGTTCCATATAAGCCTTATCTATTGGTTCTGGTTTCATTCTCAAATGCCGTCCCATGCCGTCCAGACATGGATTGCAAAATTTGGGTAGATGATTTTTATTCATACACCTTTTCAACTCTCCGATGGCAGCCTGATTCGCTTTGCGCTCACCGCCACTGGCCAAATGGCCGTCGCGTTTGTTCACGCCGTCAGCATTCTCAACGTTTTTCACCTCGGTCGTTTCTCCCGTGACGTTTACATCCGTTGACGATGACGTCACACCCACGGGCGTCGC
Organism: Tetraneura akinire; assembly: GCA_021307375.1. Classification (NCBI taxonomy): domain Eukaryota; kingdom Metazoa; phylum Arthropoda; class Insecta; order Hemiptera; family Aphididae; genus Tetraneura; species Tetraneura akinire. Next base: position 364,209 of record JAIUCT010000131.1, read on the forward strand.
TGTAATTATCACGTCGTTATCTTCTTCCCCGACGTAGGATGGATTCTCCTCGAGTTCGCTTTCGCCATCGAAAAATTCGGATTCTATCATCTCTTCCTCCTCTACAAAATCGGAAGTCTGCGCCGCTTTGCTGTATTTGGTGGTATGCCGCCAGCTACTGACGTCCTTGTACCGCGATGTGCTCTTTTTGCATAACGGCGGATTCAGGATTCTGCTCAGCGGAAGTAGCGGTCCTGTCGGCGGTGGTCGAACGAACGGCGGCCCTATTCGCCGGTTGATCATCATGTACTGCAATAGCTTCAGATAGTTGAGATCGTTGAGTCCGCGTTGCTCCGTCGTGAGTTTGGTAATCCATCGATCGATGGTTATCACGAGCTCTGGATCGCGTATCGCCGTTATGTGATCCAAGATGTCCTTGGCCGCCTCGTCGAAATCCACGTCGTTGGACATTCTCGCAGCGAATAGAAATAAAATAAAAAATTAATAAAAATTAATAAAATTATATATTAAATATAAAATATAAAATAATATATATATAATTATTTATTTAAAAATAAAAATGTATTTAAAATGTATTTTTAATTTAATTTTATCAAAGAAACATATTAAATTGTTGTTATTAAATATACCTATATTTATCTTAATTCCGAACTCTTTGAAACCAACGTTACACGATATGTTTTATTAATATTATTAACTTTTTTTCATTTGTTGTTTATCTGACAATCGAATATAGGAAATAATATATTAACTTGAGTACATATTACCGTCCTATCGCGTTTTAGTGTTTTGAAAAAATTTGAATAAATTTGTATGATATCCAGATCCAAAACTCAGCGATTATAACATGAAAAATTAACGGCAATATGCGAATCTAGTCCAAAATAGGAATTAATTATATTATATTATTGTAAATAACGGTTAAGTGATTTTTCAATGTTATTGAACTAAGTCAATTTATTATGCTTTATTATTAATTTCGAATTGTAAAAAAAAAAAAAAAAAAAAAAAAAAAAACAGTATAAAATACCGTATTTATGAGTCGTAAGATATTTCGTAGATATTATAGAAACTATAATACTTTTAATTTTTTTTTTTAAGAATTACAAATACAAGTTCACTTCGTGTAGTATTACGAATTTCTTTCGTGTCCAAATTTCACGACTGACCGAGATTATAATTGATAATGTGATATAAATGTGTCATTTTTTTAATAATATATCGATATGTTACAATAATAATATATACGTAATATTAATATAATACATTTAATTTATACCCCAATTTATAATAATTTATATATAATAAAAAAAAAAATTATAATTATAGATAACGAAATACGTATGTAACGAAACGTATTATATATTGCACATTTTATGAAATACCTACAATAAATTGTTTCACAATAATATACCTAGTCTAATTAATTATATTTTTATTTCGGTAAAGTAATTAAAATAATATTTTATACACGCAACATTATAGTTATTTGTGTAGCTATAAAAATAAAAAATAAAAAATGACCCACCTACTCATTATTTTAGAGTACCTAAGAAGGTTTTTATTTAATTTTTCGATTTTTGTCAACGCATTCCCCCCCCCCCCCAAAAAAAAATGTTTGAATAACATCAAAAAAAATTAATTCACAATCGAAACACATTATTTTACTCTAATTAGTTCATTTGATACATTACAATATAATATATTACAATTATTATTAAAAATTTAAAACCCATCTTTGAAATCTTAAACATTGCAAAGTTTACGTGAAATGTTTGAAATGCGTATAACTTTATATTATTTTCATCGTTTTTGAACCCAGTATATATTAAAAAAAAAAAATTATTTTTAATTCGTTAAAAATTTAATTATTTACTTTATCACGTTTTGTAACACTATTATTGTTATTATTACTATATTAATATTATAAAATATACGAAATGACACGTTATGATGATAGTCGACCGATAGCTGTTTATCATAATTCATAATGTTATTATTTTTGTATTTTATCACAGTTTTACTCGACTTGACCACGACGGTGAGGAGAACCAACGACCATGGCGTCGTCACCGTTGCAGGCTCCTACGGCGGCGGCGGGTCAACATCAATCGAGACTGTACGACATGCAAGTGAGTATTTTCAATAAAATTGAATGAAATTGATTCGTCGGGAAAGAAAAAGGACGTGCAATTTAAAGAAGAAAGTTTAAGTATTACCGTAATGGGATTTGAAATTTGATCGATTTTATAACACACTTAGGTTGAGAGGTGGATATAAAACGTATTTCGAGGTCTAAATATAAATTTTTTCGTGTAATACATACTTAAAAGTCGCTGTAAAATAATATTCTTATTTATAGTAATTTCAATTTTAATTAAATTTATCAACAAAGTGTTATAATATTAATTAAAATCTGAATAATGATTCCATTATAATTAAATCAAAGTTCAAGTTACGGGATACGTTTTTATTTTGCTTTTTACAGTCGCATCATTTTTCCATCGAATAATAATTCGATTGTGCACGTGCGTATGTGTTTTATATATAGCTACTATATACACATATTATGTAAAAAATATTCGTGTAATATTGTTGGAATAAAAATATTTGAATAACATACTTTATATTCTATTGGTACATCGAATAATTTTTGAATGATTTTTTCGAGAATTTTTTGTGTCTTTTTCCTATAATATTTAAAATATAATAAATTCGTTAAAAAAAAAAAAAAAAAAAAAACGCTAATATACTTAACGTTTCTGTTGTGCGGTGGCCGTACCTATATATAGAAAAAGTTTCAACAACGACATTTGGCCACTTTGGCGGCCGTCAAGGGTGCCGCGGCCACGTCCACGTCGTCCACAACTTCGTCGACCGCGACCACCGATGCGGTCGGTCACGATCCGCCGATAGCACCAGCACGGCGTTTTGGCGGTGCGGGCGTCATTGTACCACAACAAAAGTGTCGAACGCCCAGAGCGGGAAGCGGCAAATCCGGATCAGAAGGAACGGCCGACGGTGCGAGGGACTCTGCAGCAATCGTGCAAGTCGATGTGAAAGGAAAGGTAAATCATATGGTCCAGAGGGCAAAAAAAAAAAAAAAAAAAATTATAATTTTAAATGGATTTTTAAATTTTGGAAATAACGATTCTATAAGAGTAAAAAGTACAAATAAAAAATTCACGTACGATTAGCAATTTATCCAATATCGGATTAATAGAAAAACATATATATATACAGAATATATAATATTTTTGTTTTTCGTATAAAAATTAATATCATATTTTTTTTATATCCAGATTAGGATTAGGGTAGGCACGAGCCCAAATCAAAAGGGGCTACAGGTACGTGATCCTTTATAGGATTTAGTAATTATAATTATTATATTGGGACCATCATTGCATTTTTTTTTTTTTAATTTAGTTAAAATTAAAATAAAAAGCAAAATTATATTATATTATAAATGTTATAAAATTATAAATATTCGAGTAATAAATTTTTTTAAAAAAATATCTAGAAGATTTTATCTAAGTGATGTCGACTTTAATAGTGTATTTAAAGTAGAACAAAAGTAATAAATTATAGGTATAATTATGTAAACGTAAAAACGTATTAGAAAATAAAATCATCAATTTTTCACGTTAGAAAATATAAATTATGATAATAACAATTTTGCCTATACGTAACGAAGTAAATATCGTATCATTCGTAATATCATTATAATAAACGTCGAATTATTTTTAAATTAGAGTAATGTATACGAATAAAACTTACCAAGAATATTCAAAACTTGAATATTTATTATTTAATTCATCCACATATTATCTATAGACCTTAGTCTAGACTAGCCGATAATCTAACCAACCCGATCCAACTCTGCCCAGCGTCTAAAATTTATAAATTTGTAAAAAAAAACATATATTATTAGACGTATACTCGTATTTCTATTTAGTATCTTGCGCATTTAAATAAAAATCAAAATAATATAATATTGTGGTGGAATATTTTTACAGCCGTATTTTACGAATATATTATTATAATTTTCTAACGTTGTGATAAGGTATAATATTGTATCAATCGAATACATTATGAATTTATTTATCTTTGTAAAAAAAAATTGGAATATATCAAAACGTGTATTATTCGTAAATGTATTTGAAAAGGAATTAAAATTTTTCTATAAAACGTATATAAAATAATAATATTACTTTACGTAACTAACAAACTGTTACTTTATAAAACTAAATTGAAAACTTCGAATAAGTATAAATTATTTTTTATATTTTAATTTTTAATGCGGATGACCGTACGTTCTGTTTTTAAACATTGAATATCGTTATCCCGATAAAATAATTCCAACCAGTTTTTACTTTTAATATTGTGCCATTTTGTTCTCTCGTTAGCCCGTTGTACAAAATTAAAAAATTAGTATAATTTACTCCGAGAAAAAGATATCAAAGGCAAATCAAAGGATAAAAGCTATTTTTATTTTTTTTTAATCAAAGTAGGAATGTGAAATGTACCGTGAATGCCAATGAAATAAGTTACAGAATAATTGATTTAATATTACTCCATCGAAAATTAAATACGAAATATATTGCAATGCGGAAAATATGAGAAATTATTAAAAGTTTTTTGTAACGATAACAATTAGTAGGTACCATTTTTTATACATCTATAACCTAACCTAACCCGTTACATTATTTGAACGATTAAAATAAACAGGTTGTAATTTTATTTATTTTTTTATTTGAACATATCAGCTTAACTTTACTTCGAATAGTTGGTTAGATCGGGTTAGGTTTGGAGGGAAATCTCTGTTATCGATTCAAATACGAAAAAACGTTAGGTTATGTCAGGTCGTTTGGTTCATATTTTGTATAATATAAAATTTTATGTTTTGAACCAAACCGCTTCGGTCCGACCGGCAACTGGTCGTGAAGGTACGGCAACTGTTCGCCGAGCGGAACCAACAGCAACATAGCCACGGACAGGGCTACATCCACCATCAGCAGCAACGGCGACAACGCCGCAGAAGTCTGACTGGTCGCGACCGGTCACGTCCGTTGCGGCCGCTCTCCGACGCGGACAACGATCCGTTGTGCAAGACCGTGTGCTTCACCGCTCCGTCGCTTAGTAGTGGTGCGAGCGACGTGCGCGGTGAGCTACTCGCGCTTTTCGGACGTCTGCCTAACCTGGGAGGCAGTCTATGGTCCGAATCATTTCGGGCCAACAACAAAATGAAAACGGCACAGTCCGCGCCCGAGCTCAAGTGGCTTCTGGACGCTGGTGGCGGAGGTCCGGCCGCAAGGGTTGCGGAAAAACCGCAAACATTCGTAACCGCACCTGCAGCGGCGGACGATCAAGAGGACGACATCCACTGGCCGCCTCAACAACTGCAGGTCATTAGATGTACAAACTGGACACGTCGATAATATTGTTCCAATGGCTTTGTTTTGGTCTCGAACGTACGCGTTTGGAGTTCGGATTTTATAACGATCGTTAAAAAATGGAAATATCAAATTTGTACACGTTGATCTAATTTCTCCTTTATATAATAAATTATTAATTAATTAAATTTTATGAAATTTGACAATTTTAATATGCATGTACAGTATATTTTTACGACAAACAAGTGTTTTCAATAAAAAAAAAAAAAATAAAGAAAAACTGTAATTTAATGTAACTGTTATTTATATAAAAGTTATTTTTCAAATATTGATGATTTTGAAATATTTAATATTTTTTTCTTATATTGATCGTTAAAATTATAAAAAAGTTTTTATTATTACAGCACATTTATGAAAAATAGAAAATTACCATCAACATAATACATAATATTTTTTGAAATTTAACATTATAATGTAATCTACTGAATACATAAAACATAACAGATCGATTTTTTCATATAATGTAGGTACAATTAGAATTATACATTTTATACGAAATTTTTTTACAATGTTATATTATACAAACAATCGAAACTCGTGCGAATAAAAATATACGACTTCCTTCCGTCAGACTGTATTAAAAAATTTGATATTATTAAATTAACGACACTATAACGAATCAAATTCCGAGCTCCGACTATACCGTATAGCTTGAGTCTTGCATGCGTTTTTTGTACTGTTGTAATCGTGTTTATTACGTTTGATCTTTGTACGTAGATAGGAGAATGGAAAAGTTACAGTAGGTATATTGATGACGATAAATGACGTATTCACGTAGTCAAAATAGAAAATAGCATACTGAAAATGTGATGAGTAATAATAATAATATCGTTATTTATCTAATAATACAACGGGTCTTTAATTATTTTGTGAAATAAGTATACTAACTCAAAATTTCCATATTTTCAGAATTTATAAAAAAAAATTTCCAATAAATTCCAAAAATTATTATTGGTTACTTCGTAACGCATACTTTTAACTATATTAAATGTATTTTAGATTCACAAAAAAACTTTCTTAATTAATTAATTTTTCTAAAGTGATATTATAGAAATAGTAAACTAAAGAATATGTTTTGAAATAATATAAATGTTACTTTTTAAAATACGAGTAATTTTTAAAATACTATGGATTTCATATGATAAGTATAATTGAGTAAAATCGAAATTTTCCGTAGGTACTTATACTTTTCTGCGCTGACATTATTTTATATCGAATTTTCGTTGCTATTAGAAAATCTAATAAAGTTGTGAAATTAAAAATTGTATTAATAATAATAAAAAGAACAGCAATAGTAATTGTAACGTGTTATAGAAAATTTTATTAAAAAATACAACGCTTAATGCTTAAAGGAAAAAGTATACACGCATTATAATATACGCATTATAATATACGTAATTGCGAAAAACAACAATATTATATTATTATTATCTCGTATATCTATATTGACCTAGAAATGTATCTTAATAATATTAATATATTTTAAATTATACAAAAATGGAATTATTATAATAATATTATACAATTAAATATTTATTATGTATGCTTAATTTTTGAATAATCATAATACATAATACATAAAAATAAAATGAAATATTTAGGTCATAATATTCAAATTCACAACTATTATCATCTATACGTGTTATTTTCTATTTTTAAATTAAAATATGCAAATATATACAATTTTGGGTTATGCTTATCAGACTATTATAATCTTAATTCGCGATTTGATAATAATTTGATTAGATTTATAGTTTACTACGCGCTGTATTAAAAGTAGTAGTAACAGTAGCATTATAGTGTTTAAGTAGAAAATATATATATATATAGGTATACACGAGTTGTAGTTGATTAGTTGAAGAATTTTAACAATTCACAATAATATTATTATTTTATTAACACAAGAGAGTAAAATAGCATATTTTTCAATACATTTGAATAAATAATCTACGATTATAATTTAAATTTAAGGTTGGAATTAATTTAAAAAAATATTGTTTAATTTTATAACTTATGATTTATGAGTAAAGTTAGGTATTAGTTAATAATTACTTCAGTATAATAGTAATATTTAATATTATGTATGTTCGTATGTTCGTAGTTTAGAATACTAAAAATATTACACTTTTCTATTTTTAGGCGATAAATTTTTTTTCTACCATTATTGTTAACATTTTAAAACAATATGTTTTAACATGAATCGATTACATGTAAATTATTTTAACATTTAATGCGTTGACTAGGATATTATAATATGTAAATGAAAAATAAACTAAATTACGCTAAATATTAAATAATATATATTTAAAAATAAGAAGAGCTGATACTGATGTGGAAGGGATACCTATAAGTCCATTGGCACAACCATTGGGGTCTTTGGATCATTTACACCATCTAAGTTCAAATAAGCACCCGTATGTAAAGGAAAGTTTCGCTTAAAAAAATCTGAACATTAGACACTTTAGTTAACTTTACCTATATGTAGTTCAAGCACTTCTTTGTTTTGATGCCTAGTTACGCCTAAGTACAGGTCTAAATAGGACAGTGCTGAATTCTGATTAAAATTTGAATGCATTGATAAATCATTACATTCGAAAAGCGATTTTTAGCGAAGTTCACTAGATAATATATGCATTAATTAAATTTTTTACATTCATATAATATATGACTATATTATAGTCTCTACATTTAATATAAATGCCCATAAATCTCCTAAAAGAGAAATTTTAATCAAAATTCAACCCTATCTTTTTTAGACCTGTATCACTTCTCCAGCAGTATCAGCTATTTTTTTTTATTCATTAAACAGCTAAAAAAAAAAAAAAAATCGTAAATGTAAATGTAATTGTAAATATGTAATATTCACAATTATTTGGAACTGAATTAAGTAATATGTATTGAAAACGCTCAAATTTTTGTCAATTTTATTCAACAACAGTAAAATATTGAGAAATAATAAGAAAAATCCATATAAATATACCTACCTACAATAATCGATTATAATAACATTTGAACTTTAAACAGCTATACAAAAAAATAGGTACTCGGGATTTTTCTAATATTTCAGTAATACGTTAAATAATATGTGAGTATATTTTAGTAAAATTTTCAAACCATTAAACTCAGAATTGTCAATTTTATTAAACAATATATAGATAAAAACGAGGTTTGTGTAAATATTTCCTGAGTAATCTTGAAAATTTGAAATATTAAAATCGATTTCATCAAAATTCCAATTTCCGTGAAAAATTCTATTTATTCATAGTTTTTTGGTCGTTTGAATAATAATATACTGATATATATTAGGTATACTTATATAATATAATGATAAACCATTGCATTCGAAAAACGATTCTGAGCGAAGTTCAGTCAGATAATGAAGGAATTGATTAAAATTTTGACATTTTTTTTGAAATATTTAAAACGCAAAATTTTATCACACATGTAGTACATAAATAAACACCCTAAAAAATTTTCTAGACTGTATATTCAAAATTGCCTGAGTTATCGTGAAATATTGAAATCAAATTCGTCGAAATTTCAGTTTTCTTGAAAAATGAAGTTTAGTCGTCATTTTTTAGTCGTTTATTCTACCGTTTAATTTTGAGAAATTCGAAAAATGACCTAAATAAAGTACAAACTACATCCAATTTCCAACCGGAAACTTGCTATTCGTGAAAATCGAAGCATTATTTCGGGTAGTAAAAGTGTCTTCAGATATAATTCGCTTCGCTCAGAATCTAAGAAAATACACATCATTTTAAAACCAATACATTTTTGCATCGCTCAAAATCTAAAATAAATTGACACTTCATTAAACATTTCTAATCTAATTTACACATAAGAAAACGGATTTCATTATTTTTCGAGATAAATGGAATAACCACTATAAATTAGAATATTATATTGTAAAATTGTATGGTTATCTAATGCACATGCACAAAATATATATATATATATATATGACGATTTTTTTTTTAAATTAAAAATATTTATATTATGTATTTTGTGATATGCCGTTTTTTAGCAAAAGTCTCGACCGATAGGACGGATAAACAGCAAGACTACGACTACAGCGAAGAAACCGCAACAAGCCGTCGCGGTAAATAGTAACGGTAGGGCCGTGAAAAAACCAACGATAGTCCCACAGGACGATGCTTACGATTCAATGGGCGTTACACCTAACAGACTGCTTTTACCACCTGTCGTGCAGCCCACCGTGATCAACGCACTAGCCGCTGGCTCGAGCACAGCCTCCGCGGTGGCTAGCGTCGGAGCGGCTGCAACTGCCGCAGCCGGCGTACAAAGGCCGGTAATTAGAGCGGCCAAGATACCGGGGCCAGGAATATTGCGGCCCCTACAGCAACAACAACAGCAACCAAAACCCGTCGCACCGTCGCGACAACGGTCTGCAGCCACGACCAGACATCCCGTCGCCACTCAACATCGCGGTCCGTCAGCTCGCCCGCAACCGAACGCGATCAAACCGCAAATGTCCGCGGATCGCGGTCCACCCGCAAAGGGAATGGCTCGTTGCCCGTTGTGCGCACGAGACTTCGCGTCCGATCGTCTTCCCAAGCACGAGGAGGTGTGCCGACGGACGCGCGAGAAAGACCGGAAGCGTAAAGTGTTCGACACGAGCCGCAAGAGGTTGGAGACAGTTGCTGCGGAGGCCGGTGTGGACGTATCGTCGCTAAAAAAAAAAGTAAGACTTTTTATGTATTTGTGCACGTAGGTACGTAGTGAAAAATGTATAATAAAAATAATGCGAATGAGCGAGTAGTAGGTCATGTTTAATCTGGAATGGTTTTCATAAAATCTTCTTGTGACATTAAAAAAGGCAATAAAGTCTACGTAAAAATTCTATCGTGAGTATGAAAATCAAAAGAAAAAAACACTTAAAAATAACGCATTCCTTAAAGAATAGATAATATTTTTTTATGGCAACAATATTAAATAATTATAGTAATAATAATAAAATTGTTTTACAACACTTTATTATTTTTAATTTTTTCGTGCGTTTTTTGCAAAATAATAATAAAAAAGGAACTGTTCCTCATTATAGGTATTACGTATAAGTAAATTTATAATTTTTTGTTATAACGAATAATGTGGTTTTCACGCAGGGCCAAAAAGAAGATGAACGGGCCGCCGAGAAACTTCAGAAAAAGAAGGATGCGTGGCGCCGAAAGCACGAACAGCTCGTGCGGAACGTGCGTGCTGCACGTGCTGTGCAGCGGCACTTGGCCGCGGGTGGCAACATACGGGACCTGCCGCCGGAACTAGACAACGCGGGTGCCGCAGAGCCGGACGAGATCGACTCGGATTTGGTCAAGTGTCCGCATTGCAATCGAACGTTCAATGAGGCGTCCGCGGAGAGGCACATTCCGCTATGCGCGGAACGTCAGCGGAACGCGGCCGCGCGGCTGCAAAACAAGAAACGATGAAGTTGATAATTATTTTTTATTTTTTTATTTGATTAATTCTATATCTGAAAATATTGTCTAATAAAAATAATATTGTGATTATTATTGTTCCTTGTAATGCGTTTTCGATATAATTTGTTTCGTCGATTTATATAGGTAGGTAAATTTTATTAATATTCCCACTGAAGTACATAATTTTTCTACACTTCATTCCACGTGTGCAGAAGATTGAAATTATAAAAATATTCGTACGATTTTTTTTTTTTTTTTTTATGAAACCCCGATCGAAGATAACAATTTTTCAGTTAGGTTAGGAAAATCGAATAATATTTTTCATATTGTGGTACCCCTCAAATAAACGAAGAATATTATGTAAACTATACGACGAACGTTCATTAATGTAACATAAATTGCGTTCTACTTAATTATTATTTTATTAATCTTAGTGGTTACACCATTTATTAATTATTATTATTTTCTGTAATAAAACAAAATTACTGGAAGGGTGATTTTATTTATTAATTTTCAAACAAAATGCCAATAATTAATTATTATAGAACTATTCACGTTCTTAATGATAACATAAATGATAAAAATAATGAAGTGAGTGTATGAAAAATAAAAATGTTTATAATATTCGATTCGAGAAACACATAATAATCTTTTTTTTTTTAATTAATTAATGTATTTCTACAATTATTTTATTCAATAAGCAAATGCGTAAATACGTATTTATATTTTAAGCGAATTAATTTAGCATAATTTACACGGAATTAAGTTGGGTTCTAATTTGCTTATGTATATTTCTTAATTTCATAAAATTAACTCTCAAAAAAATGATATCGACTTACCTACGACCTCTACCTGTATAATTAATAAAAATAATAATACAGTCCATTTATTTTTATTAGAACACGAAACTAATAGTTCGAATTCGATAACAAACGTTTTATTTTAAATTTTTTAGTCGTAGGTACGTATATATCGTATATGAGATTATAATATTATTATAAGATTATTTTTGATGTTAGTTTTTTTTATTTACAATTATAATCTAACCTTAAACATAAGGAATACCTTATTATAATTTATAAATTATCATTTTTTTTTATGTTAAATGCAAATTGTCGAGTTAATAATATAACTCGTCTATTATACACTTACTTAACATTTTAACTTCGTTTAATTTTTAACTCGACAATCAACGTCAAAATTTGATATGTATCTAAATTTTGTTTGTATCTATGGATATATTTTTTTATATTTTTGAACATTAATATTTCTTCGATATTTGGTATTAATTATAACACTCCGACAATGATACAGTACCTATAATATTAAGAATATGCTAAGGCCTAAGGACAATATTATATACAAGTATACAACATTTAAAAATTATTATGTTAATACAAATTTGGCGTGCGAATCGAACAAAAATGTTTGTTGAGAATAATAAAAAAAAAACCAGAATACCAACGATAGAATCCTTAGTTTTTCACATTGTAACATAATCTGATAATGATAATCCCTGTTTTTCCTTAAGGTCGTGTCGTCATCGTCATATTTTGAAACACGCATAATCGTTTCCATCATCGTTATATTATTTGAATAGTTTTATCATAAATATGATGCAATAGTGAGAATATCATAATCGTTTTTTTTTTCAAAAATTAAGGGTACTGAATATATTTATTTATTTTTTTGTAAAAAGACTATATTATAGTTACGTATATTATAATGTTACATTTAGTTTATTAGTTTAATCAGTGACTTATTGTAGGTTTATTTCTATTTTTTAGACCGTTGCCGTTATTCTTTATAATGTATAATAATATATATTTATAACTTAATAATATTTATGATTTACCAACTATATTAAAATCTTAAGCTTTTTTTATTTTTTTAATATAATTTAAAATAAAATTGTATTATATAAATATTATATTTTTATATATATATATTTTTTTTTTTATTTACTTAAGTAAAATAATTTTTCATATAGGTACCTGTGCGTGTTTCGTATAGGTATATCATGTAAACATATAACAAAATATATACGTAATACATTTTGTAAATATTTGTTTACATATTCATCCTTTAAAATACAAAGTATTTATTTTTTTCCTATATGTAAGTACTAAAAAAATTTATTTAAATGATTTTCATTTAATATAAAAAAAAAAAAAAAATATTGTATGGTATTTAGAATATTTTTTATAATTCAGCTAATTAATTTACCATTATTTATTATTATAAGATATTACAAATTTACCAAAAGAACTTTAATAAATATTTTAATTTGTGCCTAAACTAAATCCTGTCTTTTGTAAATTGTTAATATTTTTCCATTAACAAAATACGAAAATATTAATTATTTTTAATAGTTTTCTGAAATTCGTTTCTGAAAAAGATATATACACTCTGAATAATTATTATTTATTATTTAATTTACATATTCACATTTTTTACAATAACATTAATTTTCTTAGGATTTTAACCATCACATTATGGAAAATTAATTACCTATTTAATTGTTAATCATCTTCAAATTCATGTTTACTACGATCCAATTAGGACAATAACTTAGGAAATCTAACTTGACCTTTGTAAAAAAACTCTGTGTAGGTAATTACCTAATAATAATATTATACTAAATATATTGAAAAATGTAAGTAGGTAATAATAATAGATTTGGTATTTGTTTGGCGATGTTGAATAATGAACATGGAAAAATTGACTTAGGTATAATAAATTATCAAAATAGCAGGTGTACAATTAATAAATATGTATTTATTCATACATGTAACAGTACATGTATACGGCTTACGGGATAGGTATGTAAAGTTATACACTAAATTATATATATATATATAATATAATATTTTATAAGAATAATTAAGACTAAAACCTAGTTAATTATACAAAAGCATAGCTTGAAATGACAGTATAGACAAATTTAATATTAAAAACTTGAATATAATAATAAATATCATCTATATTATAATTTACAGAAATTAAATTTAGATAATTATGCACATGAGAACATCTTTTTACATATAAGTGATTTGAACAACAGTAATAAATAATTTATACAAGTCACACTCAATAAAACACATTATTTTATTTTAATTTACCAAATTGATTTTTTAATTAACGTGAAATTAACGTACTTATTTTTCAATTTAAGAAATAAGTTAAGTTTATTTTGTTTTTATTAGATTCTGAGCGAAGCGAAGAAAGTATTGGTTTTACAATGATGTGTCTTTTTTTTTTTTTTTTTATGTATGAAGATTATTTTACTACCCGAAGGAATGCTCTGATTTTCACGAATAGCATAAGTTTCGGCTGGAAAGTGAATATAGTTGGTACTTTATTTAGTTCGTCAGTTTTAAAATTTCTCAATATTGATCCTAAGCGGTAGAAAAAATGACAAAAAAATGACGAAAAAACGGCATTTTTCACGAAAACTGAAATTTCGACGAATCTAACTCGTGCAATTTTGAAGTTGGTGACTTGAAAATAATGTAAATAAATTATTTTTAGCTTTTAAGTACATATTAATTATTATTTAGATGACTATTAGAAATGAAAAAAACTTTAATAAAATACGTATTATAATAATATAATACGTAGTATATAGAAATACTGTATGTCGTAAAATATAGTTTTTATTTTAATCTATAATTTAATTTTGCATTAGTAAGAAATAAAGTACGATAACATATGAAAAAAATAACTTCCTTTTGAACTTCATTAAAAGTTAAAAAAAACATTGTAATGACTTTTAACTTAACTGAGTTAACCAAACATTTTATTAACTTTTGACTTTTTCTTATTGATGCATATTAACTTAACTAAATTTAAAAAAATCATTAACTTGCCCAGCCTTGCAAACCTACTCACTTGAGTCATAATTAAAGTTTAAATATGTACTGAATAAATTCAGAAATTACCGAATATTTATATGGGTCACGAGATAATAAGGCATGTAAATTTCTATACTAAATTATATAATATTATTTCAAATTGTAATCAAAATTCAACACTATCCTTTTTACACATGTATACCTTCCAAACTATTATCCAAAACTAGTTGCCAAAAAATTTGAAAATTTTATTGAAGCTTAAATACATTTTACTTACTCAGTTCCAATTAATTGTGAATTATTACATTTACGATTCCTTTTATAGCTGTTAAAAGTATAAAAAAGCAATTTGAATGCAGTGATAAATCATTATATTAGTAGAACGATTCTTAACCAAGTACTGTCAGATTTGGGTATTTAGGTGACTCATTTAGAGGTTTTATAATAAATTATTTGTATTGAACGTAGAGACTGAAAAATGTAAAAATTTTAATCGGTACATATATTATCTGATGAACTTCGCTCAAAATCGTTCTCACGAATGTAATGATTTATTGATTTATCATTACATTCAAATTGTAATCAATAAATTCAACACTATCCTTTTTATACCTGTATACCTTCCAAACCAGTATCCCTTCCCTCCCTTCTTAATCTTAATTCTTATATATAATATTATATAACTAGTTACATAAGAAAAATTAATATGAATACTTTAAATATTGATTTTACTCAAATTTCAATTTACGACTATAAAAAAAAATTGAAACTTGAGATTTCCCTAATATTTAGAAGTAATAAAGTTATACATAATACATTATACTTCAATAACATTTTCAGACATTTTCAAATTTTTTGGCTTTTATTAATTTTTGTTGTAAAAGTATCGAGAAATAATAAGAATAATACTTGTATGGATTCCAAGATTTTTCGATTATACCAAAAATATCAACTTTAAAACAGCTATATAAAAAAAAAATTGATACTGGGATTTTTCTAATATTTTGATATCATGTTAAGTAATATGTGAGTATATTTCAGTAAAATTTTTAGACCATAATGCCCAAAATTGCCAATTTTATCAAACATTAACATTATATACAAAATAAACGAGGATTTTACGAAATATTCAAAGTCCAATATTTTGTAGAAAAATTAAATTAATGTAATGGTTCTAAAATTGTACCACATATATATAGTACCTATGTGGCTATGTGAACACCCAATAAAATTTTAAAGTCTTCTATCTTCCAAATCGCCTTAGTTATCGTGAAATATTGAAAACGAATTTGTCGTTTTTTCTATCACATCGGGTCAATTTTGAGAAATGACCTGAATTAAGTACCAACTATTACATCCATTTATTAAGAGAAAACATGTGCTATTCGTGAAAATCGGAGCATTATTTCGGATAGTCTTCAGACACAAAAAATTTTTTTAAAAAAGACACATATTAAATTATATTTTTATCCGAAAAAATCAACGAAACGTATATTAATAATAAGGACATGAATTTTTAATTTTTAAATTACAAACGAACGACAATATAATATAATTAGTGATCACATTAAAAAATGTGTATCGATACCAACGTCGATGAGTCGAAATCGATGAGTAATAATTTTAGGTTAGAAAATTGAATATAATAATTAAAACCAATGGAGTAGTCGAGGTAGGTATATTCACAATCACCAAAGAATAAACGTATCCGTTGAACATTATATATAACAATAGTTTTCAAAGTCTCAAATTCATGTTTATTAAATATCATTAAATATCACAACATACATTCATAGATTTATATGTAAACATTTTTTTAACCTAAATAACAATTTTACCCATGTGTAATCGAAATTATTTTATCAAATAATGTTTACAAGACATATTATTATACTTAAATATACTATTTTTAAATTCATAAACGTTTTTACAATATAATTAGGTATAAGAAGAGTCTCATCTTTTCAATTAAACTCGTGATCGATTAAGGACAGTGGAATTGCGAAGATTGATAGCGGCTTGCATAAGCACAATGACGTGAAGTGCAAAAGGTGTCGGTTGAACTTATTGTATTAGTCGAACGTGAGTAACGGCAATCCTACAGCGGTCTTTCTTGTAGACGACAAACCAACATTCGTTGCCGCGGAAACGAGCAGCACGTCTATATAAATACCGACCAAACCAATAATAAAATATATAATATTTTTAATTAATTAATTGACTAAGTAATAAATAATGTTCAATTTCAAAAATGCATAAGTAGGTATACGAGTACAGTATAAAAAAAACTTAATTATATATTATATAGACCAACGTTCTCAAACCGTGGTACGCGAGATACCGCAATGTGGTAGAATGAAAATTTCACGAATAAATATTGTTAAATATTAAATAAAAACATTAAAAAATTAAAAATTATTTACAGTAATAATTCACTGTATATATAAGTAAACTGTATACTTTATTGAATAGTTTATTATTCAATAAACTATTTCAAAGATTATTCTAGGTAAATTTATTAATAAAAAATCTATTTATTTTGAATGTGGACGACATTTCTAGACTTAACTAAACAATTTAAAAAAATCTTTGATAAAAATATAAAATGATTATATAATGAAAGATTGAAAATGTAATTATTCATTAAATTATAATTAGACGAGTTTTGGAAAAAACTAACTTCCGTCATCATCCAATAAAATATTGTTATTTTTAATATCATTATTACCATTCATATCTATACTTATCTTAATGAAATTAATTTATTTTCGATACTAATAGTAAAAAAGTTTCAAAGAAACAATCAAAATTTGCAATTAAAATTAAAAATTAAATATTTCTAGATACTATTTCATTACATTCAGGTCTATGGTTTTCATTGAAAACTTGTTATTTATAAAATTTGTTTATAAATAAGCATATATAATATATAAAAAAAACTAATATTTGTTTATTAATAGGTAAACAAAAAGTTATTATATTGTAGTATTTTATTATTTTCTTATTTAAAAGAAAATTTGTTGTGATTTTGAATACAGCTAGTTTTATTTTACATGATACACTAAAAAAAGTCTGAGAAAATCTGATATAAACAATAATTAATTATAAATTATAATATTCTATCGTATGCTCTTACCATCCAACACAGTCCACCACGGGCAGGCCACTGCTGTGATTGCTACACTAAGGGCCGGGGGCAGCGGAGGCAGCTCGAGAGGTCGTGGCCGCAATTGAGGCATCGGATGTCTCCGACTGCGTTGTTGTTGGCGAACGACATGGCCAAACGGTTTCTGAACGGTTTGACTTTGATTCGCGGTGACGGGAGTCGCTTGTTTGTTGAGACAATAATTGAAGTCATCCTGTGGTATTGATGACTTCCTGGATGGCAAACTATATCCCGTATAATCTGGGCACAAAATAAGTAAATTGTTAAATAGTAAAAATTTTATTTCCCAGATACTTATTTTACTATAGGTACCTACTTATAAATTATAATATTATATATTTCTATCTCATAAATTCAACATAGTTGAACAAGTAATAATCTCATTCCACAATAAGATAAAAAAAAAAAAAAAAAATAGGAACTTCCTCACGTATTTTCTATAGAAATACTTTATCATAGTTTAAAACTTACCGACGTGACTGGCGGGTGGCCCGTGCCTTAAATCTGTGGCCACAATCTCGGCAGTCCACTCCAATGTATTTTCATCGTCTAACTCAACGACAACTGAGTCACTGTCACTACTATCATATCGGTCCCAGTCAGCCGTCGGATCACCGTCGGATCCGTGTCGCATCCATTCCCGGTCGGGGTCGTGGCCTTCGGCAGCAGCGGCGGCCAGTGCGCCGATGAATTCTCCATCACTGTCGGCCATCTGATCCGAGTCCGAGCTCGAAAAACCGTCGTCCGAGTTAGAGCCGTCGCGGCCGTCGGTATGTCTATCAACGCCGGCGCTAGTGCTTCGTCGCCGAGACGAATCGGCTGATTTGTCATCCCGCAGCCGCCTTTTCTTTGACGCTTTGCCACTGGACTTTTTCATCCGCCGCCGAACTCTCATCTTTGAGCGCCATCTACCAGGACTTTTATGCAAGAATTGCACGAACCCTGAGGTCGCGACTTCAGCAGCACAATAATACGGGACGGGCGGTGGCGGCAATGGCATTTTTCGTTTGCGTTGCTGCTGTTGTGACAGAACGCCGGCACCGCCGCACGGCCAACCGCCACCGCATCTGTCTAATCCATCGCTTTCGGACCATGCCCGATGTGGATGTTGCACGTTTCTCAAAGTCCCCGGGGTAGACGCTGTGGACGATCCGCCGCCGCTATTTGACGGTCGCCAACGACATTCGTGACGATCGTCATTGTTGTAATTTCTATATGATGCCGTATTCCGCCGACGAGTGTTTCGTTTGCAACGGTTGTTGGCCGCATACGTCGGTTGTTGATTAGGTGTCAATGGAAAGTGTGACTCATCGTCATCAAGCAGATCGTATGCTGACTTGGAGCATGGATCGCTGAGTCGTCTCTATAAAACCGCATAAGGGAAAAATCAATATTATACAATTGACATCACAGAGGCATAAATATTATTAATATTATTCTAAACAATATCGCACTTTTATTATTTTTATGTGTACATAGATATAAATTTATAATTATTATTATGTGGTCACATGATAAATGTGTATCGCTCCATTATATTATTTAAATATTTTAATATTCTGTATAATAATGTACTGTATAAATGTAATTCTGCATAAATTTCGTTAAATATGTGTATTGTGTATGATAAAATATATTGTTGAAATAAATAAAATCTACGTAATTTAATTGATGACTACATATTTCATATATATTACACTATATATATTCGCATTCACTTATATTATAATCCTAAAAATAATTATGAAAAATATTCCAAACAAAAAACAATTACCTACAATAAAGATACACTACCAGTGTAATGAGAAATTCGATTTTTATTTATGTATCGATGTGAAAAAATACGAATACTCCTATATAGCAGGTATAAAAAGGTGTAAAGAGGATAGTGTTGAATTTTTTTTGAATGCATATTCATTCATTCATTGAATGATACATAATTATTACATTCGTGAAAATGAGTTTGAGCAAAGTTCATCAGATAATAAATGTACCGATTAAAATTTTTACATTCCTACAGTTTCTACGTTCAATACAAATAATTTATTATAAAACCTCTAAATTAGTCACCTAAATACCCAAATCTGACAGTACTTCACTCAGAATCGTTTTTTAAATGTACTGATTTATCATTCCATTTAAATATTAATCAAAATTTAATACTATCCTCTTTACACCAGTATTCCTTCCCTTGCTTTTAGATTCTGAGCGTAGCGAAGAATGTATTGGTTTTACAATGTGTGTCTTTTTTTTTTTTTTTTAAGTATGAAGACACTTTTACTACCCGAAATAATGCTCCGATTATCACGAATAGCATATGTTTCCGGTAGCAAAGTGGATGTAGTTGGTACTTTATTTAGGTCATTTTTCGATTTTCTCAAAATTGACCCTAAGCGGTAGAAAAAACGACCAAAAAATGACGAAAAAACGGCACCTATGTTTGATTCCTCGGCTATGGTGAACGTAAATATTGAATGCCCAAATATAAAAATTACAATTACGACTCCATGTACAGTTTAAAACGATACAGTTATACAAAATTCCATAAAAACCGAGTGTATAGCTTATTTCAGGTAGACCAGATTCTCCAACCATTAAGATGAAGATTGCTCCAAAAGTGGATATCAAGAAAGACTAAAACGACTCCTCAATCCCCAGTGTCTCAATTTCTCAAAATGACGGTGTACCTGGGACGCAACATACGAGTATCAAAGTATGACATTAGGTATTTTATCAGAAATAGGTTACTCCAAATTACGCACTGTGGTATTAGTATAGTAGTGTCAACAAAATTTTTTTATATTAGGTATAAATTTTTAATTATTTTATTATGAATATTACTTAATGTTATGTAAGGGTTTTATTTGACCTAGATTAATTATTATAAAGAAAAGAAAATAATGTTATTTAGAAATTAAGAATTTGTTATGTGGTAATGTATAATTCTAATTTCAAATTATCAAATAAAACACATATAACTTGAATAAAATATATAGTATGACCCTATGTATAATTTCCGACTAAATATCAAATTTTCAAATTTTCCGACTGCAGTAAACTTAGACTTTTCAGTGGAAGGGTGCAACACACCTCACGACCCCCCTGAATCCGGCTCTGTAATATAATATTATATTATTAACCATTGCACACCAAATAATAAATTCGATTCCTTTGATTAGAAAAGCAATTATAACTTATAAGTACATTAAATTGTATTTTGCGTAATTCACAATGATATGTGTCTTTTTTTTTTTTGGTTTTATGTCTGAAGACACTTTTACTACCAGAAATAATGCTCCAATTTTCACGAATGTTATATACTTTCAATTGCAAATTCGATTTAGTTTGTACTTTATAAAGGTCATTTTTCGAATTTCTCAATATTGGCCCCATGCGACACAAAAAAAGACAAAAAAATAACGAAAAAAGGACATTTTTACTTCGACGAATTTGATTTATCAGTTAAATTTGTTTATAATAATTGTTGATTATAAAAGTAAATTAGTAACCATAGATATAATATAAATATTATTGTAACTAATAGCAACCAAAATAATAATATTATTGAAAGTAATAGTAACCCCATCTATAAAAAGAAATTTCCATCGTAAATCTCATAATACTTCTTTGAACACCTTAACAACCTACCCGGGAGTGTTGGCTTTATAAATATTATATAGCTAGTCAGGTAGATTATATTTGAAAACGAAAATTATGGGATAGAATTAGGAGTACATGGAAAAACAAGAACCATGAATATAAAAATAATATTTAATATTTGGATTATATAATTCAATTATTAATTACAAATACCTAAATCAATTTTATAAACAAGTAGGTATTCAAATTATTATGTTAATAATAATTAAATATTATAAAATATCGTAGATTTTTAGGATAGTATAGTATTAATTGTAATATTTTGTAGTCGGATCATAAACACAAAAATTTAAAATAAGATTATAATTATCACATCAGGATATTTCAAAATATATATGGGCATTCCTTTATCGTTGGACATGTAGCTAAGTGGCGCAGAGGAAGCGTGCTGGGCCCATAACTCAGAGGTCCGTGGATCGAAACCACGCTTAGCTAGCGATATTTTTGCTAAAAATTTTTTGCAAGATACTCGTATTAAAAATATTATTTAAAATAATTAGGTATAGAAGAAAATTATATTTGAATTGAAAATAAATTTACATTGTACTTTTTATTTTTATAGTACATATAAATTTTAATTTCAAATGTTTACCGGTAATATTTAAAATATAATTTTACTTCCTAAAAATAATATAAATTATATTCAATATCTATATACAAAATATTGTCTGATCTTCATAGATATTAGATAATATTTGGATACTAAGTAACAAAATTTATATTTAGTTCAAAATAATTTTAAATATTTTTAGGTACGTAATGAAAATAATAATAAATCAAATATTACCGATATTATACTTCTCCTTAAAATTCGTATAATATCCTATTTCCTATATAAAATAAAAAAAATTAGAGTTGATACTCTTGCCGCATGGATATAGGTGTGCAAATCATAGTATTTAATTTTAATTAGAATTTGAATGCAATGATAAACCATTGCATTCGAAAAAACGATTTAGATAATGTAGGTATTGATTAATATAGGTATTGCCGTTTTTTCGTTATGTTTCGTTGTTTTTACGCATAGGGTCAATTTTGAGATATTCGAAAAATTACTTAAATAAAGTATCAACTACATCCACTTTCCTACCGGAAACATATGCTATTCGTGAAAATCGGAGCATTATTTCGGGTAGTAAAAGTGACTTCAGAAATAAACACAAAAAACTAAAAATATCAACTTTAAACAATATAATATAATTGTTTCCATGGATTTTTGTATAGTAAAGTAAAATTGTTTTGTTAAGTGGTGTAAAATATTATAACCATGGCCATTACTATCTTATGCTTTTTATACTTTAAACAGCTAAAAAAAAACCCCCGTAAATGCAATAATTCACAATTAATTGGAACTGAGTTAAGTAAAATATATTTAAGCTAAAATTTTAGAAAAAAATTTTGTTAATTTTATTTAACATTATTGTAAAATATTGAAATTTAATAAGAAGTACGAGTAATACTTTAAACATTGATTTTACTGAAATTTCAACTTTAAACACCTATAAAAAAAAAATTGAGTCTTGAGATTCTACTAATATTTTGATATCATGTTGAGTAATATGTGAATATACTTCAGTAAAATTATCAGTCCTTAATGCCCAAAATTGCATTTTTTTCAAATATTATATACATAAAAACGAGGATTTTACGAAATATTCAAAGTCCTATATTTTGTAGAAAAATTAACGTAACGGTTCCAGAATTTTATTACATATATATAGTACATAATATGTGAACACCCAATAAAGTTTTCTAGTATCTAACTTTAAAATTGCCTGAGTTTTTGTGAAATATTGAAATCGAATTCATCAAAATTGCAGTTTCGTGTAAAATGACGTTTTTTCGTCATTTTCTCATCGTTTTTTCTATCGCATAGTGTCAATGAGAAATTCGAAAAATGGCCTAAATTAAGTACCAATTACATCCATTTTCCAACCAGAAACATATGTTATTTGTGAAAATCGGAGCATTATTTCGGGTAGTAAAAGTGACTTTAGATATAAAAAATAAAGATAGACAGACAGACAGACAGACATTATTGTAAAACCAATACAAGTTAATCTTAATACAATTACATAATTTGCTTAGCTCAAAATCTAAAATATGTAAATAAAACTATACGTCAACTAAAAATGTGGTTTCTTAATCCTTATTCCGTATACTATATATTTAGCATAAAAATTAATTAGATATAATACAACGCGTATGTAGGAAATATGAAGTTTTATATTTAATAAATTTTGAAATAATTGTTATAATAAAATTTAACTTAATAAAACATCTATGTCTATATTTCATATTATTTCTACATTTATAAAATAATCACATCTGTAATATGCTAATTCATCGTAACTTTCTTATATTTATTATAAAATACAAAATAACCGAGAGTTACGATATATATCATAATTTTGATTGTTGGAGATTGATGCAAAAGTGTCATAAAAGTCAAAAGGAAATAATAGCGTACCATTTATATTATATACTCGTACATATCAATAACTCGTATTTTTCTGAGAGAACTGCCTACTTTTACTACCCATTAAACTAGGTAAAAATTATATTTATTAAGTAGTTACCTAATACATTTTTTTTCACTTTTAAATAGATGACCGAAAGGGAACCGCTTTCACTTTCAAAGGTACCTTATACTTATACCTATATTAAGAAAATATTATAAATTATTATTTTTACGTAATTGTGTATAGGCGACACTCACTAGCTGGATTAGAGACGTATTTTGAGTATAACATTATTTTGTTAAAAAAATATACATTACCGGTCTACCACCACGACGTCGTTGCCAATCGAACTGTAGTTGTTGTTGTTGCTGATAGTGATAAGACGGACTCTGTGGCGTTTGCTGTTCACTTGCGGTCGCAGTTTCATAGTCCCAACCGTAGTCGTAAAAATCGCCCGGTTCTGAGGTCGTGTACGAAGACGGTGGCGGTATGAACTGCTGTTGGTGTGGTCGCGGTTGATAACCACGGTTAAAGTCTTCCGCGTCAGTTTTGGGCCCATCAAAGTCAGAATCGCAATCGTATCCAGCATCACCATAATCGCAGTCTTGCCCGACGTCGACACTGTTGTAGCCGTGTAAAGTAGATGATGTCTTGGTTGTCTGTACGGGAGCTACAGAAAACAAACATAAACATACCCGCACAGACGGCAGGAGTTACGGTCAACATGTTTATGGAACACGAAACATCCGAAAGAACTTCGATTGATCAATAATTCATTGTATGAAAATTATTTAGTTACAAGATATTATTTTCGTAATAAACTGATAAAATTTAAGTTATATCCTATACAGAGTGTCCCAGATCTATTTACTTATTGAATATCTCCACGAATTAAAATTTTTAAATGCTGTTTTTTTTTTTTTTTTAATTATTAGTTAGGTAAAGGACTATAATATTACTTCTATTACTTTTTTAAATTTAATCATCCCTTAAAAAAATTTAAAAAATAACTATTAAAAATAACCAATATAGAGTACATTTGTATGATAATTTTGATGGGTCGCCCTACTTATTTTATATTAATTTATTATGCTATACAAAGATGTAGAGTCGGCTCGAATGAAATTTCTTTCTTAGGCCATCTTGTAGATGCAGAAGGCATAGAAAATCAACCGAAAAAATTAGACTGTATAAAGAATTACCCGGTTCCCAAAAGAGTAAGAAACGTGCGTAGGTTTTTGGGGGTGTGCGACTGGTACAGTCAGTTTGTTCACAATTACGCGGACACGATTGAGCCACTAACTAACCTCCTCAAACAGGGCGTCAAATGGACATGGTCGGGTGAGGTACAACGTGCTTTTGACTTAGTCAAAAATGCGTTGTACTCGTCACCAAAACTGTCCACTCCTAATTACAGCAAACCTTTTTTCCTCCAGACCGATGCTAGAGAAATAGGGGCTGGTGCAGTGCTTTTCTAAAGGGGTAATAAACCTGAGGAAAGACGCATGATGATGCATAGTAGATGTACTACTATGCTAGCAAAAAGTTAAATGAAACGCAAAAACGGTATGCTGCAGTCGAGCGAGAATGCTTGGCCATAATTTGGGCAACGGACAAGTTTCATCAATACTCGCATATTGGGCCACGGCGTTTCGAACTTTTTACTGAAAACTCAGCTTTGGCATGGCTACACCGCGCGAAAGACAAAAATTCTAAATTGACAAGGTTGGCACTCCAACTAGCGAATTCATATTTTAATACCACTCACGTACCGGGAAAACACAACGAGGCACCAGACTTGTATTGCATAATCCCGCGTCCAATTCACTGTTCGACGAGAACGGCCTCGAAGAAAGGTTAGTCGGCGCGCCAATGTCAAGCCAAGTCGATGTCACACACACCACAACCGCAAACATATTCGCGACGGTAGACCTGAACGAAGCTTCCATCAACAGGGACACGCTCGTTCGCTGGTAGACAGACGATATAGACACACGAGCGATAAACGCGTCCCTTTCAGTAGATACTTTGGTGCGTAATACACGCAAACCGAACACCGGTTCCTACACGCTAGACACTGACGGAATAATACGCATCACAGTGAGTGCCGAGCCCCGAGCAGTTAGTTGTAGTGCCGAAGTCCAAGTCACACACGTAATATGGCGGTACCACGATCACGCCCTTGCCAGCCATCCGAGCTGGGCGATGGTAAAGGTTCTACTGGAGGGACCAGAAGAACGACGTACGACTATACGTGACATCGTGTCACGTATGTGCGTGCACGAAGACTCTGAACGCCCTTCTGGACGATCCGATGCGCGCCAGGGTCCCTCGGTAGCCATGGGAAGTTATCAGTATTGACCTCATGGGCCCCTATCCCCGAACGAGCCTGGGAAAAGTGTATATACTGGTAGCGACCCTTTAATATTATAAATAAGGGAATCTAATACGCCAAACATACATATCTTATTAATATTAAGAAAAATAAATTTATTTACCGAGCCCAACAGCCATTTGCGCTAATCCTTTTGTATTCTCATACATGTTGTTGTTGCTACACGCGTCATCAAATTCGTAATTATTTTGATCTTCTGACAATTGTCCATCATCAACATCTCGCCTAAGACAGCAACCTCGCACCGTCACGTACTCGATTCGTTCGGAGTCTGTGGTTGATATCGCTTCATAAACACAATCGTAATCATTGTAATCCGTTGCAGCTTCTTTGCCGCCACTAAACAGAGCCGTGAGAGAGGCTGATAGCGCAGAACTCAGAGACGATTTCTTACCGCTACAGCGTTTCTGTTGCCTTCTTCGCTGTCGTTCTGCTTCTCGGTATAAGCTCATCTAAATGATAATTATAGCACGATAAGTAATTATCGTATACATTTAGAACTTGACTATTGACTAAGAAATATCTACATAACGACAATAAAATATTATTAAAATTATTCGAGGATATAACCTTGCACTCGTAAGTGGCACGAACAGCGGCATACGGAACGGCACCTGAAAATAGTACGGCTCTATTTTGTTTCTGTTGTATTTTGATGGGTGTACATTTTTTATTGTCATCGTCGCTTTGTTCACTGTCTTCGTCGTCACCATCGTCGGTGAATTTTTCGATCACGGTGGAACTGGACCATGTGGCCACCAACTCGGTGCATACTGTCTGCCCAGGACGTACGATAACCGTACGGAAGGCCTACATCATAAATCACCAATGAATACTATTATAAAATCATATCCATTTAAACACAAACTAAAAATTCCATCTCTACTATGCATAAATTAATAAGATATTATACTGTGAAATAATAAAAACATTATTGTTTAAAAAAACAATTATTCTCTGAGTCATATATTATATTATAGTAGCTAAAGATGAACGTTGTGTCTCAATTTACTCGATAAGTCGATACTAATACTGGGTTAGAAACAATAATTTTTATGAAATTTATTTAATACCTAATTGCGTTTATTATAAATTATAATATATTAAATATTTAAGTATTTAAGTATTTCAGTAATAAATACATTTTTTGACGATTAGTATAATATTACACATCCTACCTATATTATAAATCTACACAAATAGATCAAAAAATTCGAATAAAAATAAAAATAATTTATATTTTTTTATTCATATTAAAATTAAAATTTCCTAACCTTAACTTATAATATTTTTATATCTTAATGATAATGTATGTTTTGATGAACAAAAATAATAAAATGTAATAAATACATCAGCGTAATCGTCGACAGCCCAGCACACAGAAGGGTAAACCGATCGTTCTTTTGGTCCCTTGTCCGCGTCCATGCGTCTGCCACTAGTCGATGCGTAGACAGTCTGCTCATTAATATTGTCATATTTCAATTTCATATATTGTATAACAAAGACAGCAAGCATCGGAAACAAAAATAAAATAATCATCAATAAAATATATTACAATACTTCATATGACAGTGAGATCATTTTATAATGACTAGGGCTAGGGAATTCTAGGAGTTTGCATGTTTTTCAATAATCATTCAAAACATAATTAAGTATTATAGAAATTCGATTCTAAACTCTAAAAGTTTATATGACTATGTTGATTGCAATATGATTGTTATTCAATCACTGATGTTTTTGATTCATTAGCCTCGTTAAAATATACTTTTTCATCAGGTCCTGATACATTCCTTCTTATCTTACTAAATAATTGTCGTTATAGGCATTAACTAAACCTATACATCACTTATTTAATATTTCCCTAAAATCTGGTAGTTTTCCTAAAGCCTGGAAATCCAGTTTTATCACTCCGATTTTAAAGTCTGGTGATAGATCTTCTGTTTCTAACTACAGACCAATATCTAAATTACGTATAATACCAAAACTTTTTGAAAAAATTCTCGAACTTAAATTAACTATGTTATTCTCCCCTACATTGGTAAATGAGCAACATGGTTTCCGTCGAGCTAAATCCACTTTAACTAATTAATTAATATTTTATTTCTATTTGATAGATACTGTTGCCTCGGGTGGTCAAGTAGAAGCTATTTATACCGACCTTCATAAAGTTTTTGATAAAGTAGATCATGGTCTTCTTTTAGCTAAATTACATAAATTAGGCTTAAGGGATCCATCATTGTCATGGTTCTTATTTAAGTGAACGTTCACAATTAGTAAGGATCGATAAAGCTATTTCCAATATTATAAATGTAACGACGGGAGTTCCGCAAGGTGATCAATATTTTGAGCAATTTTTAAGCTTTGATAAATGTATATAGAATTTTATAGTAAAATAGAGTAAAATATTTAAAAAATGTATTTTTATAAATTTAAAACAAATATTTGTAATTTTTTAGGTCATTTTTTGATGTTTTTAAAGTCATTCACCTCCGAGCCCTAATGATCATATAAATATTATATATGGGAAAAGTCTTCATGTTTTAGGTTTTATAAAACGTACCTGCCAGGACTAACGATCCTTAATGTTTGACATTTTTGTAATGCTCATTAGTACGATCATCACTTGAATTTGGTACTGTATTATAAAATCTCAATCAAGATTATTTAATTAATATTCTAGAAAAAGTTCAAAGAAATTTTTTTATGTTTTTATGCTTTTAAAAATAAGATAATTAACCAAAATACGAATGAGATTGCAAAATTAGCTGGTTTAAAATCATTAAAAACTAGACTACTAATTTTTGACGTTACTTTTGTTTATAAACTTTTTAATGGTGAAATCGACTGCTCTGAATTGTTGCAAGAAATTAGTCTTAAAGTACCTTTCTTTTATTTCCCTTCATTTGCCATTCCTCAGTCAAAAAAAAAATTATTTCATTAATAGTCCGGTGTGTTGACTACCAACCTTATGCAATCAGCTAAAAAAAATTGATATTTTTTTTATTCTTGTACTGCATTAAAATCATGTATCTATAGTTTAAATAATCAATATCAATGTATTGTATATGTATTGAATTGTACTTTGTTATATGTATTGTATTGCTTATTATATTAATATTACTGTACTTTTACCCCTTGGAGTGTTATTATTTATTTATTATTAAATAAATAAATAAAATAAAATAAATGAATAGTGATTTATTAATAATTATTGTGGTATTACTTAAAAAAAAAACTACTTAATAATACCTAATGTACCTAATATTAAATATTAAGTCATATAATATTTACAATGTATTATATTGAATAATATATTTTAATATTATAATTTTGATCGAACATCGTTATCGATAATTTATTTAAATTTTGAATAAACGAAAAAATTTAATTTTGTTGGGACGTATACATTTATACAAATTTAAGCCCTAAACTGAAATAAATTTATAACTATTATTATAAATTACTGTTTGGTAAAAAATATACTCACATGTACGTGTCGCGAGACCATTTGTAAATCGTATTCTTGACTAAAATTTAATAGTCCGTCGTCGATGTCTTCGCCATTTTCATTTTCGTAATATTCTATACCCGAAACAACGGGCATAGTTGATTTTCTGGGTACTCGTGCACACACCGCTACCGTAAGTGTGTATCGCAAACAGTGGACGATAGTGTTTAAACAGACGGTTTGACGCCACATAATCGCCGGATCACCAATAGGTAATAGAGTATGATGATGTTGTTGTTTGCGATAAGCACGAGTGTCGTAAGCAACCTAGCCAAATATAAGATACCACATATTTATTAACGATTTTAATTCAAATATTTAAGAGAAAAAACTAAATTTGAATTTATTATTATTATCAGGGATTCAAATCGATATTAAAATCGATGAAAATCTTTTAAAAAATTTAAAGTAATTCAAAAATTTTTAATTTAATTTAAATTAAATGATATTCAAAATTTATATTGTAATTAAAACAAATTTATAATTGATTGTACTTATAATATCGTTTTCTACTTTACACATTAAAAAAAAAAAATCAATTCAACGATCATATTATTATTATATATAAATATAATATATTGTTCATCAGTATAGGTAATTTTCTTAATAACTAATATTTTATAAATTTTATGTTCATCATGGTAGGCACGATAAACAATCCACGGATTTGATAAATCATTGACAATTGTTGTATTGTTGCAATAAATTTAATTTTTACGTAATTATTCAGTACACAATGTAACATTGAGTATAAACTATAAATGTATACTTGTAAAAATCATTAGGTATTTTGATTAAAATTTTGTATTATATACTTAATGAGTAAATCAAGTAACAACAATATAGAAAGTAGGTAGGTATTACCAAGTTTTGATATTTGTATTATTGATATATGGACGGAGTTCATGAGAAGGGTGACAAGTCATTTTTGGCCATTTTTGGGTTATACATGAATTCTGTAGGAAATTTTACGGCGCATCGTTTGGTAACACTGTCGTTTACATGTGATCATTTGTTATAGAATTATTAGCATGTGTGTTTAGTGACAAGTCAAAATGGTTATATGCGTAAGGGGACAAGTCAAAAAAGTTTTATGCATAAGGAGACTAGTCAAATCGGTTATATGCGTAAGGAGACAAGTCATATTATTCAAAACGCATTTTGTGATTAGTCATATTGGTTATATCATATAACCGATATGCGTATATAAACATATGCGTAAAGAAACAAGTTATGTTATTTAAAAATGCATTTGGTGATAAGTCGACAACGATTGTATTATTTATTATGAGTAAAAACGCGTGTAATTTCTAACTTGATTTATCTCGTAAAAACGTAATCGACAATAATTTACCTACAGCTTACAAGGATGAGTTACCTATAACAAATGAAAAAAAAAGATCTAATCTCATTATTGCCATTAATACCAAAAGTATATCATCCTTACTACATTAATTTAAAAACAAAAAAATAATCGATCCTATTATTTCTGACGAAGAAGAATTTTAAATTTATTATTTTATTATATAATATATTTTTTTTTTTACTACTTATTAAAAAAGGAATATTATAATTTTTTTTAGTTATTTATTCATAATATTTTTTATTCATATCTGTAAAAAATAAAATTGTTATTTAAATAAATTAAACTTGATAGCGATCAAAGTTATTAATTATTACAAATGATTATCACAATTCAAAATTATTATAATAGTATAAATTATAATGGTAACAATGTAGCGGTTTTGTTTCTCCTTCCAAATGGGGCAATACTTTTTGATATATTATAATCAAAAATTTGTAAATAGAGAGGTTAAATTTAATAAAATATAGCAATATTTATTATATATACATAATATATATTTATTGGTATGCAATATTCACTTATAATCACTTTTATTATTGTATATCTATTTTTTCATAATACGAATAAACTATTTGCCATTTAGTAAAAAAAAATTTAATTGTGATTAAAACAAATAATGTCTTGGGGGTATGGCCCCCACGACCCCCTAAAATCCTCCATGTACGAGTCATAATATGAGAAGAGGATAAGTCATTACATTGAAATTTTATTAATGACAATGGTAACAAGTCACAATATGAGAAAGGAGATAAGTCATAATACTATAACTATAATACTACGAGTATATATTAATTTTAAATGCAGAATGGGACAAGTCATTAAAAAATTATTAGAAATTAATTTACTTTCTAAATATTATTTTAAATTGTATATAATATTATAAAAAAACAATATCTTAAAATTAAATTCCATTTTAAGTATTAGAAAATATTTTATATAGTTTTTTCTCTCTCCTGAAAAGTAGCTGTTTTTGACTTGTCACCCTTCTCATGAACTCCGTCCATATTGCAATATTATATAATACATGTCACATACACTGAATGTGTATTAGATAGTTTATTATCAAGGTTATCAAAATTTTATTATAATATAAATATATTTATTTGGTCACCATATTCTTACTCTATAAACAAATAGTTAATATTTAATGGTATGATTGGTTTTATCTCCAATAAAATAAAACATAAATATTATTTTATTTTATTTTATATTATATTATTTACTTATAATTAAAATCATTGAAATACCTTCAGTATCAATTATTATTATGAATCAAAATAAATTTAAATTGAGAATAATATAGAAATATTGAAATTAAATATATTTAATTGTTATTAAAAATTAAAACTAAAATAAAAAAAAAACAAGGGAAAGAATACTGGTGTGGAAGGGATACAGATACAGGTATAAAGAGGATAGTGTTAAATTTTGATTACAATTTGAATGCAATGATAAATCATTACATTCGTGAAAACAATTTTGAGTGAAGTACATCAGATTATATATATTCTGTTAAAATGTTTATATATTATAATATCAGTCTCTCTACGTTCAATATACGTAAATAATTTATCATAAAACTCCTAAATGAGTCACCTAAAAATTATTTTAATTATTTTGGATATTAATCCAAATTTGACAGTACTTCGCTCAGAAACGGTTTTCGAAAATAATAATTTATCATTGCATTCAATTTGTAATCAAAATTTAACACAATGCTCTATACACGAGTATCCCACCCTTGTTTCTTTTATACATTAAACAGCTATTAAAAAAAAAAAAATCGTAAATATAATAATTCACAATTAATTGGAACTGAGTTAAGTAAAATGTACTTAAGCTTCAAAAAATTTTCAAAATTTTTAAACAAAATATTGTTTATATTATTTAACATTATTGTAAAATATTGAAAATAGTATGAAGAATCCATATAAATACTTTAAATATTGATTTTATTGAAATTTTAACTTTAACATAGATAAAATAAATAATTGAATCTTGAGATTTTCCTAATATTTTGGAAATATGTTAAGATATAATATATCACTATATCAGTATGCTTCAATAAAATTTTCAAAATACGAGTATTTCAAATTTTTTGGCTTTTCTATAAATTTTTATTGTAAAATTGTTGAGAAATAATAAGAATACTCGTATGGATCCTACGATTTTCGTTTAAACTAAAAATATCAATATTATACAGCTATATAAAAAAAAAAATTACGTTGTAATTTTAGGGTTAATTTATTTTCGTAGTAGAAATATCATTTTTATACCTGTCGTTTCTTACGTTTGTTTTTGCCACGTCGCCGCCGGCGTACAAAGAACAACAAGTCGTCCGAATCGGCTACAGTAGCTCTTGATTTCGTATAATCCTCATCGAACACAAAATATCGGAGAAATACATCTGTCCACCAGTACGCTGAAGCTGCCTCCCCGTCATCATCATCGGTGTCCAATTCGGAAACCATACTTTTATCTGTATTTTATTTATTCATATAAAAAAGAAAAAACATATATTTATTGATTTGTGATTTATTTACATAAATAATAAAACATGGAGTAGGTATATAAATAAGATAATAAGTACATAATATATTATAAAATGTACAATTATTATAAAATTAGTAAATAAGCGCAAAAAAAACTTAAAATAAATTTTATCAAAATATAAAATATTTTAAAAGTTGTTAATTTCATAAAACCGCAATTTGTATAACGGATCTGCGCGTGATATAATTATATTGTGTGCTCGCTATTACCTTATGCATATTGTATAATATAATAATATGTAGGTAAGTATATAACTTTCAACACGTCATATAGAAAACTAGAAATATTTCGAAAAGTAACAATAAAGTTTTAGCTAATTTTGACGAACTGCGTATACTCGTATTACGTAAATTCACATTTATAATATTAAAGTATTATGACGTTAATAAACGATAAATTTCCACTTCGTGAACGACCATAATCTAACTTATTACTTACAACTTATTTTATAATCGTACGGTTTTTTTTTTTTTTTATCGTTTGTATTATATTTGACACAACAATAACGGTCGTCGATCCAAATAAGTTCTAGCAATATCAGTTGAAATATAATATAATATAATGATATATGTATAGGTACAATAAAACGTGTAAATCGGTCTAACTGGCACTTACTCGTCATCTGACGTCCTTCGGCCTCGCAACATCGTTGTGCTCGTCGACGACTTCTGCCTTCCACTCGTTGTCGTTGCTCTCTTTGACGTTGGAACGCGATATCTGCCAGCAACCGATCAACGGCGGACACGGACGATACGGCCGCTGTACACTGTTCCCAATCACCATCCAAGCGTAAATCGCACGGACGTCGTCTAATAGACGCAAGCGACGACGAGGACATTTTCGTTGACAATGTTATTATTATTTTTATATCCGTTTATGATTTTTCGAGTTTAAATTTTACAAATTTAATATTATTTCTTAAATTAAATTAAATTTTTTTTTTTAATTTTTAATTTTATTCACTAAAATATATACCTATATATATATAAACTATTTCTATACTTACCTACTGATCATTGTTGCGATTTATCTAAATACCTATACATTTATCTAGATAAATTATTAAATTTTTATTTTTATTTTTATCTAAATAAACTTTAATTAAAATTATTATTTATTATATATTTTATTATTATTATTATTTTAATTATCAAATTAAATTTTATTTAAATTTACATTTTGTTATCTATTACATGAATTTAGAAAAATTTTAACGAATTTATCTTTGTCTTTATCAAAATAGAAAAATACTTATTTGATCTCAACAATGCTATAATGACTATTATTTGTTTTATTATTTACACAAATGCGAATGTTATTATTTAGTTTGTATTGGCGTTCTGGAATTTTAAGCTGATATTTTTATACAGCATCTGAATATTTTTTTTATCCTTTTCCCTTCGATTTTTTTATATTTTTATTTGCTAGTGGAAGAATTGCTGCTGGAAGTGGAGGTACCGTCACTGAACTTCAACTTGATAAATGACAAAACCGTCAACAATAAAGTTTTTTTCACCACCGTCTTCAAACCCGTGTGAATCAAAGCATTAGCTATAACGTAACGTTAAAAAATAAACAAAATTAAAATTGATTTATCATACGACATTTATATTTTTCGGACGTTGTACAAATTAATAAATATAATTAATACTGAACACAGAATGATTGTATAGTATTAATAGTATTTTAAAAATTCGTTCAAAAAATAAGAAAGGGAAGGGATACCAGTGTAAAGAGGATAGTGTTGAATTTTGATTACAATTTGATTGCAATGATTATTCATTACATTCGAAAAACGATTTTGAGCGAAGTTCATCAGATAAAATATGTAAAATTTCTACGTTCAATATAAATATTTTATCATAAAACCCCCAAACGAGTCACCTATATTCTATATACAAATATACAATATACCCAAATCTGACAATACTTCGCTCAGAATCGTGTTTCTAATGTAATGATTTATCATTGTAATCAAAATTCAACACGATCCTCTTTAAACCTGTATCCCTTCCCTTTCTTTTTTAAACTTTAAACAGCTATAAAAAAAAAATCGTAAATGTAATAATTTACAATTATTGGAACTGAGTTAAGTAAAATGCATTTAAGCTTCAATCAAATTTTCAAATTTTTTAAAAAATACTTGTCATTTTTATTTAACATTATTGTAAAATATTGAAATATAATAAGAAGAATCCATAAAATACTTTAAACTTTAAATATTGATTTTATTGAAATTTCAACTTTAAACACCTATAAAAAAAAATTGAGTCTTGAAATTTCCCTAATATTTTGGAAATATGATAATATAATATATATAATATAATATGATTTTCCTAATAATTTTATATGATGTTAAGTAATATGTAAATATACGAGTACCTACTTCAGAAAAATTTTCAGACCTTAATATCTAAAATTGCCAATTTTATCAAATATTATATACATAAAAACGAGAATTTTACAAAATATTTTAAGTCCTAAACCTATATATTGTAGAAAAATTAACGTAACGGTTCCAAAATTTTATCACATATACATAATTATATAATACCTATGTGAACACCCAATAAAATTTTCAAGTATCTAAATTCAAAATTGCCTGAGTTATCGTAAAATATTGAAATCGAATTCGTCGAAATTTCAGTTTTCGTGAAAAATGCTGTTTTTCGTCATTTTTTTGTCGTTTTTTCTATCGCATAGAGTCAAGTTTGAGAAATTCGAAAAATGTCCTAAACAAAGTACCAAATACATCCAATTTCCAACCGGAAACATAAGCCATTCGTGAAAATCGGAACATTATTTCGGGTTGTGACATAAAAACAAAAAAAAAGACACACATCATTGTAAAACCAATACATTTTTCACTTCTCTCAAAATCTCAAATATGTGTATTATATTTAATATTTATTATTATTTTTATTATATTATTATTATTTCTCAATAACAGTTAAGTATTATGTATTTGATTTAAATAAAATTAACAACTAGTTATAAAAATTAATTAAATAATTAAAACTATTTAGGTATCATAACTTATACTCGTATAATAAAACCACATCGTATTGAAAAAAAATATTATTCCAATAATTATTATTAATCGTTTAAGGTTTAACAATAATTCAAGCAGAAAGTGCACATAGATATTTTGTATGTAATAACTTTAAAAAAAAAATTTGATAAATTACAATATTTAGAAATTGCACATTTTTATACTATCTTCGGGGGGAAACTGTTACCTAGTTAATATTTTTTATTTAAATATTATTCATTAATATTTACATTTTAAAACAATTCACAATCAGACAAATATTAGTAATCATACCGTATTAAAAATAACTTTATTATAATACTAATAATAATAAATAAGAGTAATTTAATACTGTTGCCGCCGATATTAATAAATCACAAGAACTTACGACGAATTTAACGATATTCATAATATTAATAAATTAAAAAATTAAAAACGCGATTTATATTACATGGGTACTACAGATTTGCAAATACTGCATGTTCAATATTCACTCGTCGATGGTTTCGAAATTGAGTTATTTAAAAATCAAACGATTTTGTAACATTTCTATTCCGAATCGTTGAATAAAGACTTATCGCCTTTACACTCGTCTTCTTAATAATAATAAATAAGTTATAAGTATAATAATACAATAAGAGTATAATATTATATGAACATTTTTACGTATTTATTAACTTTTTATTTTCACTGACCCGTTACGATCGTCGCCGACTAATGTCGACACACGCACAAACTCATAGCCACCATCGCCGACTAGATCGATATAAAATAAAAATATTCGATTACAAGACCGTCGTGCCTCGTGCTAGCAGAGACCAAAAAAATACGAAACTGTTTCGGAAAAATCACTGTTGTCGCGACCGTTCTGATGCAGTGACATTATTAATACATACGTATTATAATTTTAATTGTAACGAACGTATCGTATTCGTATATTCGTAGATAAATTTGGAAAACTTAAACGCCGCGATGATAATAATCGACCGTTCGAAACGCACTAGTCAATCGTGTCGGAAATTACGATAATATTGTGTAGAAAAACAAACAGCAAACATTACGACTCAAAACACGACCGTGGTCGTAGTGATACTACGGCCTGGCCGTGCGACTGATATCCGTGGTGGCGATGGCGACGAGATATCGATCGGTCGCGCTGCCTTCACGCACGAGGGTCTCTTTTTTCTCATATTGCACATCGCTTAAAAACTTTCGTTGAACGATAGATGGCACGACAATATTACCGTGGAAATATAAATAACGCGTAAAACTAGCATAAAATTATACGCTTCGAAATTATATTATTAATTTTATTCGTATTATGATACTTCTATTATTATTTTTTTTATTATTATTATTACCACCTATCGTTCTATTCAGGCGGCCGCGGCAGCGTGGTGGAAAACGATATTAATAAACTATTTTTATAAAATATTATTTTATTCCGAAATAATTCTGCGTTTATTATCATTTTACCATTTATAAATAATAATTTATAAAATATTATATTATAACAATTAACAACTAATGTAATGTAGTAATATGCCTACATAATAATTTTATATTTTGAAACTTAGATGTTGATTTTTTTTATAATTTTTATTTATTTAAGTTAATTATATTTTATATACGTATCTACATCATGTTGTTAATTTATCATTTAAAAGCAAGGGAAGGGATACAGGTGTGGATAGGATACAGTACACAGGTGTGCAATCATAATGTTTAATTTTAATGATATTTTAATACAATGGCTAACCATTGCCTTCGAAAAAACTTTTTGCTTTTCGATTAACTAAAAATATCAAATTTAAACAGCTATAAAAAAAAAAATTGAGATTAGGGATTATTATGTATATAAAATAAATACTTCATTATATTTAAATAATATACTACAGTAAAATTTTCAGACCTATTGATGCCAAAAATTGGCAATTTTTCAAACATTATATACTACCTAAAAACGAGAATTTTACGAAATATTCATCGTCCTATATATATAGAGTACCTATGTCAACACTGAAAATTCTAACTTTAACTTTAAAATTGCCTGAGTTATCGTGAAATATTAAAATCGAATTCGTCGAAATTTACAAACTAACTTTTATTGTAGTATCAAATAATAATTTTTTTTTATTTTTTATATAGGTAGGTACGTGTACTGTTGTACACCGCTATATAGATCCTTAATTGGCTCAATAAAACTTAAGAGTTAAGAGTATACCTATGTATTGAGCAAAAAATTATAAATAACTAATACCTAATTACATCAAACCTCTCTTTGCATAATCCTGGCTACGCCACTGAGATCAACAAAAATGATTCAATTACCTACTCCTGATGAAATGCTAGTTGAACTATCCAATAAAAAAAGGAGACTAGAATTTTTATTATAAATAATTAATAATATAATATGTATAATATTTATACATGTAATGTGTTTGATAGTTAGGAAAATAGGTAGTTTTAAAGGGTTTGAGTGTTGATTATTTTTTTAAACTCCCACAGAGGACAGAGCAAATTTGAATGTACGCCACTGATATATGTAATATATATATACTAATAGCCAATAGGTAATATAAATAATACGAGTACATACCTACCTATTTAAATATTATATATTTCAAATACTCGTAACTATATTTTATTTTATACTTAAGGGTAGGTACATTTTATAGTTGTAAGAATATGTTTTTAATTCTATAGTTGGTATATTTAATTCATGGTAGGTATGTTATTATTTTAGATTTAAACGTATAAATATATAATTTATAAAAATTTATAAAAATGTATTTATCTTTCATTTCGTATTTTAAATCATTCGTATCTTTCATTAATTTAATATAATATTCTTTATACGTTATACCTAGTGATTTTTGATGGAAAATTATTGTTTTAGTGAGCTATTACAAATATGAATAATATTTTAGTACCTTAAGATAAGGTCGTATCTGAGGCAGGCTTTAGGGTTTTACACTCGCATTTTTTATATTTAAATAATTATAAAACATTTAAAATAAAATCGGTATTATTAAGCATGTTAACACGTTTCTCTTCGAAATTATTTTCTACATACAGCCTTGTCCCACCTAACCTTGAAGGATTACATAAATTATTAAATTTTTTTAATAATAATTTTCTCCTATTAATTTTAATGCACGTAAAAAAGAAAAATTAAAAATTCCAATAAGTATTTCATATTTTATTGAAAATAACTAAAATTATTAATTTTTATAAATATTTTATTACACTTTTTTTCAGGGTATGTTGTGTAACATAAAGTATTTTTGCAATAATATTATTTCTAGTTTTCATAGTTATACCAATATGTTTTGGGTATTCGCCATCTCTTCAAAGAGGTATGATATTCCTTAATTACGGTAATTTTTTTTTTAAATACAAGTTTAATTATTCGTATAGGTAATTTAATATTTATTGTCAAAGTGTAACATTAAACTTAATAAATACTTAATATTAATTTACTTCGTTGGCCATTCACTTTTAATTATAAGTCACCCTGAAATGTACGGTATAAAAGGTGGCAGAAATTTTTACATTAAAACAGATGAAAATATAACCTTAGGAGTTTGGTAAGTAAAGAATGAATTACCTATATTATAATTTGAAAAAAAATAATGAACTCACGAATAAAGGACTTCTACTTTTTGTTTTTATTTTAAATAATCTGCTTAATATAATATGAATACACTAAGCTAATGAATATACTAAGATAAATAGATATGTATACTAATATACTAATATATATATATATATATATATATATAAGTAGGTAATATGTAGGTATCACGTAATTTACTTGATCAATTATATTTTAGGTATGTTTTACCAAACAACTTGTTGAAGGAACGTGAAAATGATAAATTACATTATGATGACCTTTTAAGTCATGGCGAACCAATTATTATTTATATGCATGATAATTCGGGTCGTACAAATGCTCACAGGGTTGAATTGTACAAAGTGTTACAAAAAATCAACTGTCATGTCATTGCTGTAGATTTTAGAAGTATGTTTATAAGAATAGTCAAATAGAATTATTTTTTTAATGCCATTTATAACTAAACTATTATTTTATAATATAAGGTTATGCAGATTCAACTAGTGTCGAAATCAGTGAATTTGGTGTTGTATCTGATGTAATGGAAATGTTTAAGTGGATACATAAACGAGCCAATTGAACACCAATGATCATTCATTAGGTAGCTACTGGGTATCATAATTTAGACTTAAAAACTAATACATAATATAATATATTATACTAAACACAATTTTAATATTGAAATTATTTATTATTTATTTATATAGAATTGGTTCTCATGTGTTTCATTTATTAGAAAAAGAAGGTTTTTATTCGAATGGAATCATATTATTAGAAGCTCCTTTTTCAAAAATGAGTGATGAAATGCGAGAATATCCTCTTGGCAAGGTAATATTTTAATAATTATATATTGGAAACCTACTTAATTATTTGTATAATACAATTTATATATATTTAATTGATAATCATTATATACATAGATATATACTTTATTACTCGGTTTCGAGTTTTTTTTTTTATCAAACCAGTTGAAGAAAATAATATAATTTTTGATACTGAAACAAATTTGATGAATACTAAAATGCCAATATAAATTTTACATGCCAAAGATGATAAAGTAATTCCTTATTTTTTGGCAGTCAAGGTAATAATAAATCGTTTATCTTTTTTTATTTATACTTAGATAGTTATATAAAATATATATGTAATTAATGCTATCTTGTTATAATAAGTTATTATAATTATAGTTATACAATCATTTAATGACTACTAGACAAAATTATTCAATTGAAATAATATTATATGATAATTATCATAAATATGGGCATAAAAATATATACAAGGATATAGAATTAGGAAGTCATATTAAGTGAGTAATAACTTAATATTAGTTTAATAAGGATATTTTTAAAAAATGTGTTATGTAAATATTTTCATAATTAAATTATGATGTTTATTTTAATATAATCATAATAATAATGGTTTATTTTTTATTTTGTTTTTAGAAAATTCATCAATATTTCTATGAAAAATGCATCTTAATAAAATACGTATACACAATACACTTTTTACTTTAAAATTTAGTATTTTGTATTAAGTACTTTATTTATATAGGTAATATAACTAATAGTAATATGTATTGTATATTTTATACTTAATGAGTTTATTGATTTTTAAAAAAATAAATAAATAATTGTATTCATCTAATCAAATATTTATTGTTACTTAATTATAAAAATAAAATGAAAAAAAATAATATTAATATATTTGATAAATAAATAATAAGTATAGTAGGTAATATAAAAAAGTACATTATTTAGAGTGTACAACTAAAATAAAATATAAAAATAAACTATAAAATATTATATACTTATAATAGAATTAAAATTAACATTTATTTATCTTAAATAATTGAGAAAAAGTCTAAAATAGGTACCTACTTATAGTATAAATGTATTTCTCTTAAAAGAACATATATCTTTTTATATTTGAGTTATGAGATGGAATATAAAAAATAATTTAAATTTGCACATTTGATTACTAGAAAATGAAAAATATCTTAATTACAATATATATTCATTAATTTAGAGACATATTTAGAATTTTGTCAAGGGACATGTATTGGCAAATATAACATAGACCCTATATATAGTTAGAAAAAAAATTATTACAATCAATAAATATCATTTAGATTATGAGGTTTATCCTCAATATCCACCCACGTATATATGCCACTGCATTAATTTAAAAAGTATATAATTATATTTAAATAATTATAACTTAATTATATTTTTTGCTTAGTGCAACAAAATTCATTATCAAAATTTGACACTTTGGGGAAATTAAAATTTCAAAAATGTATTATAAAAAAATTAAAATTGTCTGTTAAAGTTCATAATACCTGTAAGTTGTCATTACATTTAATTTGAAACCAAAAGCCATTTTTACACAAAAATATTTACAAAATAAAATGGCTTTAGTCCAATAAGTTTAATTTCATCAAATGTGACATTGGCAGTTGCATCAAGCCATCAATTCTCAAATGTATAGTCAGGGGTAGCAATCATATAGTAATATATATATAGCAATAT
This sequence comes from Tetraneura akinire, assembly GCA_021307375.1. Lineage (NCBI taxonomy): Eukaryota > Metazoa > Arthropoda > Insecta > Hemiptera > Aphididae > Tetraneura > Tetraneura akinire. The sequence continues at coordinate 407,245 of JAIUCT010000131.1, forward strand.
ATATAATAACATATGTAGGTACATAAGCTAAATTTCAATAGCATGTAATTTTTTTTTTAATTTTAATACAAATTGTTGGAATTGTATAGAAATCTTTAATTTTCTTCCGTTACTAAAGCAAATACTTCTTTTGATATCAAAGTTTTTGACATTAAATAATTATCTAATGAATTTATTTCTTTATCTCTTTTTTTTTATACAACGACTTAATTGTTGAGCTTCATTAATTCTTTTATTTACACCCGGATTATTCCCAGTTATCCTGAAAATAAATATTTTGGTAGAATAAAATAGTTTAAAATAATAAACATCATTTAAACATATTAGACTTACTGTAATGAATCATTGGATATATTCTTATTTTTTCTGTTAACAGATGGTTTCTTACAATTTTCTGTCAGAATTAATTGAGAATTTCTATCATTAGTTATCCTGAAAATACATGTTTTGTTATAATAAAAAAATTAAAAATTAAATTCAATAATTATTTAAATATATTAGACTTACTGTAATGAATCATTAGAAATATTCTTATTTTTCTTGTTTACTGGTGTTTTTTTACAATTTTCTGTTGGAATTAATTGAGAATTTTTATCATTAGCAATCCTGAAAACATTCTTAGAATAAAAAAATTAAAGGTTTAATCAATAAATATCATTTAAATATGTTAGACTAACTGTAATGAATCAATGTGAATATTATTTGTAATACTCATATATTTCCTATTTGTTGGTTCTTTCTTTACAATTTTCTTCCGTTACTAAAGCGTATACTTCTTGATTTATCAAATTTTTTGAAATCAAATAATTAGCAAATGAATTTATTTCTTTATCTTCTTTTTTTTATAATCTTGAAAATATACAAAATATATAAAATAAAATAAAATGAAATAAAATGAAATAATAAAAAGTATGAAATTGTAATTAATAAATATCATTTAAATATAGTAGACTTACTCTAATGAAACAATGGAATTAGTATTTGTAATGCCCTTGTTTTTCCTATTTGCTGGTGGTTGTTGTATAATCAAATATAGACAGGACTGCATTAGTTTTTTCTCAGGACTCCGTGAATTAATATAACAATCATCAATAAAATGTTTATTACAAAGTTTTGACCGTTTTTATGGTTTAAAATTATCATTTCCCATGACTTTGATCCATTCATTTGATAATTCAACATCTTTTGGAAAACTTTACAAAAATTATAAATAAATATTAACTATGAAATATTAATTTTCAATATATGTATATAATATTAATATTAATATTCGATTATTTTTGTAAAGACAAGTATTTTAAATCAAAATTAATTTGTAGTTTCTTACCTATGAAAAACACTTCCTTTTGTATACCTTTGTGTACAGTTTTTTGCTGAAAAAATAGGAAACATTTTGTATCAAATAAAACGCAGTCAACCAATAACAAAATATAATATTAAATACCTATATTAATAATTATATAGAAATGAAATTATTATATAATATTATTAAATAATAAGTAATATAGTATTTAGTATTAACTATTAACTAATAAACCACTAATCCAATAATATTGTATTATTGAATTGTAGATAGTACAAAATTATTTCACGTCATTTCACTAAAGGCGGATTCAAATTTCACAATTCATTGTTAAAGTTAAACGTTATCTGAAAATTTTTCCGTTTTCCAATTCCAAAATTTTTTGTTAACACATTATCATAAATGACATAACTGTTATAGGCAAAAATAAATAATAATAATCTGTGGTTATTAAACGTTCATTGTTATCTTTAAAAGTTGAATTATTTCAACTTTTAAATTCATATGGTGTTTACTGGTGTTGGTTACTCATTCTCAATGTCGTTATCAATATTTAATTTTCAGATTCCATTCTTAAGTTTTTTATTTTAAATTAATAAATTATAAAAATAATATATATATTGTATATTAATATATATTTAATGCATAAACTTTTGCTAAGTACCAAAATTCAATTGATTTATTATAAATAAACGGTAACTTTTTTTATTTTGAGGGAGGTAAGAAATAATAAGTAATACTGGGATTTACTTTATCAATTCTATTTTCATTCCTGGCTGTTTTGCTTAAATGTTCAAATAAACATTTTATTTCCTCCATTGTTCATTTTTCACCTGATGTTTGATGCAAATTATATGTTTCTTGGATATTTGACCATGCTTCTTTTCCATATAGAGGGCCAGAGAGCTATGTAAACATAAAATAGTTTTAATAAATACTGAGTTTACTTTCATTTGTGATAGCAAATCATTTAAAAGCCTACAGATAACTTACAATAGCTGAATGATAAGAATGAACCCAATCCAGAACCATTGTTTGTTCTTCGTCTGTAAATAGTTTTGAGATCTTATATATTAACACCTGTTTAAAAAGATATAAATGCCTTAATTTTCGTTGTGCTCAGAAATTAGAATTAAAAATACATATAAATTTTAACTTACTTTATCATCACTCAATGATTTTTTAGCTTGTCTTTTGGCCAAATCATACACAGTTTTTAATTGATGGATGGTTCTCATACCAGATGTTTGATTATTATTATAATTCTTGGCAATTATTTCCCATGTATGGATTTTGGTTCTGTTTACAGAATCAGTCTAAAACAAATTTATATAGGTGCAAATTAAGAAATAACTACAACAATATCATCAATATTAGTTGTACAATATTGTAGTCATATTTCATAAACTATATTAATTTTACATACCTTTATGTTTTCAATTATATGTTTATAGGGTTTAATCAGTTCAATTAACATATCTTTTACTTTGTCAGAGAAATTTCTTGTTTGACAACGCTTAACAACTGACATTTTAAAATTCGGACGTAAAAAAATTATTTTTGAATAATAATTATTTATTAATCGATAATCAGCAAATTTTTATAAATTGACAAATTGTGATAATTTTTAACCGGTAATCACAATTTAGTTATCTGTTATCTATGGTTTCATAAAATAAATATGGTTTACTTTATCTGGTAACCCTGGTATACTTTAATTTACAATTGTTTTATGCAACAGCTTATATATTTTAAAGAGCCATGGATAATGTTGAATTTTGATTATAATTTTAATGCAATGGTAAATCATTAAATTCGTGTAAACGATTTTGAATGAAGTTCATTTGATAATATATATATTATATAGGTACGGATTTAAATTTTTACATTTATCAGTCTCTATAGGTACGTTCAATATAAATTATTTATGATAAAACCCCTAAATGAGTCAACTAAATACAAAAATCTAACAGTACTTTCTCTCTTCGTTTAATTCTCGTTTTTATGTATATAGGTACTGTTTGATAAAATTGGAAATTTTGGGCATTTAGGTCTAAAAATTTTACTGAAGTATACTTACATATTACTTAACATCATATCAAAATATTAAGAAAACCATAAGGCTCAATTTTTTTTTTATAGGTGGTTAAAATTGAAATTTCTATGAAATCAATATTTAAAGTATTAAATTATGGATTATAGTATTATGAATTTTTCTTATTTTTATATATGAAGACATTTCTTTGATCAGAAATTATACTCCGATATTTACGAATAGTATAGGTTTCCAATAGAAAATGGGATGTAGTTGGTACTTTATTTAGGTTATTTTTGGAATTTCTCAAAATTGACCCTATACGATAGAAGAAACGACGAAAAAACATCATTTTTCAAGTAAACTGAAATTTCGACGAATTTGATTTAAATATTTGACGATAACTCAGTCAATTTTGTTGTAAGAAACTAGAAAATTTTATAGGATGTTCAATTTTTGTACTATATATGTACCTATATGGTTCCTATATGTGCGATAAAATTTTGCGTTTTAAATATTTCATAAAAAATGTCAAAATTTTAATCAATTCCTTCATTACCTATTTGACTGAACTTCGCTCAGAATGGATTTTCGAATGCAATGGTTTTTAATTGCCTTCAAATTTTAATTAAAATTAAACACTATGATTTGCACAACTGTATCCCATGCGACAGGAGTATCAGCTCGTCTTTTTTTATATTATATTTATATTAATTTTGTTATTCTTATTTAGTAAATTTGTAATTTTTTCATTATATAGGGAAAAATTTTGGACCCCCCCCCCCTATAATTTTGTTCAAAATACCCTACGGCATATAACATGTATTTTTGTTAAGAAATTTTTAAACATTTTATGTTGGTCATCATATATATTGGCATAAGAAATATTATAAATATTATTTTTTATGTAGATACAACTATTTTAAATTAGTAATAACTCAATAATTATTGACACCGTGTATATCATATTTTGCCACAATTTTATATTTATATATTATGTATACATTCCACATACGACATACCTATCAATTAAAACCATTAAATCAAAATTTTTGCATATAGCTGCTTCTGGCATTTCACCACAGATATAGTTTTAATAAAATAATAATATTATTTAAACGGATGACTAATTCAAAATTTTTATAATACTACTTTATATTGCATATTATAATAATGATTTATAATATTAATTAATTTAAAAAAAATTCATTACAATTTTATATTATAAAAATTTTCGAACAATATTATATATAAAATAATAAAACTCTTCATATAATATTATATCTATGGGTGTGATTATTACCATATCTGTTTATTGGCGCTCATTCGTCGATATTGATAAATTTGGTCTGCATATCCAACATTTCTCTGATGACGCGCAATGCATTCAATTTTGTTCGCGTCTTTAAATCCGGATTCAATTTTTTGATGTAATTAAATATCGTCATGAAAATGCTATCGTCCTCGATCTCGATAAGCTTCATTATGTTGTAATTTCTCTCCTTGCTTCTCCTAATGTAGTTTTGAACTAAATGTTCACGATCTTCGGCCGTTAAACTTGAAGTTTTCAACTCCGTCCAGAACTGGTTAAAGATTTCCGTCGACTCGGTGTACACTTGAAGCAGCTGTTGTTTTGTGATTTCCTTCAGGTTCGGACAAAATTGCCTTACCGTTTCCAACAAGACTTCGAAAAGATGGTTGTCATCAAGTTCCATAAGTTCCTGCATCGCCGCGTCCAACTGTTCATTCTTGGCGACACTTATATCGCATTTGTTAGACGTCGTCATGATTGTCGGCTCGGAACTATTGGAAGTACTTGACGTCACCACATCGGTACATAAGTCTCTACGCAACGAGTACAAATAATATTATCGTAAAAAATATTATATAGAAGTATATACTCTATTTGAAATGAGATCGTATCTAGGCGGCAACCAGTTTTCGTCCGCAACGATTAGACACCCCTCGTTAGTCAAACGGTTCGGAATTTCGATCTAGTATGTTTGGTGAAAGGGTTGCATAATGCTACGCGTGCGGAAGTACTATATTGTTTACGCGCGTCAACGTACGATTTGAATACGATTTAAAATGTGTGTTCAATTTTAACTGTCGATACTATAATAATATTAATTTTACGACGCTTCTGTTGACAAAAGCTTGAGAGGCTAACGCTGCGGATCCAAAGTCACACCCATGCGCAGAAGTCGGCCGCCTAGGTATGATCTCATTCCGAATGAAGTATAAAAAAAATTTTTGTTCGAGTCTACACTCTATTGAAAATGAGATCATTACCCGATGGCGACCAGTTTTCATCAGGCTATGTCAGACTGCGCCCATAATACTTCGGTCATAATATGAGCATCGCCTCAAGATACCAGATACGTATGTATGTATGTGTGCGTGCGTTGTGTGTCGCCTATGAAAAAAATTGTGACAGAGTGACGTATAAAATAATACGCGCAACGCATATTCAATTATTTCAACTAATTGGCAGTTGATACTATAGTACTATAATAATGAGACGCTCCCGTCGGTGGCGGTGTCATAGGTGCTATTACGGAATAAAGCCACGCCCATGCGTACAAAGTTGGCCGCCAGGTAAAGATCTCATTTTGAATAGAGTATATATACTACAATATTCATCGTAAAATTATTATTATTAATTTATATGACAACTAATTAATTTTAAGGAACCATACTCACAATGGTGGTACTTTGCAGACGTCGACGTTTAGAAAACTCAGAGCGTCCATTATCATCGATTTGGAATTTTTGATTTTCGTCACCGACTCAGAGTTCGACGAAGCTGTTGTCATTTTTTTGTAGAAATTAGTCATATCGGACCAGTGCATTTTGCATTCGGTCACTAGATACATCAATGGATGAAAAATAACAAACAATATTAATTATAAGAAAATAATCTACGAGGGGACAAATTAATGAAATTATACGTTTTGTAAATTTTAATAAGTGAGTTCAGTTAAAATAAAAAAATTTAAATATTTCGTGATATTAAATTTGAATTAGTATATTTTTTATATTTCATAGATATTTTTAGTAATAGTTATATATGTAATTACTACTTTTTAAGCTTTTTTTTTTAATATTTTGATACATTTTTCATAATAAATATAAATGCATAAAAAGCAAGGAAAGGGAGAATGGTGTGGATCATTACATTCGTGAAAACGATTTTGAGCAAAGTTCATCAGATAATTTAAGTGGTAGGTACCTATTAAAATTTTTATATTTATCGGTCACTACGTTCAATAAAAATAATTTATCATAAAACCCCAGAATGAGTCACCTAAATACCCAAATCTGACAGTATTTTGCTCAGAAACGTTTTTCGAATCATTGCATTCAAATTGTAATCAAAATTCAACACTATCTTCTTTACACCTATTGTTTTTTTATACATTAGAGATTAAACAGATATATGTGTATATAAAAAAAAAAAAAAAAAAAAAAAAATAGTAAATGTAATAATACAAAATTAATTGGAACTGAGTTTTATTTAACTCATTTAATACATTTTATTTAATGTATCTCAGCTTCAATAAAATTTTCAATATTATTTAACATTATTATAAAATATCAAAATACAATAAGAAGAATCCATATACCTACTTTAAATATTTATTTTACTGAAATTTCAACTTTAAAACCTATTAAAATAATTGAGACTTGAGATTTTCCTAATATATCGAAAATAGGTTAAGATATATATCAGTATGCTTCATTAAAAATTTTCCAAATTTTTTATTTTTTATTTTTATTAATTTTTATTACAAAAGTAATAAGAAATAAAAAGAATAATAGGTTCTATGATTTCCGTTTAAACTAAAAATATCAACTTTAATCAGCTGTAAAAAAAATTGACGCTTAGGATTTTTCGAATATTTTGATATCATGTTAAATGATACGTAAGTTACTTCAGTAACATTTTCATATTATCTTAATGCCGAAAATTGCCAATTTTATCAAACATTATATAGATACATAAAAACGAGAATTTTACGAAATATTTAAAGTCCTATATTTTGTAGAAAAATTAACGTAACGGTTCCAAAATTTTACCACTGATATATAATACCTATGTGAACACATAATAAAAATGTTAAGTTTCTCACTTCAAAATTACACGAGTTATCGTCAAATATTGAAATCAAATTTGTCGAAATTTCCGTTTTCGTGAAAAATACCGTTATTTCGTCATTAATATAGTACAATATATTATTATATATATATATATATATAGTACAAATATACTACAATTATAGTACATTCATTTTTATTTTTGTATCTAAATAAAAAAATAAAAAAAAATAAATTTTTATTTATTTTTTAATTCAAAAAGCCATTTTGTAGTTTTTTTGGCATTCAAATTTCTTCCTAAAGTGTTTTCATTTATTTTTAATGATTTTTTGAAGTTAATGAAAATATAATATTTTTTCATTATTTGAAATAAAAAATAAATGTTTATTTGGTCCATGAAGTGATATATGGCTGAATTTTTCTTCAATACATACCTATATTTTTTGTCATTCGTACAGGCTGTTCTTTTTATCCAAATACATTTCGAACATATTCGAATTTGTCATTAAGTTTATTTGAGAACGAAATTTCCACTTTTTGCAATTAAATTATTTATTTATTTATTAATTAATTTATTGAATTTATTTTAATTTTAATTTTAAATTTTATAAATTTTCAAAATGTTAATGTTAATTTTTCTCTACACAAAGGAATAAATTTAAAGAAATGAAAAAGTCGATCCCAAGTAAATTTCATGATGAATTCAAATCCGTTTTTAGATTTTTTTCTAATATTAATAGATTGATTGGTAGGATTGACAAAACTTGAATACTTTAGTTAACAAATTTATAACGTGAAATATTTTTCTATGCACTCGACAGTTTGTAATTGACATGCTCTTGTGCGTGCGTGAACATTTCCCTTTTACTCTTACAGGTAATAAAACTGCCGTAGCAAAGGTCAACAAAGTATAGCGTGAAGAAATTCCGTGATGATAAAATACAAATAATTATTGTTATACGTTTATACTCACAAATAATATTATTATAATTATAAATAATAATATAAAATGTCTAGGGAAAATACTGCTGTGGTGATATTAAGTATATTATTATTTTATATTATTATTATGAGCACATTAATATTATGGTATTTTGCTTATATGAATCGTAAATGTAAAAAATATAAATGACTTATTTATGTTTGGTAAATCATAATCCATATTACAATATTAGGTATATTCCATGTTATAGTGTTATACGAATACGAATTACGAATTATTATCTATAACTCGTAAATGAAGATCATATTGTAGTACAATATGTGCATAATAGACGATCGTTGGTGATGACCTTGAACGGCGTCGTGGCTAAGTTTGTGGGGCGGTAGTAAATTCCGCCCAAAAAAGGTAAATTTGGTCCCTAAACATTTTCAGTCAAAAAAAGGTACATGTAAATTCCGCCCAGGTTAAATAAATTTAATTGCGGTTGCGGTTGATACGCTGCGGTTTGTGAAAGGTATACGATTTCCTCGATGCGGCTTGCCCCTAGGATTAATCACTGCGACAAGGTGGGTGTTGTTGCGGTCGGCACGTTGCGGTTTCAAGTACATGTTCCTAGACGGGTTAGGTTAGGTTAGGTACTCAAGACTCAAAGGTTTCCATAATTATAATAATAATGTTTAATTTAACAAATTTATAAATAAATAAACATATATATCAGTCATCAGTAACATAATTTTATAAGAAGAGTTCTTGTGGATATTTTATAATAATAAATAAAAACCCAAGTCCACAAAAAATTTACTTTATTTTTTAGTAAATACGTATTTCGACAACAATGTTATCATCCTCAGTACTAAAGGATCAGCCTTTGTTTAGTACTGAGGATGATAACATTGTTGTCGAAATACGTATTTACTAAAAAATAAAGTAAATTTTTTGTGGACTTGGGTTTTTATTTATTATTATCAGTAACATAAAATTATTTAAAATATGAAAAAAACAATAATAATAATAATGCGATTTTGCAGTTTCAACTTAAGGTGGTTTCGCACTATACGATTAATCAAATAGACATTTGAAAAAAATTAAATTGCCGTGTTTAAATATAACATATAAGCATTCACACAACCGGGAAAAACTTAAAACTGCGTAGGTATACAGGAAAAAATTTATATGCATTAGATAATATTATTAAATATTATGTTTTAAATTGTAAGGCCCGATGCACACGTGTGGTTAATCAACAATGTACTATGCATGCAAGTTGGATTGCATCGGGCCTAATATAACATTTACACGATGCACATTCGGATGCGGTAAAACCGCAGCGTTTTTAATCGGGCGGAATTTACATGTATTTTATTTTACCTGTATATTTTTACGGGCAGAATTTACATGTACCTTTTTTGACCTGGATATTTTTCCGGGCGGAATTTACAATCACCCAAGTTTGTGTAGCACACCAGGGCAAACAATACAACAATAATAAAATACTAAAATAACCATTGTGGAAGTCGATGTTTAATGGAATTACTCAGTGTCCCAGGTTGTCTAGTCTGTTGTCAGTCACTTAATATTTTAGTTATATTAAGACTGTTCAAAAAACAAGTAATAAAAATAAATAATCTTAAATTGAACCACGTCAAAATCAAAAGGCAATAAGTCAATATGTAAATTGCTTCAAACCTTATACATATATTAATATAATTACACATTCCACTTTCACACTAAAATTTTCTAAAATGAGTAAATTAATAATAAAATACTAAATAAGATGCAATTGTTAATAATTGTTATAGATACTAATATACCATGCCCATAGTAAAACGAAATAATTTATCAATTGTTTATTGCATTTCATTATTTCAATAATTATCAATTATCATTAATCACGTGATGGAATTATTGTGGTACGTGCGAATACACGAACAAAATAGTTAGATAATGATGTATTGATACACTAGTCGGTGAACTTTTATATTTCAAATAATGAAAAAATATTATATTTTCTTCAACATCAAAAAATCATTAAAAATAAATGAAAACACTTTAAGAAGAAATTTGAATGCCAAAATTTTTCTTAAATACAAAACTACAAAATGGCTATTTTAATTAAAAAATTAAAAAATAAATGAAAATAAATTGTTTTATTTAGATACAAAAATAAAAATGAATGTATTATAATTGTAGCGCCAGAGTCTGATAATAATTAAAAAAAAAAAATTATAAAAAAATATTGCCTAGAAGTAGAGTTATTTCATTTGTCAAATCCTCGAGACTCACCCTATATATATATATTTCTAAGTTTACAACATTATGACTAGTTTCATGTAAACCCATATCTTGGTATATATATATACAGAATGTCTAATTGTTATTAATATTATTTTTTTTGTTTAGTTCATTTTGACTGTTCATCTCATGTCAATCAATCCACGTGTTTGCTCAATTTAATAATTAAAAAGATAAATATAAATATATAATTTCTAATTACTTAACCTTTTTGATCCAATAACCTTCATCTATGGTCTTACTGCGTAAATACATTTATAATGTGTTTAAGTTTTTATATTAAAACTGATTAAAATAATTAAAATTTTATTAGAAAAAAATATTTTATATAAAATAAACAGTTTACTCAAGAAACAAAGTTCAAATCTTAATCAATTTTTATGTAATAAGTATATATAAATACAATACTAATTAAAATAAGAAATATATGAATATTACGATTAAAATATTTCAACGGTTTCTAAAATGTTTGTGTTAACGTCTCTTACGAACGTTATAAGAATTGAAATTAAAATTAAATAGATCGAAAATTAATTAATTTTTTAACTCCAGCGATTATTGTGCAACCATAAAACATGTTTAAATGATTATTAATCTTTTTTTTAATTTTTTTAAATAAAATATAGTGCATCGCCCAATATGCTTAGTATTATATATATACATGTAGTAAATAAAATAAAAATAAAAAGTGAAATCAGAATGTGCGAAAGGGAGGGTATTGGTACATTAGAATATTCTGTTATTTAAGTATAAATTGATATTATTTCTAAATCGTACACCACTTTCTCCTTTATTCTAAGGAATAATGCTATGTCATTGCATTATAACCAATATAAAAATATCAAATATTATATTATATATGTGTGTATGTGTGTGTGTGTGTGTGTGTATGTACACTTACAGCTTATCTCAAAAACATTAGATATCTCTGTCCATAATTTTTCTTTGACCGTTTGATCGTTAAATGCCGGATGATTCTTATCGAATAAACATGGGTGTCTGCTCACATGATCAGCCAGCTTTAAGTATTCCTCAAACAAAAACACCGAATTTGACGGCATTATCCAATCGAAATATATTATTGGTACTATTAACTATTATTTTTTATGTAAAAATAACGCGACAATTTATTATAATTGATAATTTATCGGATACCGATCATCAATAGACGGGTGACTCATGCGTTATGAATTGGTATCTCTGAACATTACACGATACTATGATAGGCATTTGACACGTATTGTATGACGACCGTTGCGCACGGCTGCGGACATATTTGGAATTTCAGTTTTATGTAAAACTAACACTAATATCTACTGTTATAAGACCGGTTGTCTGAGGCATTGAATTCAATAATAATATGTATACCACAGTTAGGTTAGACAGGCAAGATACTCGTATTCATGGAATTACCCGAAGGTTGGTAATATATTACATACTTCACTGCTTGTCGCTTAACAGTTATCAAAAAATAAAGATAACAATATTTATTGGGAAACATGCTGTGTTCAAATGTAAAATTCAATTTATTTTTTTTACAATACGAGTACACATTTTTTATTACCTACCCTACCTTTGAAGTTTGGACGTTCTGGACGGTTCCAATCAATACAATTGTTATATTATTCAATAGTATTATTCGAACAAAGTATACCTATGAATTAAATAATATTATGGTCGTACGGATTTTCAAAACATTTAAATATAATATTGTTCCTAGAACTCGAAAACAAGTTTTTAATTTTCATAGAAATATTCAAGCGTCATTAATATAATTGTTATGGTACAAAACACGTTTAATTCATTTGAAAGTGAAATAAATATTTTGTCAATATGGATATATTAATTAATTTAATGTAAATTATTATATAAAAATTATAACTCATTTTTATTATAGTACTTATTCCACTACTACAGACATTATATTATGACTTATTTATATAACATAAAAAAAGTTACAAATAATTATAAAATACACACAAATAAAAAAAATGTGATATTGTTGAGCATCAATAATTTAAAAATTTATAAATTTTAATTAAGAGGATGTCAGCGCGACTATTTTAATAAATGGAAACACAGATTTTTAAAATCTGTTTTACTCCGAAATTATTGTATTTAGCGTTGAATTACCTATTATGAAAAAGAATAAGAAGAATATTTTCTAGGTCGTGACATATCCGTTTTAAAAAATATCAATTTTTTATTAATATACAGTCATTTTAAATTCATGAAAAAATGAATTTTTTAATCCTTAATATCTACTATTGCAATTGTTTAATCCAAAAATCGATATGTCAGGAAATAGATAATATTGTAATCTTTATTTTTTATTTTTGCAGTTTTTTTCTAAAATCATTCTAAACCTTTGTTTTGACCATTTTTCGTAAACATGTTTTTTGTTGTCGAATTAGATTTTTCATTCGTAAGGTGCTGCTGCCTACGGACGGCGACGACGTCAACGATTATTTCTCCCACTATTGCCACAATCGGTCGATTTGGTCGCGACGCCTTTGCTATACTTTCGCGCGCTTTTTCGGTGTTATACTGTTATTAATTTATTGTTTTCGCACCATAAAATAAAAATAGGTCCCAGTGCCGGTTATTTAAACTGGATGAGGTCCGGAGTACGTCGGCTAACCATCACTTTTCTGTGTCGCGAACTATAATAGCTTTTTCATAATTGTCATTATCTATAATTTATAATAATAGAAAATGGAAATATTTTTAATTTGCCGTAGTGTATAGTGGAATATTACGTATTATAATATACTAATATAAAATTGAATAAATGAACTTCTAAAAATTTGACGATCACTAGACGGTCATAATAATTATACCTAATTATTTATATTCAATATGGTCATTATCATATTGTTTGTGATACTTATTAGTTACTCTTACTACACTTATATTATTATGCATTTTTTTAAACCTTTTCTAAATAGGTACTTATGATTTATATAAGTATATTTGTATTATTTTTTAGTGATATATTATTTTAGTAATATTCTTATTTCTATAAGAGTAAAATTCAGGCAATTTCATACATAGTGATCGGTGGCGGTCGATTCGATGTTATTGTGTTAGTGTGTGTTTCCCAAAATAATATTACTCACGCGCACGCACAAGTAAATGAGTTTATATTATTCTTGCCTTTGCTATGCTTTCGCGCGCTTTATCGATTTTATTGATTTACTGTTTTTGCGCCATAAAATAAAAATAGTAAAATTATAATAAATCGAAATATAGCAAATGAATAGCATTGGCGTTACTTTGCCAGTTGGCGTACTATTACGATTTACGGTGTGAATGATTCGTTATTTCACGTCATATTCACGAACAGTATTATTTTTACAAGTATAGATTATAAATACTATTTTATACTTATAAAGTGCATTATAAGTTATAACATTATATTCTATTTTTTTAACTTTTATAACTTATTTCAATTATCTTTTAGATTCTGAGCGAAGCGAAGAATGTATTGGTTTTAATATGATGTGTGATTTTTTTTTTTTATTCTGAAGACATTTTTACTACCCGAAATAATGCTCCGATTATCACGAATAGGGTATGTTTTCGGTAGTAAAGTGGATCTAGTTGGTACTTTATTTAGGTCATTTTTCGAATTTCTCAAAATTGACCCTAAGCGGTAGAAAAAACTTCAAAAAAATGACGAAAAAACGGCATTTTTCACGAAAAATGAAATTTTGACGAATTCGATTTCTATATTTCTTGATTACTCGGGCAATTTTTAAGATAGAGACCTGAAAATTTTTTTGGGTGTTCACATAGCTATTATATATATGTGGTAAAATTTTGGAACCGTTATGTTAATTTTTCTACAAAATATTGGACTTTGAATATTTCGTAAAATTCTCGTTTTTACGTATATGTTTGATAAAATTGGCAATTTTGGGTATTTAGGTCTGAAAATTTTACTGAAGTATACTTACATATTACTTAACATCATACTAAAATATTATAAAAAATCCCAAGTCACAATTTTTTTTATAGATGTTTGAAGTTGATATTTTTAATAAAACGAAAATTTTAGAATCCATACATATAAATAAATATTCTGAAAACACTTTAACTACCCGAAATAATGCTCACGAATAGCGAGTTTCAGATGTAAAAGTGGATGAAGATGGTACTTTATTTAGGTCATTTTTCGAATTTCTCAAAATTGACTATATGCGGTAGAAAAAACTTCGAAAAAATGACGAAAAAACGGCATTTTTCACGAAAAATTAAATTTGACGAATTAAATTTCTATATTTCACGATAACTCAGGCAATTTTTAAGATAAGGACCTGAAATTTTTTTTGGGTATTCACATCGCTACTATATATATATATATATGGTAAAATTTTGGATTCGTTACGTTCATTTTTCTACAAAATATTGGACATTGAATATTTCGTAAAATTCTCGTTTTTACGTATATAATGTTTGATAAAATTGTCAATTTTTGGTATAAGGGTCTGAAAATTTTACTGTCTTATTTAAAATATCTATACGATGTTATCTATCTCGATGATTATGATAGGGAATTGATAACTGAAACTGATGTGCGCACTAAGCATATTTTATTCGCTCTGTATACTATAAAATTTAGTCGCGGAGAGGGGATAGCCGGCGACTGAAAAGGGAGCGACAACAATTTTTGTCATTCGCATGCGCGAAACACTCCTAAACTAATACCGAACAGGGTATAGTATGGGCTAAAATTACATTATGTCGCCGACGCCACTGTGCCAATCTATTTAAATCTAACGCTGCATGTAATATAATATAAAAATCAATATTACGAATACAAATTATAAATAGGTAATTTAACATAGATTTACTTTATAATTTGTAAAATGTTGATATATTTACTATTTATAACAAAACTTTTTTGTACCTACACTACTACAATACAATATAAAAAAAGGATTCAGGGGACACGTGCGACGTGCCCACAGTGCCCCCTTGGTTACGGCACTGTTTATTATAATATTATTGTAATAAATGAAATTTAATACGATTTTAATTTTGATATCTACAACAAATTATAAAGTAAAATTAAGTTCTTTAATATTTTTTTTTTTTTTTTTTAAATAACTGATTACTTTTTTTAAATTTATTATAAACGATTTACATTTATTCTTATTTAAGTTAAATACAACATGTATGCATTGTGCTTTTATTAATCCTATAAAACGTTTTGAACAAACAACATGGGCAATTAAAAACATTTCATATTCATTGATTTTACTACACTGAAAAAAATATACTAATTTTAATTTACGCGTCTTGACAATTTTTAAGAAAATTGAATTTTATATTCTGAGCATAGCGAAGAATGTATTGAATTTACAATAATGCGTGTCTTTTTTTTTGTTTTTTTTTTTAAGTATAAAGACACTTTTACTACCCGAAATAATGCTCCGATTATCACGAATAGCATATGTTTCCGATAGCAAAGTGGATGTAGTTGGTACTTTATTTAGGTTATTTTTCGAATTTCTCAAAATTAACCCTAAGCGGTAGAAAAAACGACCAAAAAATGACGAAAAAACGGCATTTTTCAAATTTCAACGAATTCGATTTCAATATTTCATGATATCTCGGGAAATTTTGAAGTTAGAGACTTTTTTGGGAGTTCAAATAGATACTATGTATATGTGATAAAGTTTTGGAACCGTTACGTGAATTTTTCTACAAAATATAGGACTTTGAATATTTCGTAAATTTCTCGGTTTTTTGTATATAATGTTTGATAAAATTAAAAATTTTTGGTATTAAAGTCTGAAAATTTTACTGAAGTATATTTATATATTACTTAACATTAATTCAAAATATTAGAAAAATCCCTACTCTCAATTTTTTTTATAGCTGTTTAAAGTTAATATTTTTAGTTTAAACGAAAATATTATGAAAAAAATGACGAAAAAACGGTATACAAAAAATCATGATTCTATGGGAGACGCGTGTAGTGTAGTAGGCGTAACAACGCCGTTCATCGGTGTTAAGCACCGTAGCCAGGCATCGACATCGGATGGGTTGACCACCGTTTTTTTTTTTTTTTTGTATTAGATTCTGAGCGTAGCGAAGAATGTATTGGTTTTACAATGATGTGTCTTTTTTATGAAGACACTTTTACTACCCGAAATAATGCTCCGATTTTCACGAATGTTGTATGTTTTCGATTGCAAATTGGATGTAGTTTGTACTTCATTAAGGTCATTTTTCGAATTTCCCAAAATTGTCCTCATGTCACACAGAAAAAGGACGAAAAAATAACGAAAAAAGGACATTTTTCCTTCGACGAATTTGATTCATCGGATAAATTTGTTTATAATAGTAACCATAGTGATAATATAAATATTATTGTTACTAATAGCAACCAAAGTAATAATATTATTATTGTTACTAATAGCAACCAAAATAATATTATTGTAACTAATAGCAACCGCCAACCATCTATATAAACAGAAATTTCCATCGTAAATCTTATAATATTTCTTTGAGCACCTCCCTGGGGTTGATCATATATTCATATCGCAGATCATAGATTATTGATCAAAGGCTAAGGTCTATAATGAGAATTAACGAACCATTCGGTGATATATTCAAAATATTGTTAGGTGATTTTTTCCAATTCTCTAGAATTAGCTAGAGGGCAAATTGAAGAAAAATGGTATTTTTCACGAAAACTGTAATTTCGACGAATTGGGTTTCAATATTTTACGATAACTTAGGCAATTTTGAAGTTAAAGACTTAAAATTTATATTGAGTATTCACATAAGTTATATATATAAATGTGGTAAAATTTTGGATCCGTTACGTTACTTTTTCCACAAAATATAGGACGTTAAATATTTCGTAAAATTCTCGTCTTTAGGTATATAATGTTTGATAAATTTAATAAAATTGGCAATTTATGGAATCAAGGTCTGAAAATTTTACTGAAATATATTTTTTATTTACATAAAAATCCCTAGTCTCAATTTTTTTTATAGCTGTTTAAATTTGATATTTTTAGTAAATCGAAAATGTTATGAAAAAAAAATGACGAAAAAACGGCATTATATGACGGAACTTCGCACAGAATCGTTTTTTCGAATGAAATGGTTTGCCATTGCATTCAAATTATAATTAAAATTAAACACTATGATTGCACACCTGTATCCCTTCCCTTGCTTTTTGTTATTATTTTTATAATATTTTATTAAAAAACCTAATAACAAAATTGATACTTGATTATCATATACGCATTTCAACAACATTGTTGTCATCTTTAGCATGTACCTAGTATATCTTTACAAATTAAAAAATGATTATCTCCATGAAATGAGTCATATCCTATGTAATGAAAAATATAAAAAAACTTTTAAAACGAATGTTTCCTCGGGTAAATAGGTATTACATTAAAGATGAAAAATGACAAGGCATATAAATTTATTCATACTATTAATGTGATTATTATCGTATTTTTTATAAAACCTGTTGAATATAATATTATATTAATGTATAATAATATAGCTTTGAAACAAGATCTTTTTTTTCAAATTGAATACAATTAAATAGGATATAAAAAAATCTTTAATGGCACGAAGAGAAATAATATTACAACTATAATATTATGATGCAATGTTTATTCGTTTTACCAATTACCAAAATAACTTTAATTAAAATAAACATATAAATGATTCTAGCTATAACATAAAATGAGAAAATATTAATATATTGAGAATATAAATATTGTGCCCTGTACAATAATATAAATATTAAAATGTTCTAATAATATTTAACTATAATATTTTTATATATTATTTTCAATGTGAAATAAATATATTACATTAATTGAACTTTGTTTATGTTAACTGTTTTTCAAATATATAATATAATATTGTAATTATGATATTATGATAAATGTACCGTATATAACAAACTGTTATATTTAAGTATTTTATAACAACGTATTAATTATTATCAGTTAAAATATATATAAATGTTGTACACGTGAATTTAATTTACAATAACTGTTGTATAATAATAACTATTTAATTAACAAAAACAAAAACATATTGATATAATATATATATATTGATCATTTCGATAATATAATATATATCATACATTTATACGTATTTAATTTGAAATTAATAACTAAAAAATGTATAGGTACATTGGTAATAAAAAAATAATATTGTGGCGCAGATTTAGAGGAGAAATATTTAATTCAACCCGGGAATTATTAAAGTTAGAATAAAACCAGGAATAAAATTTTATCAGTGATTTCTTGATTTACCAATTTAAAATACGAGTATTATACACATTTACATGTCATTGTGGTTTATTATTGGTGAGTGATATAGTAATTTCCGAATAAATCGTGTTTCGAAAACGATGTTCGAATTTCGAATTTCGATTTCATCGACACCACGTCAATTTAGGGAAGCAAAGTACGAATGCGGATCGATTGAACAGCTGATATTCGGAGTCGGCGGATCACGTGCGTTTGGACGTGAAGAGAGATTTCTTGGCATAGGATTTGGAGACGCATTGCGTCGGGAACGAAGCGCGTTGATCGCTAAAGTATGCTTCTGTAGCTGCTGTTGCTCCTGATACTGAAGCTGATGATGATACTGCGGTTGAGACTGTTGCTGCTGCTGCTGTTGCTGCTGCTGCTCGTACAGTTTATAATCGTTACTATTACGATGCGCGTAAGGAATTTTATTGGGATAAGGGCGGGCCGCGATGTCGCGTACTGGGGCTTTTGTACTTGGCACGTCGTTGGTCTTCATGACGTTTCTGAAGAACTGCAACACGTACAGCTGAAAATCCAATTTCTGTGTCTCGTTCAGTTTCTTAACCAGTGGCAAAAACGAGTGCAGCATGACCGAATCGGAATCGGAATCGTCGTCGGCACTGTGCGGGTTGTGGAACCAAAGTTGTTCCCTGTGCATGGACAAATAATTGTCCATCAAATAATTTTCATTAGGCCATTTCGTGCGGGTTGAAATGTGCATAGCCGGTGACGACGTGGATGCGGATATGGATGGTTCTGGACACTCTCTAATAACGTGTCTCATCCTAGAATTTTGGTCCTGCACGATGCTCAATTCGAGGTTTGAATTGGGTTCTTCTGACATGATGCCGTCAGCCCTGTAAGCGAAATTAATAATTAAATTATTCTTTATCGTTATTCGAAAACATAATATTATTTACCGTATTACCTATTATTATTAATATTAAATACATTTATTGTAGCGCTCGTAATAATAATGAATAAAAATACATAGGTAGAAAACGTTTGATGGATCGATATTCAATTTAACAAATCTGTAGGACCTGGGCTCATCATAATTTGAAAACAGTTCGTAATAAAATGATAAGGATAACATTAAAAATTATAATTATAACCGTTTTTGATATATATAAAATTCATTAGAAATGCGTTATTATAGGCGTTTATAAAGAGATACAGATAGTGTAGATACTATAAATAATTTTAGAGGGATGGTAGAACCCAACATTCTTCCACTCGATCATTTCAATCACAGATTATAATATATTATAGTGATACGAATTCGTAATTTTGAAAATGTCAATCTATAATTTCAAAAAAAAAAAAAAAAAAAAAAAGAGAATAATGTTGAATTTTAATTACAATTTGAATACAATGATAAATCATAACATTTTTAAAACAATTTTGAGTGTAGTTCATCAGATAATATGCGTAACGATTAAAATTTTTACATTTATCAGTCTCAACATTCAATATAAATAATTTATCATAAATCCCCTAATCAAGTCATCTAAATACTCAAATCTGATAGTGCATCACTCAGAATCGTTTTTTGAATATAATGATTTATCATTACATTAAAATACGAGTATTAATCAAAGTTTAACACTATCCTCTTTACACCTGTATCACTTTCACACCAGTCAGAATAACTTACCATGCTTTTTATACTTTGAACAACAATAAAAAAAAGGAAAAATATTAAATGCAATTAAATAATTCACAATTAATTGGAACTGAGTTAAATAAAATGTATTTAAACTTCAATAAAATTTTCAAAATTCTACAAAATTTTTTGTTATACTTTAAATATTGATTTTATTTGAAATTTCCACTTTAAACCCCTATATAAAAAAAAAAAAAAAAAAAAATGAGATTTGATATTTGACTAATATTTTGGAAATTAGTTAATATATATATATATAATATATCAATATGCTTCAATAATATTTTTAATAATTTTCCAATTTTTTTGGTGTTTTATTTTTATTGTAAAAGTATTGAGAAATAATAAGAATAAGGATACTTGTATGGATACTATGATTTTCATTTAAACTAGAAATATCAACTTTAAACAGCTATAAAAAAAATTTAGATTTTTCTAATATTTTGATATGATATTCAGTAATATGTAAGTATACTTCAGGAAAATTTTCATACCTTAATGCCTAAAACTGCTAATTTTATCAAACATTATATACAAATAAAACGAGAATTTTACGAAATATTCAAAGTCCTATAATATTTTGTAGAAAAATTAAAGTAACAGTTCCAAAATTTTATCACATATAAAATATTTATATATTTTATCATATATATAATCCATGTTAATACTTAATAAAATTTTAAAATTGCTCGAGTTATCATAAAATATTGAAATCGAATTCGTTGAATTTTCAGTTTTCGTGAAAAATATCGGTTTTTTGTCATTTTTTCGTCAATTTTTCTATCGCATAGGGTCAATTTATATAAATTCGAAAAATGACATAAAATAAAGTACTAACTACATCCACTTTCCAATCGGAAACATAGGCTATTCGTGAAAATCAGTGTATTATTTCGGGTAGTATAAGTGTCTTCAGACATAAAAAAAAGCCACGCGTCATTGTAAAATCATACATTTTTCGTTTCGCTCAAAATCTAAAAAAATTAAGTATTCTTTAATTTATTTTAATATTGTTATTTATTTTATATATTATTATTTTCTTGTAAAACTCATGAAATCACTACAATGGTCATGCCAATGTCACGGGACGATTTTTGTTATCAATGACCTCTACGCCATTTTTAAATATTATAATTACTCTATATTATTAATAAGTGTTTTTTATGAATAATGGTAATAATGGTGAAAAAAAAGTAAATTTAATTCGTACGTACCTAATTTTCTTATTTTTGGACGCAATCTCCGAATGAATTTCAGTTTTCGTTGTTCCAGGTCTATCGTTGCATACGTCTTTCGTAAAACTTTTTCTCAAGCTACAGTCGTGCACAACGTTATTATCTGTATCTATAAAATTTATGGCGAAGAGAAAAAATATATAAATATTTCTTGTTGATTTAATAAAAGTTATATACTTACAATAATTTTTATTATTTATATATTTAAATTTTTTAAATATTACAAATTAATTCTATACGAGTATATCCATTGTAGACATACAATAATAATAATAATAATAATATATTACATATCGCACATACAGGTACATACGTGTTATGTTGGTATGTGTATAATATAATAAAATATATAATATATTAATATGATATATAGTTTTCCGAGCAACTATGTGTACTGGGTTTTAAATTGTGTGTACCGTGACACTCTTAGTAGAGTACGAATAATAAAAACGATGAGCTGATACTCCTGCCGCACAGGCTACAGGTGTGCGAATCATAGCGTTTAATTTTACTTAGGATTTGAATGCAATGATAAACCATTGCATTCGAAAAAACGATTCTGAGCGAAGTTCAGTCAGATTATAATTTTCGTTTGAACTAAAAATATCAACTTAAAACAGCTATAAAAAAAATTGAGATTAGGGATTATTCTAATATTTTTGTATGATGTTGAGTAATATGTAAGTATACTTCAGTAAAATTTTCATACTTAAATACCCAAATTGCCAATTTTATCAAACATTATATACGTAAAAACGAGAATTTTACGAAATATTCAAAGTCCAATATTTTGTAGAAAAATTAACATAACGGTTCCAAAATTATACCACATACGAGTATATATAGTAGCTATGTGAACATCCAAAAAAATTTCAGGTCTCTATCTTAAAAATTACTCGAGTTATCGTGAAATATAGAAATCGAATTCGTCGAAATTTCATTTTTCGCGAAAAATGCCGTTTTTTTGTCATTATTTCGCCATTTTTTCTACCGCATCGGGTCAATTTTGAGAAATTCGAAAAATGACCTAAATAAAGTACCACCTACATCCACTTTGCTACCGGAAACATACCCTATTCGTGAAAATCGGAGCATTATTTCGGGTAGTATTTTTGTACACAGACTCGCTCAGAACTTCGCTCAGAATCTAAAAGTGTAGTATGAAACTTTAAACTGTGTAATTAATTATTTTCTTAATTTATTCATTTATGCATTATAAATAAATAGTATTATTTGAAAAATATAATACAATAAAATTCCAAAATTTAAATTAAAGTTAGTTCAATAAAATAAATATAAAATTTTTAAATTATTTTATGTATAATAGAGTTATATTGAGTTTAAATGTATATTTATATTAGAATTAAGAATTAGTACATTATATTACACATTAGAATAAAATAATAAATAATATAGAAAATATATATTGCCATTTTGAATGTAATAGTAAAAGTTGTAATTAATATAATATTACATTTTGTATCAAATACTATATTAATAAAATATATGATATATTTATACTATTTTACTACAAATGTATTGTGTAAACATGTAGTACGAAAATTTTAAAGTCATAGGCTCTATTGTATAGAAAACTTTACGAGTTTCATTATGAACATCAACATCAAAAAAGAACGTGCTTTACCACAGCACTCCCACATTGAAATTTTTTTTGCATTCATATTTAGTAAGTACGGAATTTGTATGAATTTGTATGCCTATTTGCGAAATTTGTATGCCATTATTTTTTATCCAAAATCCATTAATTTTGGGTTGTGTTAAGGTAATGGTAATACGCGAAAAACGTAAATATGAAGGGGAGTAATGAACGTACGAATTTCGAAAATAGGCATACAAATTCATACAAATTCCGTACTAAATATTGACATTAAAAAAAGTTAGAAAACACTATTTTTAGTATGGTTGGGGTGCTGGGGTAACGTTACCCCAGCACCACCCAAGATTAATGGATTTTGGATAAAAAATAATGGTATACAAATTTCGAAAATAGGCATACAAATTCCATACTAAATATTTATGCAAAATAAATTCCAAAATTTCAATGTGGGGGTGTTAGGGTAATGCACGTCATAAAAAACCATAATTATTAATTAACGATGAAAATGATAATTAATATTTGTGTAAAGTATATTCGTATATGATTAATGCGCAATATTATTATATTATGATGGATAGTCACGAAAAGTATTACATATAAAAACTTTTATTTTATTAAAAATTATATATAAGAATATTTTATATGCATCTTGGGGATATTATCATTCTGTATATAATATTTTGGATAAACTTATTCGGTTAAGGAATACTTTTTTACACGAACTTTTCTCATATAAACTTGTAACCATGTGAGTCGGTAAAAACTTCCAAATTGAAATATGAAAAATAAGTCAATGATCGGTATCTAGTATATAGTACTAGTATATCTACCGTATAATATGAGATTATTTCAGAAAAAATAACTCAGGGATCGAGTTTATTTTCGGTATATCTACTTTTAAAATTTATCATATTACAATATGATGTACATCATGTACCTACTATAGTTTATCACGTTTAATCAATAAAACAATAAATATAACAATAGTAAAAAACTAAATGAGAATTCCGATCAATAAATAACTTCACGCATTTATCGAAAAAAGTATTACATTGTCGACGGTTATAATAAATTTACAATAATTGAATAAGAATTTTTTTTTCTAATATTATTGCTTACATAGGTAATAACTAATAATATATATTATATTATATAATATAATACTATGAAATACTCGTATTATCTTAAAAATGTAATATGATTATTAATCGACTGAACTAGACGGGACACGAGAAAAACTTAATTACTTAATACAATTAATAATGATAATATTACTTGGCACATTGTGTTGATTTTCAGAAATCACTGTTTTCGTCTTTGGCGGCATCAGCATCGATATGGACGGTGAGGATTGAATCGTTAGCGGGACCGGGCACGATTGCGCGCGGTTGCTGGTCACACCGTGATTGTGCGTGTCGTCGGACATGACCACTTGGTGTCCGGAAGTCAACACATACGCGCAACATTGTTTCTTACAGCAACGCCATTTCGAATGTCCCGACTGTTTCAACGGGCGTTCGAAATAATATTTGGATGACCGGTACAGCAGCAGCACACGACCGCTCTGAGTGGTTATGAACTGTAACTCGGTTGGCGTACCGGAGTAAGCGGGACCGTCGTTGCACAAAGAAGACATGGCAGCTACTGTTATAATGGTTACAATATGTACAGTAGGTATACAGTAAGAAACGTGAAAGGAGAAAAAAAATAGTGTTAAAAAACGATTAGAAAATAATATTATATTACGGAGACGAACAAAGACGTGACGCGAAGACGTGTTTCAAAAAACTGATCGGTGCGTTAGTACAACAGAACCATGTCCGTTCGGATAAAAAAAAAAAAAAAATAATAATAATAATAAAAAAAAACTGATAATGTTTTTTTTAATGAGACCAAAGTCGTTTGTAGTTATCGTCGTACATCCAACACTAGGATAACGCCGTACATTATATACCATTAGTCCTATAGGTATGCATAGTAAAATTATCGCATGACCTTCTCTCTCATTCTCATATCTTTCTCTATCTTTTCCACACTCCCCCCTCACTCTCTCTAAATCTCTCGGTCTCGCCTATATCTCTCTCCGTTCCACGCAGACACGTAACACTACTCGTAAAGTACGACTTTAATTCTTCGAATAATGCTATCTATTCGTCCACCGGGGTCAGAGTACAAGACTACATAAACGTTATTTAAAGAATATTAGGTAAACGTACGAGTTTTGGAAGACGATAAGAATTAATAAAACAAAAAAAGCTATATAGTAATTTAGTAATAATTATGTTACATTTCAATACAGATGCACGTTAAAACGATTTGTATACAAATTAATTCATAAAACGATATTATAAGTATAAATGAACATAGAAGTTCGATAGGTAATTTAAAAATTAATTAATTACCCTTTTTATTTTTAATTAATTTTTTTTATTTTACATTTTATACACTGTAATTTTATGGTATCGTAAGATATTTTAATTTCTTCCAAAGGAAATATTATTATATCCACTATCCAAGACTTCGATTTCATGCAACTGTATAAAACTAATTTTATAATAAATCACAAATTATAGGTACCTATCTACTATAGCTATATTCAGGGCCGGATCTAGGGGGGAAGTCGAGGATTTATCCCCGGGTGTATAATTTCCGTGGCGTATTTTAAAGGTTTTAAATTTTAAAAATTTAATTTTTAAAATGCACTTTGAAACAAAAGTCATAAATGTTATTATTACCAATATTATTTTTTCTAAACCTGAAATTTAGAAATATTAACCATAGATTTTAGCTTTAATTACAATACACCACTAAGAAGTTCTTTTAAAAATATTACTTGATTATATAAAAATTAATTTTTTTTGGTTTTAAAGCTAAAATTGTTCAAATAATTTGTGATAAATAATTTATTGGTCCAGTATATTGCAAACGGCTTTATAAATGGTTGGTGCTCACACAGACACACCACTATGTGAGTGTGCTTGATTTTTCATAAAAAAAAAAATAATACTAATTCTGGTTATTTCCCTGAAATTTCCTGAAAAGGGCGTATATTTTTAATTTTCCCCGGGTGTTAAAAAGTTAAGATACGGTCCTGGCTATATTAACGTTACCTCGTTTATTATATTAATATAGCATATTAACGGTCAAATTACGATGCCAATTATAATCAAATTAATCCAAAATGAGTTTAATCATAGGTAATTAAAATAATGTAAAAAAAAGAGGGAAAGGATACTGTTGTGGACGAGATACAGGTGTAAAGAGGATAGTGTTGAATTTTGATTACAATTTAAATGCAATTCATTTTAATGATAAATCATTACATTCGAAAAATGATTCAGAGCGAAGTTCATCAGATATATGTACCGATTAAATTTTTTACATTTATCAGTCTCTACGTTCAATATAAATAATTTTACTAAAATTTCAACTTTAAACACATATAAAAAAAATTGAATCTTGAGATTTTCCTAATATTTTGGAAATGTGGTGAGATATATGTCAGTATGCTTCAATAAAATTTTC
The DNA here is from genome assembly GCA_021307375.1 of Tetraneura akinire. NCBI lineage: Eukaryota > Metazoa > Arthropoda > Insecta > Hemiptera > Aphididae > Tetraneura > Tetraneura akinire. The sequence goes on from JAIUCT010000131.1 coordinate 434,266, forward strand.
AAAAACTTTCCAAATTTTTTTAGATTTCTAGTAATTTTTATTGTAAAAGTTTTGAGAAATAATAAGAACTAAAAATATGAACATTAAACAGCTATAAAAAAAAAATTGTGACTTGGGATTTTTCTAACATTTTGATATCATGTTATGTACTATGAAAGTATACTTCAGTAAAATTTTTATATATTAATACCCGAAATTGCCAATTTTATCAAACATGATATACATAAAAACGAGAATTCTACGAAATATTCAACATCCTATATTTTGTAGAAAAATTAACGTAACAATACCAAAATTTTACGATATATATAATCCATGTGAATACCCAATAAAATTTTCAAGTCTCTAATTTCAAAATTGTCCGAGTAATCGTGAAATATTGAAATCAAATTCGTCGAAATTTTAGTTTTTATGAAAAATGCTGTTTTTTCGTCATTTTTTCGTCGTTTTTTCTATAGCTTTGGGTCAATTTTGAGAAATTTTAAGTACACAACTACCTTCAAATCGGAAACATGACGTGCTATCCGTGAAAATCGGAGCATTATTTCAGGTAGTAAAAGTATCTTCAGACATAAAAAAAACAAACAAACAAACAAAAAAAATCACAATCATTGTAAAACCAATACATTCTTTGCTTCTCCCTGAATCTAAAATTAACAGTTGTTATTATGTATCCATGAATACTCGGGTAGATTGATATTTCCTTAAATAAGATGTTTGAGGTCTTTTAATAAAAATGAATATAGATATTTAGCGGTTTTAGCTTCGTTCAGTATATTATATTATTAAACATTATTCTTTATTCTATTTAACGAATAACATCCTAATATAATAAATACGTTTTTTTTATAATTTAAAACAAATAATTAATTGCGTAAATACAGCTATATATTCTGTAAATACCACAATTAGATAAATTATTATTCCACGATTGGAATTACCTATTGTAATTTTATGTTGTAATATTTGTGTTGCTGTAAATTATACCTATTTTTCTACATATAAGTTAGTGCCACGTGATTATATAATGTATAGCCTAATGTTATACATTTATACAGTCATTTACATAATATCATCATTAAATTTAATGATCTAAAATTAATTCTGATAACGATTATTAATATAGTTACAGATTAATATTATAAGGATGAGATCATTTCATAGAAGAAATATAAAAATATTACATATTCTTGGTAATTAGTTGTTAATTTGTTATAAACGATATGCAAATGCAAGTTCTCATTTTAATATAGGCATGACTGCATGCACGTCTTGATTCTTGTTTTAGTAATAATTAGATTAAAATTTATCAATTTATTGTTACGTAAATGTTTAAATATTTTTATTAAAAAAAGTACATATAAAAAAATTAAACACGTAGGTATAGCCTTATACAATATATTATTACACGTTACACCTATTATTAACAACAATCATACAAATAATCAAATAAAATATATTAAATCTCAATAATATTGTCTTATATATTATCATATTTTTGTTTTTCGTTTTTTTACACAAAAAGGCCAATATATAGTATTTATTATAACTTGTAGATATTTCATAATTAACAATAATTGTGTAATTTATTTTTAAACAATTACGAGTATTATCTTTTCAATAACATACTCGCATTATACCCACAGTAAAATTAATAAAAGATAAATCAAAGAAAAGTAAATACGTAATAACACAAAATATATAAGTGAGGTACAACAAAAAAGTTGTAGTAAAAGGAATTAAGAGTAGTAAAAAGAAAAATTCGCGCTGATACTCTTGTGAGTAGAATACAGGTGTAGAGTTTATAGTGCTGTATTTTAATATATTATTTATTAATTAAATATTTGTATGCAATCATTTCGAATTCAATAAAACTAGAAATTAAAAAAATTTCAATCAGATAATAATATATGTATTATTATCATTCAAATTTCTATATTATCGAGTTCCAAAATGTTATGACATATATAAAGTACAAAGTACACATATAATATGTAAACACTAAGTATAAATTTTCTAGTCTCTAAGTTCTATAATTCCTAAGTTATTGTAAAATATTTAATTATAAATTCGTCAAAGTTAACTCGTCTGCTATAATGACTTCTTTATTAGATATACGTTGCTATTGAACATCACATATGGCATAAGTGTCAATAAATTCCTAAATGCCCATATTTAACAGAATTCAGCTTAAAATCTATTTGTAGAATGCAATATAATTGCATTAAACTTTCAATCAAAATACAACTTTATCTAGCTACTCTACAACTGTATCCCACTCACAGCAGTATCGTATTTTGAACTTTAAACTACTAAAAATAAAAAAAATAAAAAAATGATAATTGTAATATACACAATATTTTGGAACTATGTAACCAATATGTGGTGATGCTCAATACAATTTTCAAATATTAAAAACCAAATTTGATGATTTAATTCAACATTATAAGGAAGATATTTAGAAATAATCATAAGAATCCATAATAAATACAATGATTATCTAAAAAATAACTAAAATTATCAACTTAAAAATTTATAAGGGAAAATTTAGACTAGAGATTTTTCTAATATTTTGGTAATACATTAAATAATATGTAACTATGCATCAATAACATTTTCAGACCTTAAAACCAGAAATTGTCAATTTTATTAAATATTATTGATAAAATATTGGTAAATATATTATTTAAATTATCTAAATATTTTAAACTTCAACAGCTATAAAAAAAACGAAACTTGGGGTGTTTCTAATATTATGAGTAGGATGCTTTAGGGGCTTCTGGAACCACCACCACACCACCAAACTCACCACCACACCACCAGACACACCGCCACATCATCCCCCACACAAACAGAGCCAATAGATCTACCGTCATATCCTTCTTATAGTGCTGCAGTATAATTTACTGCACTATATATCACTGATATTATATAATATTAAAGCAATAATATTAATATTCTGGGCGAAAATCAATTGGATATACCCACCATGCTTAATTACATATCAAAATTGTTCTAATTAGCACTCAAACCATAAGTATAACTATTCAAAACTATGATATTAAAATAAAGTAATATTTATATGCATACCTTATACATATATCTAATGTGTATCATATAGGTAGTTCCATCACTAAGTCATCGTATGATTTAAGTAATTTTCCTACATCCCCACCACCTCCTCTCACGTATAGTGCACTAGTGTACCTACTAGTTTACTTTTTTATATTATAAATATATACTCAGAAAATGTTTGATAATTGGAAATTGACATTAATATTGAATGGTTCTAACTTCAATCTATAAAACAAAAATTTATAATCAAAAAATAATATTAGAAATTCTTAAATAAGGTAATTAATATAAATAAAAGTAATTTGATATTATGATATATAGGATATAGCAATTAGACTTAGTACTATAAGCACTGTAACTATTATTTTTATGCTGTTTTTTACAATCACAAGACCAATAAAAAATGTAAACTGTGGATTAGAATTGCTAATATAGTCACAAAATATTGATGTACCTGATGTATATGGTATTGAAGACATTGCAGGAGATAACATGTGATTAAAGTTGAGAGAAATGACATATATGTTGCTGTACAAAACAAATAACAATAAAACATATGAAAATTTTACAATAAATAACAAAAGTTATTGCCAAAATTTAAATAATTTATATTTAAATTATATTATAGATAACTTAATTACTTACATTACATAATGGTGCACTGATGGGCTGTTATGATCATAGCTGCTGTTCGAGATGAGAAAGTAATGAATGAAGAATACATGCAAAAATTTTGTATAATATAATTTTTTGTAGTGTGATATCCATTTTTTATAGTATAGTATTCAATTGGAGTTGGTAGGTAATTGACATTAATATTGAATTGTGTGTTCTATCTATTATACAAAAAGTGTCTAATCAAAAAATATTATAAATTCATATTTAAGGTAATTAATATAAATGAAAGTAAATTGATATTATGATATATAGCAACAAGGCCGTAACTGACGGGGGGGTCCAGGGGTCCGGACCCCTCCCGAAATTTTTCCAAAATCTATATTTTTTAATATTAAATAAATTATTAAAAATTTACTAACCCAATAGTACTTTTATTATTATTATTAAATGTTATATTATAAAATAAAAGGAATTATATTTCAGAATACTTGTATTTTATGTCAACGGAGAAAATCTAATAATATTTACTTCAGTAAAATTTTCAAACCATAAAATCCAAAACTGCCAATTTTATCAAACATTATATACATAAAAACGAGAATTTTATGAAATTTCAAAGTCCTATATTTTGTAGAAAAATTAACGTAACAGTTTCAATAGTACACCCATATATATAGTAGCTACGTGAACACTCAATAAAATTTTCAAGTCTCTAACTTCAAAATAGCCCGAGTTAACATGTGAAATATTGAAATTAAATTCGTCGAAATTTCAGTTTTCGTGAAAAATGACGTTTCCGTCATTTTTCTACCGTTTAGGGTCAACTTTGATAAATTCGAAAAATTACCTAAATAATGTACCAATTACATCTACTTTCCAACCGGAAACATATAATTCTATTTGTGAAAATCGGAACATTATTTCGGGTAGTAAAAGTGTCTTCAGACTAAAAAAAAAAAAAAAAAAATACACACATTGTAAAACCAATACATTCTTCGCTTCGCTCAAAATCTAAAATTGGACCCCCCCCGAAAATTTTTCTCAGTTACGGCCTTGTATAGCAATTAGACTTAGTACTACAAACACTGTTACATTACATAATTGTTCACTGATGAGCTGTTCTGATAACAGCTGGTGTTGGAGATGAAAATGTAATGAATCATGAATATATGCAGAAATTATGCTACATATTATTTTTGTGGTGTGATATCCATTTTATATTGTATTCAATTAGAGTTGGTAGGTAATTGACATAAATATTGAATTGTTGTGTCTTCTATCTATTAAACAAAAAATTTTTAATCAAAACATATTATTATAAATACTTATTAAAGGTAAAATATATATATATATAAAATAATTTTAAATTAATGATAAAGAGTTTTAAGACTTAGAACTATAAGCACTGATATCATTATTTTAATGATGTTCTTAACAATCACAAGACCAATGACAATTGTAAACTGTGCATAGAATTGCTTATATGGTCACAAAATATTTATGTACCTGTGTTATATGGTAATGAAGACAATGCAGGAGATTGCATTTGATTAATATTGAGAAAAATGACATCACTATATGGTACTGTAGAAATCATATAACAATAAAAACATATAAAATTATTATAATAATATAACATAAGTTATTTTGGTGAGAGTCACTTGTAAAAATTTTATTAAATAAAAATACCCAATGTCTACAAAAAATTTGTTTTTATTT